>CAKNYM010052825.1:457297-510854 GCA_932195095.1 Andricus curvator
ATCTTCCGATATCTTTGCGAAATCTCTGAGATCTTTGCGAAATCTTCAAGAAATTATTGAAATATTTGTGCACTATTTGAAATCTATCTAAAACTTTTGTGAAATAATACAAATCTTTGTGAAATCTTTTTAATCTATCTGAAATCCTTTCAAAACATTTGAAATCTTTGTGAAATTTGTGGGTAATCATTGAAATCTTTGTGCAATCTTCGAAATCTTCGTGAAATAATTAAAGTCTTTGTGAAATTTTTTCAATTTATCCGAAATCTTTGAAATCATTGTGAATTCTTTGGGAAATCTTTGGAAAATCATTGAAATCTTTGTGCACTCTTTGAAATCTATCCGAAACCTTTGTGAAATCTTTGGGTTATGATTGTAAACTTTCCGAAATCTTCGGAAATATTTGCGAAATATTTTTGAAATATTTCTTAACATTTTTGAAATTATTGAAATTTTGAGAAATATTTGGAAAATTATTGAAGTCTTTGTGGAATCTTTTAAATCTCCCCGAAATCTTTGCGAAACCTTTGAAATCTTTGTGAAATTTTTACGAAATCATTTAAATCTTTGTGCAATCTTTGAAATGTTTGTGAAATAATTGAAGTCTTTGTGAAATCTCTGAAATCTATCCGAAATCTTTGCTAAATATTTGAAATCCTTGAGAAATCATTGAAAACTTTGTGTAATCTTTAAAACCTATCGGAAATCTTCGTGAAATAATTTAAGTCTTTGTGAAATCTATCCGAAATCTTTAAAATATTTGAGAAATCATTGAAATATTTGTAAAGTCTTTCTGAAATTTTTAAAAATCTTTGGAAAATCATTGAATTTTTTGTAAAATCTTTGAAATCTATCCAACATTTTTGTGAAATCTTTGTGAAATCATTGAAAGCTTTGTGCAATTTTTGAAATCTTTGGCAATATGAATTTTATACCTGTATTTATTATTTATCATTCACTATTTATTATTTAATAATTATTTATCATTCCTATACAATTTTTACATAGTATGATATTATTATACGATGTACAAATAGTGCCATTCAATATAATAAGTCTGTGCCCCTACCCACACCTAGAAAAAAGGCTCCGCCGCTTCTGAAGCAAATAAGCCTTACCATTTTTTTTTAAGTTCTTAATTATAGTTTCTGACATCGCAGTTTTGGTGCCCTATAGCTTCACCTCCCAATAATTCCTTAAAAGAGTCTCTCAAGGTGTCTAGTATCCCATATGTATCATGTAGCATTGCACCCTTGCTATTTCTCATGCTGCCTAACTCTGCACTTTTACCTCCTTTCATATTGATCATAGCCCATTTATAAAACAGTTTCTTGCTTCCTTCAAAGTCGTTTTGCATTTTTTTCTCCGTTTCAAAAATTCTAGAATTTTTCCCTGAACGATGTTTAATTTTCCTTTACCATTAATATTCAAAGAACAGAATCTTAAACTTGTAACATTTTTAATCTAAAATCTTTTATAAACGGTATGAAACAACTTCAAATTAAAATTTTTTAATTTATTTTTCTCGACAGTTATTTAAAGTTATAGAAATTCCCTGACTTATGCACGATCTTTTTTGTTCAATCCCTGACTTTACCCTGACCAATAAAATTCCCTGACTTTAAAAAAAATTGTTGTTACCTAGGTTCGTTTTTCACTCACCAGGTTTTTCTGGCACGTAAAGTTAAATTCATATTAGTAATTAGTAATTAGTAAGCGCGTAGCGCGCACAACGTTCTAGTATAGTTAAACAATAAAATAATGTAGTAATATAATAAAAATCGTGGTAACTGTTTTAATCATATTCATATATATTTAAGGACCTTAAATATTATTATTGTCCATACAATAGTCATATAATGGCATTCGTCGACATCTACTCTCTTCCTCTTATAATCATATATTATTCCTTAGCTATCTAAAAAATACTTACAGTTACAATTAGATTTTCTAGTGCGTCACGCTAGCGCTCAAAAGTGACGTCTTTTGCACATTCAACAGTGATATACTATAGAGATATGATTTTTTTTTAATTCGCTATTCCTCTACATCCTTTTGACATAGAGTGATGCTAAAAAATTTATTATTCCACAGTACCGATGCTTAAGAAACAATCTGAATATTCTAAACAAACGCTCAAATTTTTCTGAAAAATGACCTTCACATATTGCGGATCTCCTATAAAACTGTCATATTCACCCACTTTTTATATATATTTATTTATGATCTATTTAAGTTCTCTTATAAAAAGATGCTGGGCCTGAAATTTTAGTTTACGCATATAAATTGTCATTGATCTAAAACGATGAAAAAATTGCTCTCAATCTTGATACTTTTTTGAGACTTAATTTTTCATCTTGACGTTAATAAACTATTTATAAATTTTATAAAAGTGCGAATCGCTCTTCGATATGAAATTCTAGATATGGTGTCTTTAAACTGGGTTCTATCTTATAGAATTGTTTTCACTGGTAAATTGGTAGTTCTTTTTATTATACTGATTTTAAGAAACATCGACGAGCTTGTAGCAGAATCAAAAATTCAATTCATTAATATCGCACATAAAAACGTATACAAAAGATTCGCCATTTGTATTCTGTGAATTATATACACTAGCCGAAAAGTCCCCTACGTTTGACATACTTGAAACGCTGTATATAGTATTTGTCACCACACAGTTACACGTAAGACAACTAAGAGAGTAGGAAAAAGGGTGCTCGATTTTTCATTAACGATTCGAAGTATCTTATGAAATTTCGGAATTATTTAAACTCTCTATTTATTTAATCTGATCATTCCTTTTTCGAGAATGATTTGAAAAAAATTTATTATATAGATCTAAATTTCCGAAGATAATCTGAATCGAAAATTCATGTGATGCAGAAAAACGTATCTGGCCAAAGAAAGAGAATAAACTTGTACTAAATTACTTATATTTACACTTAAAAACAAAAATCTGCACACAATTCGAGCATCCTTGTAGAAACCTCTCGTACAACATCTAATAAGGCACATGATTCATGATCGAAGACAGAAAGAACGTAGACCGCACCACAAGCCAAAAAAATACAATTAAATATTTAAATTATATAAAATTAAGACATTAAGTTTAAAAAATAAGAATGTACTAATCCCTGGTCAATTTTGAAGCCTGGTTGTAACCGATTTTTCATTAAATTAATTTTTGGGTCCGGAAATATTTGAAGAACTGGTGGTACGTGAGAAACATTAAAAGCTTTCTTGCTTCATCTCTCATTTAAAAATTACGTATAAAATACAACTGTACACTTGAAACACTCCCGTCTTTTTGAAAATGCAACACTCGGCACCGTCTTTCCTTCTAATTTTTCCAGTTAGCTTAACAACATTTGTTGCATTTCCAAGACTTGGAGAACTTATAAAGTCTGTATAAGAAAAACCTAACTTTCGTCCGGCGATAACTGTTGGCGATATAGGTTCTGTTATTCGAGTATTCGTAGTAGTTACACATGTAATTAATTAATAATTAATTAATACAATGGTCATTATTACATGCGAGAAATATGATATTGATAAAACTATTTATACTTTACAATGTACACTCATCTGAAATCCCAGGGAGCCCCGATAGCGCGCAATATTGCAGCAATGTTGCTTCAACATATGAACATACAATGTTGATGCAATATTTTCTCAAAATATTGTTGCAACATTGCAGCAATATTAATTGGGAAAGGACATTCATATATTGCAGCAAAATTTCTACAATATTGAACAGCAATGTTGCTACTGTTGTCCTGCAATATTTCGTGTTGTTGGGGAGACTGAATAACTCAACTTTTCTTTATGAGATAAAAAATATTAGGAGTGATTAAAATAATATTTACAGGTCTCATGTGGTTTATAGTTTTGAGTTTTGGTTTCTTATTCCAAGAAATAATTTTAACGATTAATAAAGACACTATTTTCGATTTTTAGTCTTCACCCTGGGCAGATAAGGAATTGTACTATACTTACCAGAAAAGGTTGCACGACTACATTGAATCTACTTTTACATCGATGCCTATTACTTTTGATATACAGACACAAAAGTGAAAAGAAGAATGCACATTTTTTTTTTACTTCTAGGTCTGCCGAGGTGTCTTCTGAGATCGACGAAGTCGCAAATCGTCTTATGAAAGCGCAACTTACAGCTTTCAATTATGGCTCCGTCGGACTAGGATTCAGCTTCAGATCGTGTATACATGGACCCTGCGCATATTGACCAGTGTCGAAAAAAGTATTAAAAATAAAAAAATTAAATAAAAATTACGACGCGCTAGAAAAGAGGAGTTTGATTAATTTATCGCTATCTATGTATAGACGTTCTAAGGCTTTGGCAGTGAACGAGACTCGAGTTTCAACGCGTTCGGCGAAGAGAGCATTTTTTTCGTTACAAGAAAATTATGATTTACTTCTTGCTTTGATTCCCTGATAAAGTTGAATCGATAATATTTAATCGCTAAATTTTAATCACGGTTTGGAGTTTCCATAGGGTGTTGGAAAGATTTTGATTTAAAATGTAGAGATCGAGAGTACGGATAAAGAGTCTCCTTTTTTATATCTAATGGTTATGTCCCATTGGTCCGACCGATCGAGAATTAGTTTCAGTTTCTCAGAAAAAGTGGGTGGATCTTCTTCTTCTCGTTTTTTCCAGATGAGGTCCTCTCACTGGCAACTGTCCGGCTTCCGTACAGGATCGACAGCAGAATTTAGCGTAGTATTTGTGCTGACAGTAGTTGGCAAGCACGATAAGATCGCATTTGGCAAAGAAGGAATTGTCTTGACAATTGGGGTGGATGAAAATTCCTGAAGAAAGAATTATAGGTTTTTTATATAGGTTGAGAATTAAAAATAAAGGCGGACACTCGAAAATGTCAATAATGTTTCAAAAAAATTAAATTAGAATTGATATTTATAATTTGAGTAGTGAGTACTTACCAGCAACGTTTATGTTTACGCTTTCAGAGCTGCTTGAAAATTGATTAGTTGCTTCGCATCGGTATTGACCGGAATCGTTTCTGCTTGCGTCGGAAATTTCTAATCGGTTGGCATCTACAAAAAAAAATTATTCCATAGAGACAGCGTCAGTTTTAATTTAGTTACAAATTTAAATTTTATTAGATTTTATTTCTCGCGAGGCCAAACTGGTTCTAAACAAAGTTAAAATTTTTTTGTTGCCTAATAAAGAGTGATTAATGTTGCTTGATTCAAATACTTTTTAGACAGTATATGGTGTCCTCCTTGAAGAAACTTTTTATTTTTGACAATCTATTTAAATGAGTAAATGTCGATATTTCAGACATTTTTGCGATTCTACCTGAATCTGATTTTTTTACAACATTTTTTGTTAATTTAATAAAAATGTGATTAAATTTAGCTGATAATTATTGACGGGCTCATTTCAGGATTTGAAATAATGATACTTAAATTTTAATACAATTTTAGAAATGGATGGTTGTGCTGAAAGGGTGTATGTTATGCTCAATAGAATTTATAAGGATTCTAGAAACTTCTAAAATATTTCTTAATATTTAAGGAAATTCTAGAAGATTCCAGAATACTCTAAAAAACGTTAGAAAATTGTCAGAATGTTCAATACAGATTTTTCAACAACTTTAAAATTTCAAGAATATTCTTAAACTTTTTCCAAGTGTTATATAATTTGAGTAGCGTCTTAGAAATAAAAAATGTTCGATAAGATTCGAACTAATTTAGGAAATTGTATAATCTTCCAGAATATTCATGAACATTCTTAAAGATCCCAGAATACCACAAAATTGCATATTCTTCAAAAACATTGAATGATATTCTTAAAAAAGTCCCAGATACTCTGTAAAATACTATAATGTTCTAGAAAAGACAAAAACTTTTCAGAGCAGGAAGTTTTAGAATTTTCTAAATAAAAAAATGTTCAATAAGATTTCAGGCCGTTCTAGTGGTGTGGCCGAGGCCTGGCGCTGCCAGGGTACTTTTTTTTAAGGCCTGGAGGCGTCAAGCCACTTTTTTGTCACACGAAAAATTTTTCCATTTATGGACCATCCATAAACTAAGTTACCAATTTTGGGCTTTTTTTACCTCCCCCTCTCCCAAAAGTAACGTAGTCGTTAGCTAAAGACAGATTTTACGTTTATCAATTCTTTCAAATAAAATTAAGGTAGATAACATATTTTCTACCCGAAGAGATGAATTTTCAAAACACAAAAAGACAAAAAAAAATTAATTTTCAAACAAACAGTTGCACTTATAACCAAATAGATGAATTTTCCAGTAAAACAGACGAGTTTTCTAAAAAATAGTTAAAGATTTAACAACATAGTACAATTTTCAAGCCAAAAAGACGAATTTTTTCGAAGATAGTTGAATTTTTAACAAAAAAGTTACTTTTTAACCAAGGAAGATAAATTTTCAAACACGAAAGATGACTTTTCTACCATAAAAGATTAATTTTCAATCCAAAAAGATGAATTTTTAACAACATAGTTGAATTTTCGACCAAAAATGATGACTTGTACAAAATAGTTAAATTTTCAACAACAAAAAAATAGATTTTTAACAAAATAGTTGAATTTTTAACCAAATAGTTGAATTTTCAGCATAAAAAGATGCATTTTCAATCCAATGGTCGAATTTTAAAACAAAAAAGATTAAAATTCAATCAAATATTTGAATTTTCAAGACAGACACATTTTTTAGAAGATAGTTGACTTTTCATCAAAAAAGTTCATTTTTAACCATGAAAGATAAGTTTTCAACAAAAGAGCTAAAAAGTCGAATGTTTTAGAAAAAAGTGGACTTTTAAATCGGAAAAGATGAAATTTTAACAAAAAAGATCATTTTCAACCAAGAAAGATGAATTTTTAATAAGATACTTGAATTCTCAACCTAAAAGTAGAACCATCAACCAACAAGAATAATTTTCTACCCAAAAAAGATGACTTTTTAACAAAATATATAAATTTTCTACCAAATAGTTGAATTTTCAGCCAAAAAGTTGAATTTTTAACAAAAAAGACTAATTTTCTACCCAAAAGATAACTTTTTAACCATATACATACATTTTCTAACAAATAGTTTAATTTTTAACTTATATAATATGCAGGATAAAGTTTCACCCAAAAATAGAATAGTTAAATTTTAAGATAAAAACTCTGATAAGAAAAATAACTGAACAAAAAAAAAAAATAATTTTCAACCAAAAAGATGAATTTTCGACCAAGAAGATTAATGTTCTATCAAAAAGAAGAATTTTCAACATATCCAATATTCAGGATAAAGTTTTAACGAAACATAAAATAGTTAAATATACAGACAAAAAACTTATTTTTACCCAAAAAAAATTAATTTTTAACAAAGTTGTTAAATTTTTAATCAAAAAGATGAATTTACGACCAATAAGATTAATGTTCTACCAAAAAAGACGACTTTTGAACCAAATAAATGAATTTTCAACAAAATTATTCAATTTTAAAGTCAAAAATATTAATTATCTACCAAAACGTTACATTTTCAACCCAAAAATATGATTTTCCTACCAAAAGTTAAATTTTCAACCAAATATTTGAATTTGATATCAACTTGTTGAATTTTCAAGCCAAAAAGGTGAATTTTCTACAAAACATTAGAATTTTTAACAAGAAAGTTCATTTAAATGCAAATAGTTGAATTTTGAACTATAATTATGAATCCTTGATAAAAAAATTAAAAATTTTTTTACAAAGAAGTTCAAATTTTAATCAAATAATTGACTTTTGAACCAAAAGGTATTAACTCTCAACGAAGCAAGTAACAGTTATTATTTCTACCAAACAATTGCATTTTTTACCAAAAAGGATCAATTTTCCACCAAGAAGATTAAATTTCTACCAAGAAAGACGAATTTTCAACAAAACACATTAATTTTCAACCAAAAAATTAAACTATTAACTAAAAAAGATAAGTTTTGAACCAAAAGGTTAAAATTTTAACTGAAAAAGGTAAATTTTCAACCAAAAATGGCTTAGTTTAATTTTCAGTTTAAAAAATTTGTTTTTAACCAAACATGAAACAAATTTTGACCAAAACAGTTACAATTTCAACCAAAGGGATGAATATTCAACTTAAAGAATTAATGTTGAACAAAGTAATTAAAGTTTTGATGAAAAAGATGACTTTTTAACAATCTTGTTGCGTTTTAAACAAAATAATTAAAGTTTCATTAAAATAATAGAATTTTTAATCAAATGAGATTAATTCCAAACAAAAAATAGGAGGAGCACCGTCAGGCCACTTTTTCTTTTAGGGCTACACCGCTGTCAAGAACATTTCCGAATATTAAAGAATATTCATATATTGTAAAAGAATTTCAATATACGTAATTTATGCTTTGAAAATAATTTCAGTAAAATTGTAGTAAAGTAAATTTAATTGCAAATTACCAGAAATCTTGATGCGGTTGTCAGCTTCAATTGGAACATCATTCTTGAACCATTCCACTCTTGGAATAGGATAGCCATCCACTTCGCAAGCAATGCTAATATCACTTCCTTCTGGCCATTGTTCTTGTTGTGCAGAAACGTTCACTTTTACTGGTACTATGGAAAAAATCAAGAAAAATAATTATAAATATCCACTGATAAATCTAAGAATGTATTAAAAATATGCAGCAGCGACTTCAAAAAATTTTAATAGCAGGTAAAGATTGCTTAAAAAGCAATTGATTTTTGAATAGTAAAACAAAATTAGAATTTAAAGTTACAAAATGTTTGAAGCAGAACAAAGTACAATTTAATTTCTGAGCTTTGTTAAATTTAATTTATGAAATATGACACCTAGAATAAATAATAGAATTATAAAAGTATTAGACGAGAAAGAAAAATAATTCCTTTCTGTAAAAATTTTTCACTAAAAATTTGTATAATAAGCAGAAACATTATTATATATTTTCGTGCACAAGTTAAATTATAATTGTTTTCATATTATTGTGAAAAGTGTAAGTAAATCAGGAAGCGTTATTAGTTTCAAAAATACAGCATGCAGTATAATTTTCCAGTGCAAAGCGAAGAATAGAAAAGAATAAGGAAGCTAATGAGCGACATCAATTTCCCAAAAACGTTTTTAAGGAAATTCAAAATAAATAATTAATATATTGCTGAAAACTTATTAACATCAGAACAAAAACATTAAAATAAAACAAACTAACATAAAAAATAATACAATAGATATATAAAACGACTAATCATAATAAACTTACTTTGACTTCTATAAAAAATTCAGATTGTGCAAAAGTTCATATGAAACAAAAATGAAAGGCACTGTCATTGCTTTTGCGTTCTCTTGAATTCAGTGAAATTAATTAAATTAAACCCACAATAAAATTTTTAATATTCAACCCAATAAAGGGAAGAAGTATTTCTAAACTATTAAGAATTGTAATACGCCTTCGAGACGTTGACAACAGCGCCATTTGAACCCGAACTTTTTGGTAGTTCAAGGTAGAGAACTATTGATGAGAAAAATGAAGTGAATATCAATTCATTTTTGACAATACCATTATATTAAGAGCAAACATTCATCATTTTTCATTTACTTTTTTATTAATTTTCTATCAAAATTGAAATATCTTTTTAATAGTTCCAAATGGGTGGCGCTGTCGTGGCTATTCTTCAGATGTATAGACCAAAAATAAAGAGTAGATAGGAAAATTATTTTAACATTCAAAAACATTCTCAGTACTTATGACATCGCTCATAAAGGTTATTTCATTACCCTCACCTTGATACCGAGAGGTTGAGTTACGACTAGGGTCAAGGGGAATAACACCAGGAACATAATAACCAGTTCTATTGGGATAAACAGGAGGGTAGGTTTGGTAATCGGGTGCTTGGGTCCTCTGGGGCCTAAATGGATAGTCAGGCCTTATCGTAGTGGGCCTTTCAGGTGGCGGGACTATGTAAGGACTGGAGACATTGTGAACTGGTCCAATTGCCAGAAGGGTGATGGACCAGGAAGCTGGTCTGTCGATGGCGTTGTAAGCTTGACACTCGTACACTCCAAGGTTACTAATTGTCACTGATCGGATGAGGAGGGTATAATCGGAATCCTGTTCGTAATCTTCTGAAGAGAAGGGCAACATGCGATCTCCACGCCACCAGGTCACGAAGGGCCTTGGCCAACCCATCGCATAGCAATGAAGGGTAGTTGGTGAGTTGATCGTCACCGTAATCGATGCAGTTGGTTCGCCAACAATAGCAGCAGAACGATTGCTCAGTGGCGCTGAAGGGTGCAAGATAATACAAGACATGCATGGTGCACCAAGTTAGAGATTAAGAAGCCACAACTTTGGGGTGAATTCATTTAGTGGGCTAATTTATTGGGTTATAATGTTTTAATAGTATTGGTCATTTGGATCTATCTAAAATTGAACTACTTCTTTAAAAATATGTTAGACATCTTCCACCAAATTTCAAACAAGGATTTCTTATTACCAGAATGATCAAGGGATGCGAAGGTTTATTTCGATACCTCTATGTTAAAGAACCTCTTTCAGAGTGAACGTCTGAAACGACCACTCTGGCACAGACGGCAAACAGCAGACAGGTTTAGTAATAATTTTTTTTCTCAATCCTCAACTTCATCTCTCTGGTTTAGTATATTATTTATAATTCTTTTCAATTTCTTTGAATTCTTTTGAGTTCTTTCAATTCTTGATATTCCTTTTCATTCTTTTGAATTGCCCAACCAGGGTGTCTACCCAAATCCCGGAAAAAAATTCCCTGACAATTCCAGGTTTTTTCCAGGTATCTTAAGTTTTTTCCAGGTACAATTTTTCATAGCATTCCATTTAATTTAAATTCAAATATTCCGCATATTTTAAACGCACTGTCTATGGTTATGGAATTTTCCGTAACTCCAACCCCTTTTCTAGCTAGTTCAGAGCTGACATAGACAGTGCCTAATTTTACAAATTCGACTCGGAATATGTATAAATTTTCGCGAGTTTATTATAAATAGTGTTTTTTTCAGTTTCTAGGAATTTAATTAATATTACAAGACATTCTTAAATATTTTAGCACGATCGATTAATTAAATAATTAAATGATACTAAAAATATAATAATTTCTTGAATTTGTCTCTAAAGTCCATGAATTTTTTTCCAAAAAATACATTAATTCTCAATCAAACAGTTGGGTTTTTTAACTCAAAAAGATCAATTTTTAAACAATTAGCTGAATTTTAAACTAAGAATGAGCAGTTTCCAACCAAAAATGACATAATTAAATTTTCAGTTAAAAAATTAATATTCCACCCAGAAAAAAAACAGATTTATTTTTAAAACAAATTCAATTTAACTTTCAACCAAGTAGTTTTATTTTGAACCAAAAACATGAATTTTCAACTAAAATGATGAATATTTAACTGGAATACTTGAATTTTCAACCAAAAAGATAAATTTTCTACCACAAAAAAGATTTTTCAACAAAACACATCATATTTCAAAGAAATGAATAAATGAATTTTGAAATAAAAAAGATCAAGTTTCAACCAAAAATTTAATAGTTGAATTAAAAAAAAGAAGAATTTTAATCTGAAATGATCAATCTCTAACTGGAATAGTTCATTTTTCAACAAAAAATATGAATTCTCAACCAATTGCATTTTCCAACGAAAAAAAAATTATTTGCAACAAAAACAAAACTAATTTTCAAAAAATAGTTAGATTTTCAAACAAAGTGATGAATTTTCAATAAGGATGATGAGTCTCTAACTAGAATCATTAAATTTCCAACAAAAAGATTAATTTTCAACCCAGAAGATTAATTTCTACTCAAAAAGATCAATTTTCAAACAATTACCTGAATTTTAAACTAAAAATGATCTGTTTTCAACCAAAAATGGAATAATTAAATTTTCAGTTAAAAAATTAATATTCCACACCAAAAAAAGACAGATTTATTTTAAAAGCAAATTTGATTCAACTTTCAACTAAGTAGTCTTATTTTGAACCAAACAGATGTAATAGTTGAATTGAAAAAAAAAAGATGAATTTTCAACTGAAATGATCAATCTCTAACTGGGATAGTTGATTTTTTAACAAAAAATATGAATTCTCAACCAATTGCATTTACCAGCGAAAAAAAATGATTTGCAACAAAAACTAAACTAATTTTAAAAAAATAGTTAAATTTTCAAAGAAAGTAATGAATTTTCCACTAAAATGATGAATCTTTAACTTGAGTAGTTGAATTTGAAACCAAAAACATGAATCATCAAATGTCCAACAAAAAGATTAATTTTCAACCCAGAAGATTAATTTCTACCAAAAAAGTCAAAATTATCAACTGAAAAAGATCATTTTTCAACAAAATATTGAATACTTGCAATGCAAATAAAAAAAATTTTCAACAAACAAATTTTCAACAAAATGGTTGAAGTTGCAACTGGAATAGATCAATTTTCAGTAAAAAAAATAATTTTCAGCCAAAGAAAAAACGAATTTTCAACAAAATTGCTCATTTTTCAACCGAGGAGATGAATTTTCTTTTAAAATGATGAATCTTTAACAACAACAAAAAATTACTTTTTAACAAAAGATAAACTCTCAACCAAGTAATTAAATCTTCATTCAAAAAGATGAGTTCGGAACGAAAAATGTAACAGTTGATATTTCAATAAAGAAAGATTTAAATTTTTAAACAAAAACAATGGAATTCAACCAAAAAGAACGATTTTTCAACAAAATACATGAATTTTCAACGAGATACTTGAATTTTCAACTAAAACCGATCAATTTTCAACCAAAAACAGAATACTTGAAATTTCACTTAAAAAATTGATTTTGAACAAAACAAAAAAACGAATTTTCAACAAAATAGTTCAATACCCGTAACATAAAGCTACTTTTACAAATGAAGAATCATTGTTATTCGATTTAATATTGCAATTTACAAAAATTAAGTACGTTCTCGAAAAAATTCCCTGACTTTAAAAGAAATTCCCTGACATTTCCGGGTTTTTCCAGGTATATAAAAATGCCCTGACAATTCCAGGTTTTTCAGGTTTTCCAGGTAGGGTAGACACCCTGCCAACGCCAGAGTGGTCATTTTAAACGTACACTCCTATAGAGGTTCTTTCAAATGGAGGTATCGATTTGTTAATCGTTAATCATTATTCCAACCAGCAATCCAAAATAATCCTAAACTGAATATTAGAATCAGAGCTTGAGTGAAAAGACACCTACCTGTTATGTCCAATTGGTATTCTATTCTGACAGGAGAACCATGACCATTGTCAGCAGTGCAAATATAGGTTCCTCTATCGTAGGTGTACAAATTGATGATCTGCAGGGAGCCATCATTAAGGATCCTTCGCCTCTTTTCATTTGCAGATATCTACAGAAGAGGAAATACAATATAATTAATGTATCACTATAAACTTGAACTTCAATTTAACTGAAAATGAGCATTACCAATTCAGTCTCCTTGCGCCAGGTGATTGTGGGTCTTGGATTTCCGGTAGCGACACACGTCATCGTTACATAGAAACCCTCCTCAGCAGTAAGTTTGGGTTGTTCTGGATGATGAATTGCAGCTGGTTCTGCACCATAGATTGGTGCAGATACGTTCACAACTGGTGATGGTGTTGTAAATGTTTCTTCAGATGCAGGTTCCAGGCAGGAAGTTCCACAACCATTATTACAACATTTACGTTCTCCTGCACAGTCTGCGTCTGTCGAACATTCCTGTTCACATCTGGTACTGTTTGATACAGTAGGGCAACGACCATTTTTAACAGCTGCAGCAAAAGATATTAATTGTTTTATCAAATTCAGTAAAAAGAGATGCCAATTGTAGGATTATTATTTATCATGAATAATTACCAGATCTGCAAACACCCCTGTATATAGTAACATCATTTGAATCGTCCAGAATAATGGCACATCTTGTTCCTTCTGGACAAGATTGAGACGCACAAGGATCAGCACATCGACAGTGTTGACAATTTTGATTATCAACGAAGGCCTCTTTGCCGTATGGACAACGAATCACCCTGCATTCCTCTTCCGCCTCCTCACAAGGATTCTTATTTATTCTATCGTCAACGTCGATTTCATTTGCTGCACAAGAAAAGTTCCAATTTTTATAATTTCAAAGCAAGCTTGTGATCATTTATGTAAAAAACTGATTGAAAGCTGAGAAATAAGTGGCTTCGTAAATAAAAATAAAGGGTAAATTAAATGAGGACTCCTATTATAGAACTTGGGATGGAAGGTTTAGCTATTTTATATACAGCAGAACTAAAGACAAAAATCCTGGAAAACATAAAAAATATCAAAATTAGCATTCCGGTATGTACAATCTCGATTCTGCGTATTTACAGACTATAAAGCCAACTTCTGCGACTAAAAAAGGTACTGAAAAAGAATGATTAGAAATTGGCCTCTGTAACGGAATCCGAACCGTCACTTACATTTGAGACAAGTGGCAATGCAAGATTCAAAGGTCTTGAAATTATTTCGATTGCCGCCACAGCCAGTATAAATGAAGCCTCTACAGGTTTTGTCATCAGGATCGAAGTAGAACCTCTTATAATTTCCGGTAGTGCAAGAACCGATATCAACGGATTCTTCGCAGATTGCTGAATATCAAAAGAAGGTCGTTTATTCTATCCACTCTTTAAGATAATTTCATTCTAAATTGTAGGTAAATGTCCTAAATTCGCAATGATAGTTTCCAAGAGGATATATCGATACCTCCATGTTAAAAGAAGCTCTCTCGGAGTGTACGTCTAAAACAACTCTACTTCTTCAAGTTGGCAGCGAAAACTGCCAAACTAAACATCAATATTTCCTCACTTGTATTCCCTTGAACCAGGGGTCAACTCGAAAATCAGAATGGTTAGTTTAGACGACCAACATCAGAGTGGTCGTTTTGGATGAACACTCCGAGAGGTTCTTTCAACATGGAGGTATCGATGTTGATCTTGTAATTCTAATTCTAATTAATAGTTTTAATTTTTTACCCAGATGAGAAGTATCTGTGTCATTGCCACTGGCAGATGGTTCTTCATGATGAATGCAAACAGATTCACATTCAGGAATAGTGCTAAATCGATTAGCGTTTCCATCACATCCACCGTAGATAAATTCTCGACATGCTCGGGTGGATTGATCGTAGAAGAATTTAGTGAAGGCTCCTCGACAAGGACCAGGATCGGCCGAGAGGTTGCAAATGTCTGAAATGAATCAGCAACAATTAATTTAAAGTTTGAATCTGTAAATGAAATTGCATTAGTTAAACGACAGGATTTGTCGAAATCTTACCTTGTTTTCGGAATACACCGCAGAGACGTTCGCATTGTTCTTCAGTTTGGAACCTGTTAGCATTTCCTTCACATCCTCCGTATATGAAGGCCTGGCAAATTCTAGCTTCAGAATTGTAGAAATAAGCAGTGATTTCTTTTTTGCAAGGACCAGCTTCAACTGGAGCTGAGCAGATGGCATTTGGTTCTGGTTCTACAATGGGGTGAGGCGTGGTGTCTCGTTGAGCTTCTACTTGCCTAACGCATTTTTGGGTACACGATCCTATATCCTGGAAGCGATTTTTGTTGCCTTGGCAGCCACTATAATCAAAGGCGAAACAGTTGTCGTATCTTCTATCATAATAGAATTGGACGACGGATCCGTTGCAGGGTCCGACAAGAACTGGCAAGTTGCAAGGATCTAGAAAAAAGAAGATTATGATTTCCCATTACGTTTCAAATCAGTTTTAAATCAGGTAAGTAAGTTTTAAATAGTAGACAATTCATTTCAGATTTTGGGTTACTGCAATCTTACCTTGGACTTCACCACATCGATATTCGCATTCCTCACGAGTATTGAAATTATTTCCGTTGCTGCCACAACCACCGTAATCAAATTGTTTGCAGAGTCCAATTCGACTATCGTAGAACCACTTAGTTTGATGATCTGAACAAGGTCCTCGTTCATCAGGCAAGAAGCAATGTTCTGCAACATAAATGTGTGAAATTTAACAACAGCTTGAAAAATAATGTTTTTCTTTGATTGTTTATGTATATTATGTATCAAATAACCGAAAATGTTAACATTGTCTTCTTGATTACAAATCTTAACATCTTAAAACTTTACTATACAAATTGTTAATTTTTATTACTCAGTCCTAAAAAACATGGTCTGGCGGTACTTTCCATAAACTACGTTTGGAACTTGAAGTACTTAAACCCAACTTATTGGGTTCAACTATCCAACTATATTATTGAGTAAAAGTTTTTTTTTCATTGAAAAGGCTACTATTACATATATTTTTGGTTCGGAATTAATCTCGTTTGATTCAAAATTCTATTATTTGTTCGTTTCATGTTTGGCTCAAAGTAAATTTTTCAAACCGGAAATTAAATTATTCCATTTTCGGTTAAAAATTTATTTTTTCAGTCAAAAATTTAACTATTTGGTTAAAAATTGATCTTTTTTAGTTGAAAATTCAACTTTTTGGTTGAAAATGTATGTATTTTGTTGAAAATTCGTCTTTCTTGGAAGAAATTTAATCTTCTCGGTTGAAAACTTATCCTTTTTGGTTCAAAATGCAATTGTTTGTTTTAAAATTGATACTTTTTGATTAAAAATGCAATTGCTTGGCTGAAGTAACAACTGTTACATGCTTCGTTGAGAATTCATCTTTTTGGTTGAAAAGTCGATTATTTGACTTAAAGTTGTACTACTTTGTAAAAAAATAATTTTTTTATTAAGGATTCATAATTATAGTTGAAAATTCAAACTATTTGCTTTTAAATTAACTATTATGTTAAAAATTCTACTGTTTTGTAGACATATATTTTTAGCTCAAAAATTTCACAATTTGGTAGAACATTAAACTTTTTGGTTGAAAAATCATATTTTGGGTTGAAAATTCAACTTTTTTGTAGATAATTAATCTTTTTGGCGTTAAAATTAAATACTTTTTTTGAAAATTCATGTATTTTGTTAAAAATTCATATTTTTTAGTAGAAAATAAATCTTCTTGGTCGAGAATTCATCTTTTTGGTTGAAAATTTAAAACAACTTTGTTGAAAATTAATTTTTTCTTGTTAAAAATTATTTGTTCTATCTGAAAATTTAACTATTCCATGTTTGGTTTAAACTTTATCCTGTATATTGGATAAGTTGGAAATTCCTCTTTTTTGATAGAACATTAATCTTCTTCGTCGAAAATTCATCTTTTTGATTGAAAATTTAACTATTTTAATGAAAATTCGTTTCATGTTTTAGTTTAAAGTTCAACTTTCGAATTAAAAATGTATGTATTTTGTTGAAAATTCGTCTTTCTTGGTAGAAATTTAATCTTCTTGGTTGAAAACTTATGCTTTTTGGTTGAAAATGCAATTGTTTGATTGAAAATTGATACTTTCTGGTTAAAAATGCAATTGTGTGGCTGAAGTATCAACTGTAACATGCTTTCTTGAGAATTCATCTTTTTTGCTTGAAAAGTCGATTATTTGACTTAAAGTTTAACTACTTTGTGAAAGAATAATTTTTTTATTAAGGATTCATAGTTATAGTTGGAAATTCAAACTATTTGCTTTTAAATGAACTACTGTGTTAAAAATTCTACTGTTTTGTAGACAATTATTTTTAGCTCGAAAATTTCATATTTTGGTGTAACATTAAACTTTTTAGTTGAAAAATCATATTTTGGGTTGAAAATTCAACTTTTTTGTAGATAATTAATCTTTTTGGCGTTAAAATCAAATAATTTTTTTGAAATTTCATGTATTTTGTTAAAAATTCATATGTTTTAGTAGAAAATAAATCTTCTTGGTCGAGAATTAATCTTTTTGGTTGAAAATTCAACAACTTTGTTGAAAAATAATTTTTTTTTGTTACAAATTATTTGTTTTATCTGGAAATTTAACTATTCCACGTTTGGTTGAAACTTTATCCTGCATATTGGATAAGTTGGAAATTCCTCTTTTTTGATAGAACATTACTCTTCTTCGTCGAAAATTCATCATTTTGGTTGAAAATTTAACAATCTTTTTAAAATTAGTTTTTCTTTGTTCAAAATTATTTTTTTTTAGCCTAGTTTTTATCTGAAAATTTAACTATTCCATCTTTGATGGAAACTTTATACTGTATATTGTATGAGTTAAAATTTCAACTATTTGGTAGAAAATTCGTGTATTTTGTTTAAAAGTACTCTTTTTTTTAGTAAAAACTAATCTTTCGGCTTAAAATTCAACTTATCGCTTGAAAATTCAACTATTTTGTTTAAAATTCAACTATTTCGTAGAAAATTTACTTGTTTTAAATTTATATTTTGGTATTGAGAAGTCAACTGAAATCTTTTTGGGATGAAAATGTAACTATTGTTTCGAAAATTTGTCTTTTTGGGTTGAAAATTTAAGTATCTTCGTAGAAAATTTACTTCTTGTTTAAGACTCATATTTTGATGTTAAAGCGTCAAACTAAAATCTTTTTTTGATGAAAATTTCACCTTTTGATTTAAAAATTCATCTGTTTTAGTGGACATTTCATCTTCATTGGATAAAAATGCAACTGTTTGGTTGAAAATTAATCTTCTTTGCCTAACGATTCAACTATTTTGTTTGAAAATTTGGGTTGAACCACTTCATAAAAAATCATTTTTTGGTTGAAGATTCATATTTTTACTTGAAAATTCATCTCTTTGGTTAAAAGTTTAACTATTTGGTTTATACTGATCTTTCCCAATAGAAAATTCAACTGCGTAGGTAAAAGTTGAACTACTTTTTAAACTTTTTTTTTAATGAAGGTTTATCTCTTTGGTTGAAAATTTGACTATTTTATTAAAAATTAATTTTTTTTGCTGGAAATTCATATTTTCTGGCTGAAAATTCAATTTTTGTACAGAAAATTGATCTTTTGGCTTGAAGGTTCAAAATGCAGGAAAAATTTTTAATCTTTATTTGTTGAAAATTCGTCTTTTTGATTTTAAATTCATTTTTTTAGATGAAATTTCATCTTATTTGGGTGAAATATCAACTAGTACACTTTTTGTTAAAAATGTATCTTTTATGGTAGAAAAGTCTTTTTTTTTTGTTTAAAATAAATCAATAAATTTGAAAATTGTAAATTTGTATCTGTAATATCGTTTTATTCTGTTTATAAATGAGTCTTGGAGAGGGCCTATTATGTTACTTAATTTAAGTGCGGCCCCTAAATAGTTCGATAATATATTAATGTGTTCAGTATCTAATATACCAATATCTGAATAACTAATAATTTAATTTAAATTAATTTAAACTCTCTGAATACATTTTAATGCTCATTTCAATTACCTGTTTTGAATTCCAGTGCAGGAGGTGCCTTTGTGTTGAGGGAAGCTTCGCATCGGTTGATGCAATCGTGCTCAGACATGAAATTGTTCTCGTTTCCACCACAGCCTCCATAATAGAACTGTCTGCATCGTTGTTCGTAGGAATCGTAGAACCACCGTTGAGTATAATTGTGACACTCGCCCGTAATTGCAGGAAGTAAGCAAGTATCCGGTTCTAATTATATTTTAGCAGAAAAAAGAAAATTGTAATAACTCTAAAATACATTTTAATTAAAAATTCCTCATTCTTTATGTATGATAATTAAAAAATTTCAATTCTTCCACCAACCCAGTGCCAGATAAAAACTTAAAAATCTAAGAATAATATCAAAAATAAACCTCTACAAGTTCTGAAGTCTCAGGAATTAATCTGGAGAGGAAAGAAGGGATTGCGCGTTTTTGTTTTTTTTTTGTTGCTAAAACGGTTTATTGAGAGGTCCTGATTAAAATTCCAAATTTTCTAGAAATTACTACGACGCGTCCCGGAAATATTTTTGGAAAGATTTTCAAAAATCGTGCTTGCATAGACGGACTCGCCCCGTTGCATTTTAGAGCAAAATGTTAATTTCACGAAAAAATGTTCCGGATTTTAATTAAAGTATATGCAATTTCGAGTAATTCTGATAAAAGGACCTATTTTTCAGGGTAAATCACTCGTGTTCAGTTTTTTTTAAATACTACAGTTGTGCGTAAAGCTACATTAAAGATGCTAGAAAAAAGTTGTAGTGCAGAAATTTATGTGTAAATCTAAAACTTTTTCACACTATCAACTGTGTGCATATTATATGTATTTTCTTTGTGAAAATTACTTCCAGAATATCTGTTTGTCAAAAGTGAATGAAGAAAAAATTATAAATTATCTGTTTTTACATTGTTTACTCATTATTTATAAAAAATGCTATTAAATGGATTAGTTTTACAAGATTGTATTATTTTATGTTCAAAATTCCAAAAATTGCTAAACTAATCGCAGAGGAAACAATTATTTTTGATTGTTGGCAATAAAAGAACATGTAAAAAAATTAACGACTTAATTATGCAATGAATCAAAAACCTAATATAATAATGATCTAATTGACTGAATGAATGACTGATAAATTACTATTTATTATTGTAAAATAAACTCTTTTCTACTTTAGAAATCATTACGAGACATATTATAGTAATATATAATAATATTAATAATATTCAGTACAAAGGTTAAAAAAATATTTGTAAATAAATATAAAATAATATTTATGATTTTATAAATGTATAGTTCGAAGAAAATTAATTATTATAATTTTTGTGTGTAAAATTTACATTTTATACATCACATGTTTTATGAACAAGTATACGTTACAGGAATCTTAAGTTTGAATTTAAGAGTTCATTTTGTAAAACAATGTTCAAGTTTTTACGAAGTACTTCATCTCCTGATACTAAGTAATTTATCAGTCGATCAACCAATCAGTCAATTGTTTAATTAGTTTTTTCCATTCACTGCATAACTACGTAATTAATTCTTTTATTATCAACAACTAAAAACAATTGTTTCCGCTGCGATGATTAGTTTCTCAATTTTTGGCATTTTTTAAATAAAATAATACAATCTTGTAATAAAATAGTATGAAAAGTATTATTTAAATAATGGTTAAGAAATAAAGTTTTTTTTTTACCAAAAATTAGAAAAAAAGTGTATTTCTAATTAAAAAATTTAAAAAAAAACTTCTTTGGCTGAAAATAGCAGAAAAATGAGATTTTTGAAGTCATAACTCTTGACTCCTGAAACAGGTCAAAAGTGGTCAACTTTGGGAGGTCATAACTTATGACTTATTTGGACTAGGTCAAAATTTTTTCGTAAAATTAACAGGTTCCAAAGTAGAGATACAAACTTCAGAATTGTGGGTTTTATCCTCTTTTTTTATAAAAATCGGGGTTCTTTGAAGAGTCATAACTCAGCGCTTATTAAAGATAGAAGGCTCTTTTTTTTAACATTCTTAGAATTTACTCTAGTCTCATTTTACGGTTGAAAATTTTGTTCTAAAATGCAATGGGGCGAGCCAGTCTACGGAAACACGATTTTTTGAACTTTTTTCAATAATATTTCCGGGACGCGTCTTAGTCATTTCTAGAATATTTGAAATTTTCATCAGGACAGCTCGATAAACGGGGAAAAATTAATAAAAGGAAAAATGAAGAGGATATCAAAATATAGGAAGGGGAGGGATTAAAATACCTCAGAACAATAAAATGAAGAAAGAACCTTACCGATCTTGGGTGGGCAAATAGACTCACATGCGTCTCTAGAGTCAAAGTTATTTTTATTACCACCACAGCCAGTGTAATAAAATGGCATGCAGCGATTCTCCGATTGGTCAAAGAACCATCGAGGATGCTTCTCTGTGCAGTTACCCTCCGCTCGTGGCAGCAAGCAAGAATCTGTTACCATTTTAATGTTGTCATGCAGAGTTAGTATCATGTGCCAAAATATCACGTGAGGGCGTTTTGTTACTACTAAACTAACTGTTATGATATGAATCTTGTTTCAAAAATCCATTAATAAATACCGTTATTATAACATATTACACTTTAATCTGGATTTGTGCAACTAACGCGCTGAGAGTGCGGCCCTCATGCGGTTTGTAACGCTTGACTGAGCACTGCCCCTCGGTCTCACCGAAAGAGAGGAATGTCGTCATCATGAAAGTGCCGAGGACAGTAATTCTAGGAACGCACAGATCCAGTTTACGGAAATCCAGGTTCCAGTGTATTATGTATCATAAACCAACACCAATCCAAATTTCAAAACAAACTTTAAGTTAAATGTTATTAAAACGAGTAATTGCCATTTTCAATTCGTTCCTTGCCCAAAAATTTCTTGCAGGTGCACTTCATCAATCATCAAACATCATATTTCATATCCCAGTTTGTTAAAAAAAAATAATACTTCTTTTTAAAAAACACTTACCGCGAGTACGACCCGGCTGAAGACACCTTTCCTGGCAAGCAGTTTCGGTTTGGAAGTTATTGAGGTTCGCTTTGCATCCACCGTAGCTGAATTGTGCGCAAGTTTGAGCTTCTTTATTGAAATGCCACCTAGTGAAGTTACCAGCACAAGGACCTATTTCCTTATTCTGGTCGCAAGGATCTAGAATGCAAACATTGGAGTTGTATTTTGTTTTGTCTTACAAAGAGAGTTCGCGAGACGTGCGTCGCCGATTCGAGTGGGGCTTCACAGGGTGAAAGGACATGAAAATCCACTAGGTTCGTATTTTTTCGTTCGATCTGATGGATCTTAGTTTCCGAGTTATCGAGGTTTGAGTTAACTCAGAAACTGAGGCCTATTAGATCGAAAGAAAAAATACCCACCCGATGGATAACATGTCCTTTTACCCTGTGAAGCCCCAGTCGAATCAGCGATGCACATCTCGCGACCTCTTCTTATTAGATTCAGTATTTATTTTTATTCATTGGGGGTCATCCATAAACTACGTTACCAATTTTGGAATATTTTGACCCCTCCGTCTCACCTCATTGACAACCGTAAAATTACCCCCCCCCCTCCACAGAAAATAAAGAAGTCATTGGCTATACACGGATTTCACGTTTATTTTGCGTTTTTTCACGCTTCTAATGAGTTGTTCTATAGTGAGCAGAATTTTCGACCACAAAGAAGACTTCAGGAAATTGGTTGAATTTTCAGCAAAATAGTTAAATTCTTAACAAAATACTTGAATTTGTAATCAAGTATAGTTTAGTTCTCAAACAAAAAAGATGAATTCTTAACGAAAGATGTAATATTTCTTATTTTATGTATGAATGTTTGAATTTGCAATCCAAAAGGACAAATTTTCAACAAAATAGTTAAATTTTTGACGGAAAAATATAAGTTTTTAACCAAAAATGGAATAGTTACACTTTAAGTTAAAAAATTAATTTTTAACAGAAAAAAAGGAATTTTTAACTGGTTGAATTCAACTTAAAGGCACGAAATTTTAACACAATAGTTGAATCCTCAACCAAAATAATGATTTTTCAAAAAATAAGATTGATTTTCGGCTCAAAAAGAGGAATTTTTCTACAAAATACATTAATTTTCCATAAAAGAGTCGAATTTCCACCTGACACTAAGAATTTTTAACAAAAAAGTGAATTTTCTACAAAGTAGTTAATTTTTCAAATAAATAGTTTATTTTTCAATCAAATAGTTGAATTTTTCACCAAAGTAGTTGAATTTTGAATATAGTAGTTGATTTTTCAAAATAATAATAATTTTTCAATCAAAAATGGGATAGTTACAATTTCAGTTAAAAAAATTAATTTTAAAGAAAAAAAACATTTTCTACCAGTTAAATTGAATAAAAAAGACGAATTTTTAACAAAATACTTAAATCCACAGCCAATAAGATGAATTTTCAAAAAGGAAGATCAATTTTCTACCCAAAAAGACGAATTTTTAACAAAATATATGAATTTTACATTAAAAAGTTGAATTTTCTACCCGACACTATATATTTTCAAGCTAGCTAAATAGTTGAATTTTCAACCAAATAACTGAATTTTCAAGTGAAAAAGATACATTTTCAAACAAAAATGGAATAGTTACATTTTCAGTTTAAAAATTAATTTTCTTCCAGTTAAATTAAACCAAAGAAGACAATCTTTTAACAAAATAGTTGGATCAACAGCCAAAAAGATGAATTTTTAAAAAGAAGATTAATTTATTACCCAAAAAGACGAATTTTCAACAAAATAGATTAATTATCCACAAAACAGATGAATTTTTTAACCGACACTAAGAATTTTTAACAAAAATTTAATTCTCTTCACGGGACGTAATTTTTCAATGAAATAGTTGAATTTTTAACCATATAATTGAATGTTCCACCAAAATAGTTTAAGTTCTACCAAAAAGATGAATTATCAACCAAATAGTTGCAGTTTTTGCGAAAAAAGATCTTATATACAAAGATATAAATTTTCAAACAAAAAATACGTATTTTCTACAAAGCAGTTTAATTTTCAATTCGAAAAATAAGAATTTTTAACAAAAATGTTAATTATCTACCAAATTTGTGAATTTTCAAACAAAAAAAAAACATTTTCTACACAGCAGTGTAATTTTCAAACCGAAAAGTTGAATTCTCAATAATGAATAAATAATAATAAATAAATTCTCTCAATAATGGAATAGTTATATTTTCAGTTAAAACAAATTGGTCAAATTTTCCACTCTAAAGATGAATTTTCAACTAAAATGATGAATCTTATGCAAAGAAAATTTATTTTTAACAAAGTAGTTCAACTTTCAACCAGGCAGTTAAATTATCAAACAAAAAAAATTAATTCTCAACGAAAAGTGAAATTGATGATATTTTAACCAAAAAAGATTTGAATTCATATCGAAAACAGTTAAATGCAATAAAAAATACGAATATTCAATAAAATAGTTAAAGTTTGAACCAAAGAGATGAATTTTCAACAAAAAAATGAATTTTTAACTGAGAAGATTAATTTTTTACCAAAAAACACAAAGTTTCAACAGAATAAATGAATTTTCAACTAAAAACGATAAATTTTACCCAAATAGTTGAATTTTTAACTAAAAAAGATAAACTTTCAACTACAAATGTGATAGTTAAATTTACAGTTGAAACAAAGTTGATGTTTAACCAAGAAAAGAAGCGAATTTTCAACAAATTATTTAAATTTTCCACCAAAGAGATGAATCTTCAACCAAAAATATAAATTTTTAACAAAGTAGTACAACTTTCAACCAAGTTGTTGAATTTTTGAGGGAAAAAGATAAATTTTTAACAAAATAGTTGCATTTTTAACAAAATCATTAAATTTATAATCAAATATTAGAATTTTTAACCAAAACAAAAATTCAAACGATAAATCGAGAAAAAAGGGAAGTTTTTTGAAAACAGGAGAAAAACCAGATATTCTTTAAAAAGGGGAATATGGGAAAAGGGGACAACTTTCACAAAAGTCGCAAACTTTCTTAAAATTTATCATCAAGAAACGTACTAAACTTTATCTAAGTTCGTAAAGTTACTTCCTCTGGAGCCCCCCCCCAACCTGTTACCAACCGTTGTTTTTGGCGTGAATTCTCCCCCTCTCAAATTGGTATCGTAGTTTATAGACGATCCCTTATATACATACCGGCATCATCAGAAATAGTACAGAGCGACTCGCATTCCTCTCTAGTCGAGAACTTGTTAGCATTTCCGAGACATCCTCCCCAGATGAACTGTCCGCACTGTTTCCTTCCAACATCATAGTACCATTTTGGATGGTATCCCTCACAAGGTCCAGCAATTTTGGGTAAGGAACATACATCTGGCGAAAGAAAGCACCGATTTTAATTATATGCAGTTAAATATTATAAAATTGAACTAAAACAGAAACTGGCAAAATGAAAAAGAATACAATTAAAAGTTCTCAACATACCTTTTCCTTTAGGCTCTACGCAAACATCCTTACACTCTTCCTGAGACTTGAATCTATTCTCGTTACCCTCACAGCCTCCGTACCAGAATCGGGAGCAGCCACCGTATTCAGTATCATAGAACCATTTAACAGAGAAGTCTCTGCAAGGTCCTCTATCCCTTTCCAAACCACAAGTTGCACCTGGAGCGGAGGGAACTGTCAGACAACCCTCGAAGTTTTCACCCTGAGCTTCTTCAATTCCATCAGGACAGCAACCAAATTTGGAAGAATCACAAGCACAACCAGCAAAGTTTGGTCCCTTGGCTGGCGTTCTTCCATCAGAGCAGCACTTGAATTCTGTATTCTCACATCCACATCCTTGAAGAAGAGAAAGTCACAATTATGAGCAAAAACGGGCGACAAAGTCACAACTGATAACAACCATGTTGGAAATAATTCATATGCAGTTTTACGAAAACTTTTTTTCAATTTCTATGAAGACTTTTGTGAATAACACTTCAAAGCGAAAATATATGAAGATACATACACAAATGCAAGAGCTTGCATGAAAAGACGTATGCGGCAAAAAATTGTGTATAAAAAATGTGTGACGAAGAGTATCAGCGGTGTGCCCAGCTGAAAATTCCTGTACAGGAACCTCGGAGGATCTTGCACATGTTCCTGTACACGAAACTGCACACGAACCTGTACAGGTAATCTTGACGGTTCCTGTGCAGGAATTTGGCGAAGGAAACTGTACATGATCCTGCAAAGGAACCTGTATACAAGCTAACCTTTGAATGGTCCTGTACAGGTTCCTTCACTAAGTCAATTGAGGTGTAGGTTCATGTACAGGAACATGTTCAGGATCCTATACATGAACCTGCGTAGGAACTAATCCGCGAGGGTTCGCTGGTGGCTTGGCTCTCTCGATAGTGAGTTCGTTCTTCAAGGGAATAAAAAGAAGGCAAGTTTATAGCTGTAAGCGACATCAGTTTTCGCAATGGCTTTCTGTAAAGGACCCTATATGTGTTTCTATACAGGATCCTTCCAAAGGTTCCTTCGACGGCTTTCTGTAAAGGATCCTATACACGTTTCTGTACAGGCACCTGTACAGGATCATTCAAAGGTTCCTTTGTCGCTACAGGTTCCTTGGCAGGATCATGTACAGTTTCCTTCGCCAAATTCCTGTACAGGAACCGTCAAGATTACCTGTACAGGTTCGTGTGCAGGTTCGTGTACAGGAACATGTACAGGATCCTTCCAGGTTCCTGTACAAGAATTTTCAGCTGGGTGTTGGCCCTCCTGGAGAGTTTTCCTTAGTGGATATGGTTGGGGTACAGAATATGAATCTTCCTGTAGGTTTATTAATCAGTTTTTGTGTGTTTATGTGAGAATCGTGACGTACGATCATTTTGTAAAACTCTCCACCTGGAGTGATTGCTAGAGAGATTGATCAGCTACCCGGATTATGTTATGGGACGAGTATGTTGTTTGAGTAAGCAGCACGCGACTTCTAGATTAATCTAAAATCTATTCCCTCTTCCACACATCCCTTGCTTACCCTTACGATATTAATTCCTTCATCCCCAGTAGAACATTTTATTTTGTCAGTAGAATTTCTTCCACCAGGAAAGGAATAGAAAATATAAATACCTTGACTATTAGGTCCCTTAGCAACGGTAACTCCATCAGAACAGCAGCCAAATTGATATGTATAGCATGGACATCCCTCAAAGTTAGGACCATTTGCGGGAGTGAATCTATTCGGGCAACAACCATGCGGTGTAAACTGACATCCACATCCTTCGTTGTTTGATCCACGTGCTGCGGTGGTATTATCGGGGCAGCAACCAAATCTCGAATACTGGCATCCACATCCGTAAAAGTCTGGACCTCGAGCTGGTAAGATGTTGTCAGGGCAGCATTTGTGAGGTGTAGTGAGACAACAACCTTCTTTGCTAGGTCCGTGAGCTGGCGTTGTACCATCATCGCAACATCCGTAAGTCGAGTTTTCGCATGGCATGTGGCAACCTTGATGTTGAGATCCAAGTGCTGTAATTGAAAATGTGGATTTCTTTAATGCTCATTCGGCGATTATTTTAGAGAGAGATTCAGTTTAGGCAATTACCAGCTGTAACTCCATCAGGGCAACATCCGAAGTATGAAGCTGTGCAATTTTCCTTGTTGATGACTCCACAACCTTCGAAGTTTTCACCAGTAGCTGTTTTCTGTCCATCTGGACAACAGCCATAAGTCGAACTGGCACAGTCGCCTGCCATTGGTGTCGTAGTTTCAGAGTCAGGTGTTTCAGAGGTATCTTCTTCACAACCTGAAAATAATTTTGGTCATTATCGATTTTGGTCATTATTATCGATATCTATTTAGGGAATCCAAGGATTTCAGAATAACGTACCTTCGCTATCAGGACCAGTAGCTGCTCTAATCCCATCTGGACAACAGCCATGTTCGGTGACATTGCAGCATCCCAAGTTGTCCTTTCCACTCGCTGGGGTTTCTTTGTCAGGGCAACATCCAAACCTGAAATATCCGAGTTATTAAGTTAGGAAAATTCCTAGGGAATAAGAATAGTTTAGGATGTTGACAGTAAACTGACTCTGTTTCATTGCAAGGCTTCTTGCATCCCTCATAGTCGTTGCCCTCAGCAGGGGTGATTCCATCTTGACAACAACCGAAGAGAGTCTCATTGCAATGTTGGTCAGGGCATTCTTCATTCTTTGATCCCTTAGCAGGTGAAACACCATCTGGACAACATCCGTATTTAGTTTCCGCACAAGTCTGGGGAGTTGGACATCCTTTTCCGAAGGGACCTTCTGCTGGAGTGACTCCATCGTAACAGCAACCGAATTCTGTAGTCTTGCAGGTCTTCTTCTTCCTTGGCTTACACTTCTTTCCGAGTCCCTCCTTGTCCAGTGCCTTCTGAACGGGACTGATGGTAGTCCAGATCTCAGAAACTAGAAAAATATAAATTTAACAATACCAGATTTAAACTGTAGAAATAATTATGCATTACTAAGGACACCAACCATGAGTCTTCTCAGTTAAGTCTGTGTCTTCGTCCTCGGAAGCAGTTGTTCCAGAAGCAGTTGTTCCAGAAGCAGTTGTCTCCTCAGTAATACCACTTTCAGTCGTTTCACTACTTATCGTACTTTCTCCAGATTCAGTTGTCAAACCAAATTCAGTTGTCATTCCGGATTCTGTCGTCGCACCAGATTCAGTTGTTAGTCCGGAATCAGTTGTTAAACCAGATTCAGATGTTAAATCAGATTCAGTTGTCAATCCAGATTCGGTTGTTAACCCAGATTCAGTTGTCAATCCAGATTCGGTTGTAATTCCAGATTCGGTTGTCAATCCAGATTCGGTATTTTGTCCGGAAACAGTAGTTTCTCCAGACTCTGTTGTTCCTCCCGATTCTGTGTTTTCAGTTTCCGAAGTTTCTCCAAAGGCTGTTGTAGTCTCTCCAGATGATTCAGTTGTTGCTCCGGTGGTAGAGTCAGAAGTTTCGTCAGATTCCGATAAGCCAGAAAGGGTCGAGCTCTCCACGGTGGTTTCGGAGAAATCTGTAATTAATTAAATAGTAGGTAAATCACAAAGGGTGCTCGATTCTAGAATTGATAATTAACATTTGAATAAATGGAAGTCTGTTTTTGACAGACAGTTATTTTTCTTTACAATATTACTAACCTGTGGTCTCGCTGAAAGTACTGGATTCAGATGAACTGGATTCAGAAGAACTAGATTCAGAAGAAGTAGATTCTGAAGAAATTGTTTCTTCGGAAACTGTAGACTCTGTAGTTGCTGTTTCATCAGATGAAGTTGTCGGTGTAGTATCTGTTGTTTCGGTTTCCGTAGATTCTGTAGAAGATGAAACAGTAGTTTCAGAGGAATCAGTACTGTCTGTAGACTCCGATGATTCTGTTGTACTTCCGTCGCTGGAAGATTCTGTTGTTTCTGTATTTACAGAAGATTCAGTTGAGATGTCAGTTGAAGACTCAGTTGATGACTCAGTTGGGGACTCAGTTAATGACTCAGTTGCAGACGCAGTTGATAACTCAGTTGCAGACTCAGTTGAAGATTCAGTCGAGCTTTCAGTGGTTCCAGAAGCTGGTTCCTCCGTTGTAGCGCCGGAACCTGTAAATTTCATTAATGAATTAATAGTTCTTCTGGAAATCTTGATAGCAGTTTTGTATTTGCAACTAATTTCAGCCCAAAAATTCCTACCTGTTTGAGTAGTCGCACCAGTGGATCCAGATTCAGTTGAACCTTCTGTGACTTCTTCAGTAGATCCTTCAGTAACTCCTGATTGGGTTACGCCAGAAATAGTTGTGTCGGAACTGTCATCAGGGGAAGATCCACTTCCTTCCAGAGTTGAACCATCTTCGCTAGAAAGAGCAGTGTCCGTGAAGCCGGTACTGAAGATAGTAAAGTCATCATCGTCATCACTACTTGCTCCACTACCACTACCAGAATCAGTGGAAATTGAAATATCGCCTCTGCTGAAAGGTGCGTCGCTCATCATCACATCCGTGAATCCGTTAGTTACATCGCTGCTTTCAGAATCTAAGGGCGAGCTTAGAGGAGAGACTTCCGTTATATCTGAATCTTTTTCATCCTAGAAAAATATATATGGATTAGATTAATCTTAAATAGATGGAATAAATTAATAATAAATAAAACAGTATTTAACTTACAGTTTCAGGACTCTTAATAGTGACGAAATCTTCTTCTTCATCCTCGCATTCCTCTTCTTCTTCTGATTCATTGGGCAAAGTTTTCGCCTTATCTGGGGTTACCGGGATCACCTCATCTGAAGAAAGAATATAATTAACAATTAGAATAAAAAAGATTTGATTATTTTTCGATTATTTAAGTTGAGACAGACTTCTTATTTACCTTCACCACATGGATGTTCATTGCAACTATCTTTGCCGAACATAATGCTTTCAACATCGCAATTGCTTGTGGGTACAGTCATATTGTCCTTCATACAAATCACCTTGCGGGTCATGTCTCCACCACCACAAGGTTTCGAGCACTGTAACAAAAGAGGAATAAATAAAGGAGAAACGATAAATATTTATTGTATATCAAATAAAAAACGATATAATTCTCAAAGTAGGATAATTTTTTTTACCTTGCTCCATGGACCAGCAAACCATTCACCCTTGCATTCTTCGATCTTGGCAGTGCAAACATTCGTCTCGTTGTATTTTTTCTCAGCATCACATTTTTCATCAGGTACTTTTTTCAGAGTATCCTCACTCTCGAAGGTTGCACAAAAGACTTGTCGGGTTTGAATTCCTGATCCGCATTTTGCAGAACACTATACAAAATAGGAAGAACTCTGAGATGTAGAATTATGGGAGAGAAAGAGTATTTTTTTCTTGCACTTTGCGAAAGGCAGACAATTTTCCAGAATTGTTTTTAATGATTCAAATTATTTAGTGACTTTTTTGATGTAACAATATGTTTTACCTCACTCCATTGGGCTGCTACCCACTCATATTCACAACTTTGGGGGACGTCACAGTTTCGACTTAATTCAGGTTTCTTTTCAGGATCGCACTTCTCGTCAGGATAAGTTTTGCCATCCTGAGTTGCACATTGTGCGGTTCTGGTTTCTTGAGTTAATCCGCATTTTTCCGTGCACTGAAATTTTAATGTAAACAAATTTTTGTTTCTGTATAATAATAAAAAGGACATGAATTAGAAAAATCTTCAAATACACTAGAATAGTCAGATCCCAAACCCCAGAAGATTCTAGAATTAAAGAATAATCCAGAAAAGTCCAGAGTATTTCAAAATATTAATTGAAACTCAAGAATATTTTTAAAAATTTAGAACACCACAATATTTTCTCCAAGTGGAGAGAATTCCAGAATATTTAAGATCATTCCAGAATTTCCGGAACATAAAATCTAAGAAAATTTTATAAATTATAAGAATATTTAATATCCCAAAAACTTCAGAATACTCAATAACTTTCAGTCGTCAGGAAAATTCTAGAATATTGCAGAATATTTTAATATTTTCAAGGAATAATAAAATAAGTAAATTCTTAAAAAGCCAAAAAAAGCACATATAAACAAGTCTTTAAAAATAAATGGAAATACCGGTGTATTTTTGGAAGATGTCAAGGAAATTTGTAATTGCTTTCTAGAACATTTCTTTTAAAATTTATACAGATCCTACAAATTTCAAAGTTAAATAAAATATTATTTCACTTACGCCACTCCAGTTAGACGTAACCCAATCGACACCAGCACAAGGTCTCAACTCGCACGATTTTTCCCTTTCAGGTAATTCTTCCTCGCAGGCGGAGTCCTCCAAAACCTGGATTTTCCCATCCGTTTTTCTATAGCAAGTTACTTTTCTTGTCTGTTTACCTTCTCCACACAAATGATCACACTGAAAATTAAGTACTTGATAGATTATCCATATCTCCATAAAAAGGTATAATTAGAAGAGGCTAATAAAAAATGAAGAAGAAACTATTTTCATAGGAGTATTGTATTTCTTTCTACAAAAAAAAAAAATAAATAAAAATAGTACAGAATTCGTTAAGAAAATCATCTAAATAGATAGTTTTCATTTATTTCACAAGAAAATACCACTATTTACCAGGAAAATGAACATTTGTAGTATTGGCACAACATTTTTAATTTTGATGATATCTCGAATTTTTAAATACTCGTCAAAATCCTGTAATGACCGTCGAATTGTTAAAAGAAAAAAATATTTAAGTATAATTCATTTATTTAGTTTAATTTTTTTGAAATTTTAAAATACTTGAATACTAAATTTTAGGGTAAAAAATTTTGAATACAAAATACAAATTTCAAAAAAGTATTTATTTTTTAGCTATATTTATTTATTTGTTTTAAAATTTATATAAATATACTTTTCCTAAGAATCTTGAGAGAATTCCAAAAGATATTTGAAAATTTCAAATACGTCAAATCAAAATTTCAACAAAAAATTTCACCTTTACCAAATCGTTGCATTTTTCAAACAAAAATGATAAATTCTCAACAAAAAATTGTAACAGTTGATATTTCAATCCAAAAAATTTTTTGTTTCAAATGAAAAATAGTTGAGTTCATCAAAAAAGACGAACTTTCAATAAAATTGTTACATTTCCAACCAGAAAAGTTTAATTTTCAACAAGATGGACGATTTTTATACCAAAAAAGATAATCGAAAAAAGTTGAAATCGTCCAAAAAGATGAATTTTCATTCAAATACATATTTGAATCCTTAACCAAAAAGGAATTTAATTTTAAACCAAACAGATGCAATTTTATTGAAAGAAGATGAAATTTCTACAAAAGAGATTAATTTTCCAAACAAAAAGACAAATTTTCAATGAAAAAAGATTTTTCAGTCAAGAAACAACAAAAAATTCAGGCCAAGTTTAATTTAAAGCGAAAAATAATTTTTAAATACAAAATAAAAATTGCTGGGAAATTGTTTTGACCCTCAAAAATACAACTTACATCAACAATTTCTACAGAGTAGAAATTTCGAATAATTATTCATATATTTTTTAAGTTTTTTTGTTGACTTGCCTGAAGGTTATATAAATATCGAGAAAATTCAAGAAGATTTTTAAAGATTTTAGATATTTCGAAAAATTATCGAGAAAATTTCTAAGAAAATTTTTTTACGGGATTTTACCAACTTTTAGGAGAAACTTAAGTTAGTTTAAAAGATATTTATGACTTTTCGACGCTTGGAAAAAATAAAAAAATATTTTATTAATTTTCTTGAATCTTTTAAAGTTTTAAAATATTTTTAGTCTCTTCAAAACTTCTTAAATGTCTATATTTTATTTTAACTGACTCTTATTAATCTTGAAATTGTCTTAAAATCTTCCGAATTCGTTTTTGACGATTTGGAAATCTTTTGTAATTTTTTTAATCTTTTTAAATATTCTCTTAAAATTAATCTTTCAGAATAAATAATCATTTTAAATATTTCCAGGAATCTCAAGAAACTTTTTTTATTATTTTGAAACTTTTCAAAATCTTTTAAAAACTTCAAACATTTATTTCGAAATCTTTGAAAATCTTTGGAAAATCTCTGTGGATTAAAAAAATTGCCCTTAAATCTTCCAGATTTTTTTCGGCATTTGTAGAAATCTTTTGAAATGTTTTGAAACCTTTTTAAATTTTCTTTACAATTTATTTCTCAAAATATAAAAAAATTACAAATTTTCCCAGGAATTTCAAGAAAAGTTTTTCATTTTCTTGAAGCCTTTCAAACTTCTTAAAAAGCTTTGAAATTTGTTTCGAAATCTTCAAAAATTTACATTTTGTTTTGAATTTTTGGAAATCTTCCAGATTCTGACTCTTCTTGAATATTCTCTTAAAATTAATTTTTCAAAATAAAAAATCAGTTCAAATTTTCCCATGAATTTTAAGAAAAGTTTTTCATTATCGTGAAACTTTTCAAAATCCTTAAGAAGCTTAAAAAATTGCATGTCCAAATATTCAAAAATGTATATTTTAAAAACTTTTTTGAAATGTTTTCAACTTTTAAATTAACTTTGAATCTTTTTAAAACTTCTAAATCTCTCTTGAACTAATTGAAGAATTTTGTTCTAAAATCGTCCACATTCTTTTTGGAAATTTTAGGAAATAATTTAAAATGTTTTGAAATCTTCATCAATGTTCTCTTAAAATTTATTTTTTCAAAATAAAAAATAAGTTTAAATTTTCCCAGGAATTTTAAAAAATGTTTTTATTTTCTTGAAACCTTTTAAAATTCTTAAAAATCTTCATTTCGAAATCTTCAAAAATCTACACATTGCATTTTGTATATCAAAGTGCTGGACACTTTTGTTCTAAAAATTATTAATATTGAATATGTTACTTAGATAACCTTACATTTCTCATAAACAAGAAGTTTTCGGACTTTTTTTTAAACGGGAAAAAATGAAAGCTCAATCCAATCATAAACCGGACAAAAATAGTTTCGAAATAATTTCGAGATATTAATCGAAAATGGCGCCATACACTTTTTAATAATTGGATAGGATAGGGTAGGATCATAAATAGTGGAGCTTCTAGTCAAGATTGAATAATTGAATAAACAGAATCTAACTCACCGGTTTCCATGGACCTACATGCCATTGAGGGCAATCAACCTCTTTATTACATTCCTGCTTTGGCTCAGGTTTAGGTCCTAGTTTCGCACATTGCGAATCATCGACAATCGAGGGGATTCCCCCAGAAACCACCTGCTCGCATTTAACTTCTCGAGTTTGCTCACCACCCTCACCGCATTGCTTGGTGCAAGGACCCCATTCGCCTTCCACCCATGAAGGTGGGCAAGGCTCCTCACCACAAGCTTGTGTATCTGCTGGCTCACGTAGAGGATCACAAAGTTGCTCATCCACTGGTTCATTGTTTCGTCGACCAACACAGCTCACTCGTCTCGATTGATAGCCTTGAATCATTATTTTCCTTAATTTAAATGACTCGAATCTAAATCCACAATTAATTCTTCTTCCATTTTTATTTTTATAAGGATTCAACTGGTATATCAAAATTCATTTCTGCCCATTGAAGAGATTTCTTATACCACACCCCTGTCAAAGTGGCCGAAATTACGTTAAAAACATCTTTGGGCTCTATTTCATGTCGAATTAACTATTATCAAATTAAAAGAATATTAAATACCCTCAACTCCCGATATAAGACCAGTTTGGGGCATGGCTTGCTTTGGCCTTGATCCTAAATCGGGGGGATCGAAACGTAAGCAGACAATGCCGAAAGAAACAATTCTGTTGGATTTGGACGCATGACGCAACCTGATGAAACTAACGCGCTGAGAGTGCGCCCCTCGAGCTGTTTGTTTCTTTCGGCCCCGCGGATCCTCTCATCATGAAACAGCGGAGGCCATCAGTTCTAGGAATATCGTACACCTAGGGGGTCTTATATCGGGAATTGAGTGTAACAGCAAAAATAAAGCGCTACGCGCGCTTATTACACCTTCCTTATTTTGATTGCCTTAGTATAAAATTAAAATTAAAATGTATTGAAATAGCTATGTACATCGGATTGAATACAATTTTAACTTAATTTTAATTTGAGTTTGAATTTAAATTTTAATATTTTAATTTTGGTATTTTAATTTCAATATTTTATTATTTTAATTTTAATCGGCTTTCATTTAATTAGAAGATTTTATTCCAGCAAGAATTACGAGCAAAGAAAAAAATTAATAAGTTAATGCGGGATTTTATATCGTAATAAGATGTTCTCAAAAGACATTCTGGAATTCTGAGTTTAAGTGATGTCTTCCATTTTCGGCACTGATACATCTTAAAGATGTTTTTTTTATAGTTTGAATAGTTTTTTTTATCGACGGAATGACGGGTTTTGATCACAACTCTAAACCAAAATGATTATAGTTTTGAGCTGTGAAAACAATTTTCCTCTTCAGCTCCCCTAGAGTTATAGAGTTGTAGTTATAGTTTAAAATCATAAAATTTCGAACATCTTTCAAAAAGATTTTCTTAAAGATTTTCTTGAAGATTTGAAATTGAAGGACTTTCCATTTTTAATGTGAATAATTTAAAATGATGTCGTTTTGAATATTTGTAATATATAGTTCAAATTTCAAGATTTATTATTCAAAACTCTTTAATTTTAAAAATGAATAAATACAAATTCTTAAAATTGTTAGATTTTGAAAATCAACAATCAAGTTTTCAATTATAAATCTTTTAAACTGAAGAAATTTCAAACGTAAATCATCAAAATTACAGAATATTCCATTGTGTTGTACAATTCTAAAGAGTTACCATTGAAAACTCTTCAATTTTAGAAATTTATAATTAAAAATTCTTAAATTTGGATGATTTTTGAAATAAAAAAGTCAAGCTTTCAATTCTATGAATCTTCCAAATTTAAGAAATGTCAAAAATAAATCATAAACATTACAGCCTTTTTAATTATAAAACTCAAAACTTGTATAATTTTATTTGTCAATTTTCAAAATTAACAACTATTTGATTTGAAAGATTAATAAATAAAAATCTTCATCTTTTTTTGGTATAAAAATCGTCTATCTTGTTGAAAATCCAACTTCTCTGGTTGGAAATCTAACTATTTTATTGAAAGTTCGTCTTTTTTTGATGAATTCAACTATTTTTCATCTGAAATAAAAAAAATTTTGGATTGAAATATCAACTGTCACATTTTTTGTTGAGAATTTATCATTTTTGTTTGAAAAATTCAACGATTTGGTAAAGATGAACTTTTTTGTTGAAATTTTGATTTGACGTATTTGAGATTTTCAAAAATCTTTTGGAATTCTCTCAAGATTCTTAGGAAAATTATATTTATATAACTTTTAAAACGAATAAATAAATATAGCTAAAAAATAAATAGTTTTTTAAAATTTGTATTTCGTGTTCAAAATTGTTTACCCTAAAATTTAGCATTCAAGTATTTAAAAATTTCACAAAAATTTAACTAAAAGAATGAATTATACTTAATTTTTTTTTTCACAGCCTTTTTAATTATAAAACTCACAACTTGTATAATTTTATTTGTCAATTTTCAAAATTAACAACTATTTAATTTGAAAGATTTATAAATAAAAATTCTCAAATTTTGACGATTTTGAAGATAAGAAGTCAAGTTTTCAATTCTAAATCTGCCAAATTAAAGAAATTTTAAATCTAGAATAATTAAAATTACAGAATTTTTAATGGTTAATCGTAAAATTGGCATAATTTTTATTTTTAGATTGGCCAATTTAAAATCTCTTCAATTTTAAAGATTTACAATTCAAAATTCTACTATTGGGAAAAGTCACATATGAAAGCTCTTGAATTTTAAAGGTGTATAAATAAAAGTTCTAAAAATTTGATAATTTTGGAAATTAAAAATCAAGCTTTCAATTCTAAATCTTCCAAATTGAAGAAGTGCTGGATTTAAGTCATCAAAATTATTACAGACATTTTTAATTTTAATTTGTTAAAATTAAACACTCTTTAATTTCAAGGATTTACAATTTAGAGTTTGGCAATTTCCAAGAGTTACAATTGAAAATTCTTGAATTTTGAAAATACTTATATAATTACTAATTGATAAATTTTTAAGATTTTTATTTTAAAGGTGTGTAATTCGGAAACATTTTTTTGAAATAGTTCTATTTTGAAGATTTTCAACTGAAAATTCTCCAATTTTCACGATTTATAATTGAAAACACTTTAATTGTAAAGATGTATGAATAATTTTTGTTTGATTTGAATTATTTTCGTGATTTTGGAAATCAAAATTCAAGTTTTTAGTTCTAAATCTCCCAAACTGAACAGAAATTTCGAATTTAAAGCATCAAAATGACTAAATTTTTAATTGTGAAACTTAAAACCTGCAGGTTTTTTTTAAATTCAAAGTTTTACAATTTTAAATTTACCTAAATAAAAATTCTTAAATTTTGATGATTTTGGAAATCAAAAGTCAAGTTTTCAATTATAAATCTTCCAAATTGAAGAAATTTTGAATGTAAAGCATCAAAGTTACCAAATTATCATTTTTGAAACTTAAAACTTGTAGAATTTTTTATAGTAAATTGTAGAAATTAAAAGCTTTTCAATTTGGATAATTTACATTTGAAGGTTCTACAATATCTCACAAATTAATGAAAATTTTGCATGCACATCGTCAAAATTATAGAATTTTTAATTTTTAAACTTAAAACTTCCATAATTTACTACTATTTTAAAGAGAAACAATTGAAAATTCTTACATTTTAAAAATATTGAATTGCAAAATATTCAATTTTCAAGATTCATATTTGAAAGGTATGTAACTTTGAACTTTTATTTTTAATAGTTCAATTTTGAAGATTTATAATTGAAAATTCTTCAATTTTAACGATTTGCAATTAAAAATTCTTTAATTTTGAATAGTTCAATTTTAAAGATTTAAAATTAAAATTCGTTTAATTTGATAGATTTATGCAAATTCTTTAATATTGTGAACAGTAAAAATGATTTCTGCATACATTTTGAAAACATTTTTTGAAATTTTTTTGATTTATCATAATCGTAGGGGAGCGGCGGCAGATGCGGCGCGGCGGCTAATGTGGCGCGTTCGAGTTTTCGAATATTAACGCACTTTCTGCTTGTGGAGATAGTTTCATTACATGTATATATGTTTTCAACCTTACATTATTTAACAATTGTGATAATTAAATTAATTGCCTGATTTTTCTGACGAAAAGTTAGTTTTGGTTCTTTCGCTTGTATTGTCAGAGTAGCTAAAAACAAGTAAAAAATTACAGAAGTTTATAAAATTGTTTGGAAATATATTGTTCCGAGTTTTTTGAATGCTTTAAAGTTTATCATTTTAAGTAGAAATAATAAACTTTTATGTAAAAAATCTTTATTAAATACTATTCACATGCGACTAATATGGCGCATTCGGGACTAAAATCGGCTGGTAACTTGGCGCGCAAGTTTGTGGTTTGTTTTGATTCGAGAATTTTGTAGTAACAAAGTGCCGGTTTTAGTTAGAAGGTAAGAAATTTTTACTCAAAGTAATAATATTTCGTTTCTAATATGTATAAAAAAGTTTTATTTCAATAATTATCGTGTATTTTAGAGTTATTTTAGAATAATTGTATTTTGAAATCGTTTTACCAGTTTTCCGGTTAGGTTTGTTCTGACAGAATAAATATTTAGAAGGTTTAGAGTAATGATATTATTTGAATGTTGAATCATTATAACTGTTTTGGAAAAGAATAAAATTTACTTATTGTTAATATAATTTTGATTTATTGTTTATAAAACGTCTGTAAGCTGATCTTAAAATACAAAATTTGTAGCGACAATCTGCACTGTTAAAAACACATTTTTTCTTCAAATTTCGGCAGACATAATCCCTCAAATATGTTAATAATATTAAACCTAAATATATTTATCTTATTTTTATTTAATTTTACTAATTTTTCTTCATAATTTGTTTTTTATTCAATAATTATGAATTGAAATCGACACGCGCCACATTACCAAACAAGGTAGGACAACTTGGCGCAGATGCACTTTTTGGAAAACACATTAATTAACTGTTTTAATGAACTTCAATTAAATTATCTCCATGCATAGAGCATTGGTAAGATATTAGCATAAACAAAATATATTTTATTAAAATATTTTACTTTATATTTGAATTTTAATCGTGCATTTTCCTTTATGTGCGCCGCATTCGCCGTCGCTCCCCTATGCCCTGTCAAACGACCTTTAGCAACGTCTAAAATTCATATGCATCGCAAATACATTGCTTGATCTCTTAGTTTTATATTTTCATACTCTCTTGGGTTACCCTTAATATAGAATAAATATTTTAAGCTGTTAGAAAAATTGTTTCTTTCCGAAAATCGCATTGCCTAAAATGGTCATCTTTTTGGCAATCGCTCAGATAATGCTTTCAAATTTGTATACCTCCTCCACAGGTTGAACTGCATGAAGAAAATTCATCCGCTATCCAATTGTAGCCATCAGGATCACCTCGTTGAGAGATTTTACTCGGAATGCTGTACTCGTAATTTACTCCAACATTTCTATCTTGATAGAGCAACTGAAAATAGAATTGTTCATTTCCACTCTCCCATCATCCTCCAATAAAATTAACATAAAGTGGCGAGAATTTTCAGCTACTTACCACGACGTAAATTGGCTCGGTCGTTGGTCCCAGAGCTGTAATTGTGTCAGGTGCAGAGAAACCTTGGGGGTCACGGGCATAGTGGAAAATTGTACCGGCGAACCTTAAACTTCGGGGGAAGTCTATTCTCCAGTTTCCGTTTAAGTAATAGTGTCCACTTGTGTTTCTGATAGCTGAAGTAATAATTTGCTTGTCAGTTATCATCAGAATATTTGCCATTTATTCTTAAAATAATAAAATTACGTAAAACATATTTTTACATAGGATCATTTAAAAATTATATACCTAAATAATTATTCGATGGTTGTATTTCTCTCACAAGAATGTTCGTTGCTCCTTCTGGGATTAATAGAATGTCGACGTAACCTGTTGAAAAAATTGCCATTTGTATTTCTGTTACAAATTCAACCTGTACTGTGTCACTTTATTTAAAAAAATCTTATGCATTGCTGTCTTAAATGTAATTGCTTCTGATTGAAAATTTCTGTTACAGATATTTAGCCACATTTCGAGCATTCGAGGATTTGCATCCGTGCTAAATTTACCCTCACAGAATGAGATATCAGCGGGATACATTGCGGAAATATCGATATCCCTGGAATGTCCCAAGGATATCTCAGAATATCTTGAGGATATCCCATTATTGACCCAATTTTATATGCCAAGGATGTTCCCAACATATTCCAATTCTATAATTTGGTATATTCCTGGAAATTTAGATATATCTACTGCAAATTATCATTGAACAATATTGGGTATATTTTACCGAAGACTTTATACAAATTATAACCAGTGGTGTAGTCCTAAAAAAAAGTAGCCTGGCGGTTATTTTTATAAACTACGTTACCAGTTTGAGAGTTACTTGTTTAGAAAACATTTAGAACTTAAACGCAATAAGAAAACCCAACTATATTTTTGGATAAAAGTTCATTTTTGTTATTGAAAAGGCTAAAATTACATATATTTTTGGTTCGGAATTCATCTCGTTTGCTTAAAAATTCTATTATTTGGTTAAAGTTGTATTATGTTGTTGAAAATACAACTATATTGTTGAAGAGTAATCTTTTTTTATCAAAAATTCAACTATTTTGTTGAAAACTCATTTTTTTAGTGAAAGGTTCATCTTTCTGGTTGAAAATTTAACTAATTGGATGAAAATTCGTTTCATGTTTAGTTGTGAATACAATTTTTGAACTAATAATTAAACTATTCCATTTATCGTTGAAAATTTATTTTTTTCACTTAAAAATTTAATCATTTCATTAAAAACTTATCTTTTTTAGTTGCAAGTTCAATTTGTTGGTTAAAAATGTATCCTTTTTGGTAAAAATGCAATTGTTTGTTTGAAAAGGTTAAAATATCCACTGTTACATTCTTCGTTGAGAATTCATCTTTTTTGTTTAAAAAGTCGATTATTTGATTTAAAGTTCAACTACTTTGTGAAAAAAAAATTTTTTATTAAGGATTAAAAATTGTAGTTAAAAATCAACTATTTGCTTTAAATTAACTTTCATGTTAAAAATTCTAATGTTTTGTAGAAAATTCATCCTTTTGGCTTGAAAATTCAACAATTTGGTAGACAATTAAACTATTTGGTTAAAAAATCATATTTTTGTGTTGAAAATTCAACCTTTTTTGTAGTTGATTCGTCTTTTTGACTTCAAAATTAAATAATTTTGTTGCAAATTCATGTATTTTGTTTAAAATTCGTTTTTTTTTTGGTAGAACATTGATCTTCTTGGTCGAAAATTCATCTTTTGATTGGAAATTCCACAACTTTGTTGAATATTCATTTTTTTTGGTTAAAAATTATTATTTTTTATCTAAAAATTGAACCATTCTATGTTTGGTTAAACCTTTATCCTGTATATTGGATAAGTTGGAAATTCGTATTTTTTAATAGAACAATAATCTTTTGTTCGAAATTTCATCTTTTTGGTTGAAAATGTAACAATTTTGTTGAAAATTAGTTTTTTTCATCCCAAGTTATTTTTCTTTGTCAGACTTTTTATCTGAAAATTTAACTATTCCGTTTTTTGTTGAAACTTTACCCTGTACATTGTATAAGTTCAAAATCTCGTTCAAAATTCAACTATTTGGTAGAAAATTCATGTATTTTGTTGAAAAGTTGTCTATTTGGGTAGAAAATTAATCTCGTTTGATAAAAATTCAACTTTTTGGTTGAAAATTCAACTATTAGGTAAAAAATTAATATATTTTGTTGAAAAGTCGTTTTTTGGATAGAAAATTATTTTAGTTTGTCGAAAGTTCAATTTTTTGGTTGAAAATTCAATGATCTTCTTAAAAATTCATCTTTCTTAATTAAAAATTATATTCTTTGTTGAAAGTTCATCTTTTCCGATTCAAAAGTCCACTGTTTTCTGAAAAATTCGACTTTTTAGATTAAAAGCTTTACTCTTTTGTTGAAAATGTATCTCTCATGGTAGAAAAGTCAGCTTTCTTGCTCAAAAATTAACTTCTTAAATGAAAAATCAACTGTCTTCTAAAAAATTTGTCTTTTTGTCTTCAAAATTCAAATATTTTATTGATCTTTAATCATTCCTGTTTGAAAATTCAACCACTTGATTGGAAATGCATCTTTGCATGCTAAAAGTTCAACTATTTAGTTAGAATTCAAACTACAAATCTAATTATTTTTGGAAAATTTAACTATTTTGTTAAAGTTATCATTTTTGGTCAAAAATTCAATTATGTTGTTAAAAATTCATCCTTTTGGATTAAAAAATCATCTTTTATGGTAGAAAAAGTTATTCTTGTTGTTTGAAAATTTAGCTTTCTTGGTTGAAAAGTAACTTTTTTGTTAAAAATTCAACTGTGTTCGAATAGATTCGTCTTTTTGGCTTAAAAATTTCAATATTTGGTCAAATCTTCAACTATTTATTGGAAAACTTATCTCTTTTACTGGATAGTTCATCTATTTGGTTGTTAATGCAACTGTTTGGTTGAAAATTAATTTTTGTTTTGAAAATCCGTCTTTTTGTGTTGAAAATTCATCTCTTTGGGTAAAAAATCTTTTTTGCTTGAAAATTCAACTATTTTGTTGAAAATGTAACATATTTCGGCTTGAAATCTTAGGAATTTAAAGTGTTTGGTATTTAATTCAATATGTTACCTGCATTCATTTTATTTAAAAGAATTTATAAACGTAAAATCCATCTTCAGCCAACGGCTACATTACTTTCGGGTAAGGAGAGAGGTAAAAAAAACCCAAAATTGTGAACGTAATTTATGGATGGTCTATAACTGGAAAAATTTTCCCTGTGACAAGAAAGTAGCTTGGCGCCGCCAGGCCTTTAAAAAACTGCCCTGGCGGCCAGGTCTCGACTACACCACTGAGTATAAAATTATAAAGTACAATAATAGTAGAGTCCCCTTTAAAGTCACTTCCAGGTAAATATCAATCATGGCTATCAATGTGCGAAAACTATCGCGTAATAATAAGTGAAACTCTTAAAAAAGCCAACATGTTCTCGAATATTCGTGCCGAATTATTATTTTATTGTCGTAAGAACTGATTTTTTCGATATACTCAAAGTGAAAAGTGTGATCTCCAAACTGTGCAATTAAGAGGTTATAGATGCAATAACAGCCAACTCTTAAATTTTCAGAAAGTGACTGGTTTCTTTATCGTAAGTAGTCCGTCATTGGCTATGTAAATAACTTTCGGTAATATTTTTTTATGATTATACTGAGATGGAATTCGAAAGAAACCGAATCTTCAAAATTTGTATAAGGTGGATTTTTAGGAATAATTTTTATGTTTTCAGGCATTCTACATATTCACAAAAAAAGCAGAAGTCAATTTTTGTTGCGGCTCAATTTCAAGTAGATGAAGTTGAATTTTTTTGCATCGAAACAAAACAAGATTCCATAGAGTTTACATGGTAACCATTTCCCATGCGGTGGGTAAATCTTAAAACATAAAAGTAATTTTTGTTACCGGTAAAGATTATACTGAAATCGCTGTGAAGATTTTTTTTTTCTGTGTTTTAATTAATATACATTCCAGAAATATTTGATTTCATTCCCAAAATTGTATTTATCCCGCACAGGATATTGTGTGGATATCCTACAGTGCGGAAATCTCGATATCCTACAGGGTAGAAAATCTCGATATCCTCCCAGATGCAAAAGTTATATATAGTTTATATATAGTGGATAGGGCAATGATATTTTTCATTTATTTGATAAATTTTTCCGTATGAAACGAATAAAAATATATCAGTGTTTTGTCTACTATATAAAAACTATATATAACTTTTTCACCTGGGCTTGGAATATGCCAAGGATATCCCGCGAAAATTGTAGGATATTTTTCAGGATATCCCATGCCCTGCAGAGATATCCTAGCGATATGCCAAATATATCATTTTTTTGTGAGGGTAGTACCTTTTAGACATAGTCCATTGATATGAATGTGGAATGAAATATAATTGTCACGAAGATAGTATCACACGGTGTGCCTCGACTGACTTTAACCCAAAAGGGCTTGCATATGCCGGTTTTTGTCTGAATATACTTCTGGGATGCTCCCCGAACATTTTGAGCCCAAAAAGAAAAAAATCGCTTCGGCCCTTTTTGAGAAAACTCTTTTTTTCATTTTCTTGAAGAGGTTAATCAACATATTTTAATGAAAATAAGTTAAACGTGGAATTTCATTGGCTCAAACCATTCAGTTTGGCATTCAAAATAGGGCTACAGGTGCTGAACATCTTACGAGAACTGAAACCCTTCAATATTTTTGAAAAATGGTGAAAAAAGTGGGAAAAAATCAGTTTTTTTGAAAATTACCTTATTCCAGTTCATCCTATTTCCCAAAGACCTTAAGAAGAATTAAAGTGCTTGAAATTTTCTGCAGAGTGAAAAAAAAATGAATGTTCTATCTCTGAAAGTTCGGGAGTTATGATCCGAAAAAGTCGATTTCAGTCGAATAATTTGAATGAAAAAAAAATATATATAGTTTTGGGGAAATAACTTATTCCCTATGCATATCTGGTAAAAATTTCCGAATATTTCAATAAAGAAGACTCAATTTTGAGTAGATCTAAAAAAAACATTGCTCTAGCTCTAATAGAACCAAAATTATGGCCTTTTGAATATTACCCTTTTTTATGGAATTTTGTTTAACATCAATTTCATAAACAAACTTTCTCGTTTTTCAAAAAAATCATTTCCTCAGCGTTTTAGGTGAAAGTTGCCACTAAGTTATTCAAAAAAGACTTAATTTTGAGTAGATCTAAAATAAAATAATGCTCTAGCTGTAATAGAACCAAAATTATGGCCCTTTTTTATGAAATTTTGTTTAATATCAATTTTTTAAATAAAATTCATCGTTTTCCAAAAGAACTCATTTCATGAGCAATTCAGGAGAAAGTTTCCACCAGATAGGTTAAGGAAACCTGATTTTTAGCAAATAATGTTAAAATTTTTTTTTTAAATTTTCCGTTTCTGGAGGATGAGACATGGAAAAATGTTTTTATCATATTGTGTATCTTGTGCTTGAATTAAATGAAGACTTAATTAATTTAATTATGAACTGAAAACTTTTATTAACGATATTATGAAAACATGATTGTGAGCTTAAAATGAGTGAAGGCTATTATATTCACACAATGCACGTTGTAGCCTGATTGCGTAGCCTGGATGATTCTTAGAAACTTTATATTTTGTCCAAACGGCTTTAAAATCTGAGTGAACAGACTCCATCATGTCCAATGCTCAGGAACTTATTTATTTTTAAAAACGAGATCTTTTATTTTAAAAATTGATAAGATTTTGATTTTGTATTTAATTTGTTAAAAAAATGATGATTAACATAATTTCATTACAAAAGGATCATATTCAGAAGGTCATAATTTCGATACGATTAGAGCTGGAGCATTATTTTTTTTAGATTTGCTAAAAATCAGGTCCGCCTTAAGCTATCTGGTGGCAACTTTCTCCTGAATTGCTCGGGAAATGAGTTGTTTTGGAAAACGATAAATTTTATTTTAAAAATTGATATTGAACAAAATTTCATAAAAAAGGGTCATATTCAAAACGCCATAATGTTGGTTCTATTAGAGCTAGAGCAATGTTTTCTTTAGTTCTACTCAAAATTGAGTCTTATTTAATGAATTATTCGGCAATTTTTACCAGATATGCGTAGGGAATAAGTTATTTCCCCGAAACTATATATATATATATTTTTCGTCATTCAATTTATTCGCTTAAAATCGACTTCTTAGTACCATAACTCCCAAACTTTTACAGATAGAACATTCGATTTTTTTTCATTCTGCAGAAAAGTTCAAGAACTTTAGTTCTTGTTAAGATGTTTGGGACATAGGATGAACTAGAATAAGGCAATTATGAAAAAACTGATTTTTTCCCACTTTTTTTTACCATTTTTCAAAAATATTGAAGGGTTTCATTATTCGTAAGATGTTCAGCATGTGTAGCCCTTTTTGGATGCAAAATCCTTTTACTGTTTGGAGAATGTAACAGATAAAATCAAAGTAGTGACATGCCAGAGGACCAACTCACCTGCTTGCAAATCATCTGCGTCGAACAGGCCCTTCACTGTATTACAATCGGTTCCATTACCATTACAAACTCTGCAAGCATCTTCTTTGGCGTCACTGCCCAGTACCAAGTCACATCCAACAGGCTAAGAATACAAATTGGACTTAATTTTGTTTTTTATTTTGAGTCTCATTTTCTTTAAGAAATTAACCAATAGATATTAATGAAAGGTCCCGAGGCATAAGGGCGTATTTCAAAAACTCGAATTACACAGAAGACACAAAAAACTGTTTACCTTTAGTGCACTTGATTTTTTTTTAACATAAAAGTATTTTCGAGTTATTACTTAGCTCTATCGAATCTCAAAAGAAGCGCTTAAAAACAAGGAACCATCTACAAAAAAAAACCTTGTCCTTGTCAAGAAATGGCGCGTACAAAAAAAACGCCGAACCTGACATAGAAAAAGCTACAGAACTTTTTTTATTTCTTAATTTAAAAAAACAAACAAGAAAGAACTTTTAAGCTATTACTTAACTATATCGAACCATGAAAGGAACATTCTGAAAGAAGCTACCACCTCCGAGAAAAACCTTCGTCAATGGTGCGACGCATCCTCAAAAACGAAAATATTGACACACAAAGAGTAGCATAGTTTTTTTTTTATTTAAACAGATAAAACAAGAAAGTACTTTCGAGCTATTAATTAGCTTTTTTGAATCTTGAAAAACAGTAAAAAAAGTAGTCACTTTAAAAAAAAAATACCAAAAATAGATTTTGACCCACTTCTAAATCGAACTGGTCCCCAATCTTTGACAGAGACATTAATTTGGTCAAAACAATTGGTTCAAGTCAATAAAACGCATTTATGAAACTTGGCACTTACTCCCTTATGTCCCGGGACCCTTCAAATGTTAATTTAATAGATAATACCTAGTAGTAAAGAGTAATTTTTCATGATTCTTTGTTTATAAATCGAATTTTTTTCTCACCATACACTGGCCCTCCACGCAAACATCGTTTTTCTCAATGTCACATAAAGTACCGTCTGTAACACTGGGTTTATGCCTGTAGAAAAATCGTTCTCCACGTGGCATACAGTTTAAGTCACACTTGTTAGGACTCCCTGTGTAAGGAATCCAGCTGCAAAAAAATCATATAAATTAATGAAATTATACTCTAAAAATCATTTTAGGTTTCTTGATTACGATAAATGTCAGAAGAGCTGAACTTTAAGATAGGACATTGTGTAAAAGCTCCTCTTATACTCCTATGAAAAACTAAAAGGGTTTTTGATGCAAATGATACAAAAAATTGTACGGCTGAATTGTTTTCTTAATTTTCTTTTTTTAGATTTAGAAAAAATATATTGTACACAACAGTTGTAGATCTCGACAAAAGGCTTTATAACAGATTAATTAATTTCAGGGACATGAGGGGAGGGGTGAGCGATATTGTTATGGAAGGTACAAGAAAAACGAAAATGATTAAATTATTTGTTCATATTTTTATCGAAATCCGTAACATTTGCAAAAACATATTTTAAAGAAAAAAGGTCTACTTTGGTGAAATCTACAACCTTTGTGCACAACTTTTTTTCTAACTCTAATATTTTTCAAAATATTTAGAAAAAACAGCCGTTAGAAACTCCGATGTCATCAGCACTAAACATGTATTGTTAGTTTTTTATTATAGGGGCTTGAGGGAAACCTTTATACGGAGGCATGATTTGATGTTGTGGAATGAGATTTTTGGAATTTTATCCCTTAATTAATTAAGTTTTCTATAGTTGTTTTCAAATTTTAAGTATTCTGAGTTCAATGTATTGAAGTTATCAGCGTTTTAAATCCAATATGTTTATTCCAAGTTAAGAAGCTTTAAAGTAAATACATTTAAGAATTCAACAATGTCTTTAAAAATTGGAAAATGATAAATACTTAAAATAACTTACATTTGAAGTATCAACAAAACATTAAGTTGATCTTTTAATGTATAATTAAAAAAGTCAAAGCAACAAACGTTAAGGAATTTATAGTTGAAAGGTTTGAACAATAAAAAATTGGTCAAATCCTTATAATTTGGAAATTTTTCAATTAAATAATTCAAACTCTAATCATTTCCAATTAATTCAAGGATTTAAAGTTGAATGTTAAATACATTTAAAGAAAAAATGCAGAACAACCAATGCAATCCATTCATCGCAATCGGTCCACGGATTATTAATTTGATTTGATAAGAAAATAAATTAAATGAAGAATAAATTAAATGAAAAACTCGAGAATGGTGAAAGAATGAATAATATTATAGTAAAAGGCTTTCAATTATAAACTGACAATTAAAAATTTTAATATGACTTAATGTTAAGTTGAATATTAAATTAAATATTGAAAATCAACCCAAAAGTCTGAATTAGAACACTTTTTAATTTGAATCCTTGAAAATTTGGAAAAGTACAATTTTGAGGCGCTTCAAGTTGGAAAACTTTTGAGTCGAACGCAAAAAGATTGAAACATTTGAAACTTAAACCAATAAAAATTAATCCATAGATGTTATAGGTTTTTAGAATACATGCTTAAAACTTAAAAAATAAAAATAATACTCGTTCATGATATTGGATGTTAATTTTGATTTTAGGGTTCAACATTCAACCAAATGTTTCGGCGCACAATAGTGGCACTCATCAGTGGTTATTAATTTTTATTCTGGAAAAGACAGTTACAATAAAATATTTATCAGGGACGCCATATAAAAATGTAGTTTAAATAAGGAAATTATTTCAAATTTGGTTCAGTACAGTCTTAAATGTCTTTGGTAATGTTTGCACAAAATTAAAAATGTGTGTTGCCCCAACCATAATTGGACAAATTTATAAAATGTGTAATATAATATAAAAAAGTGCGTTTAATAAAATAGAAAAATAAATAAAACAAATTATTAAAATGAAATTTGTAATAAAGTCCTAAGTAATAAAAAACTTTGGTTACTTTTGGTACAGTTCTTAGAAAATTGAAAAATATATTCTCGTTTAAACCAAATTTGAAATAATTTCTTATTTAAACTACATTCTTACACTGCGTCTCTGAAAAATATTTTGTTGTAACTGTCTTTTCCAGAATAAAAATTAACCACGGATGAAGGCCACGATTGTGCGCTGAAACGTTTCGTTCAGTTGAAAATTAAGTGAATTATTTATTCTGACCCTAAAAACAAAATTAATATGTAATATTATAAACGATTATTTTCATCGAGGGTCAATATAATCCCCTCACTAAGTAAAAATAATGCATTTAAACATTGAAGATTATTTTAAGGAAGTGTCTACACGTACCGAAAACATCGTGCTATTTGTACAGAAATATCAGTACAAATAGCCTTTTTCCAGGTCTATTTGTACCGGAAAAATTGTTGAAAATTTGATAATTTTGAAGGATCTATTTGAATATAAATCAGTGAAAAGTATGGGATACTGAATAAGCAGCTAAATTCACTGACTCAGTGTCTAAGCTAAGAGTATGCAGAATAAATTAAATTAGAAATAATTTGAGCTTGTCAATTTTTATATAAAATAATGTTGCTTACTCATAATAAACTCCCTCAAATGGTTTGCTGTTGAAGTCTGCGCACTGCTCAGCTCGGAAATCCTTCGGATCTCCAGGACATTCCTGAAATTATGCCAAAGCGAAACGTTAAGCTTAATCCACTTGAAAAAGCATCGCCTGGAAAGGCAACTACTGATTTAATTTCTGGGCGAAACGACCGAATTACATCGCCTATTCTAATTAATTTTAATCATATTCAACGCTCAAGGGCTTCTTTTAAAATGCCAGACCAGGGCTTGCCTACGATGAAAAACTTTACTTCGTTATTCAAATTTCGAGTGCAAACTCGCGTCAAAAAGGAAAATATGTACAAACAAATTAAACGAATTATTATTAAAAATAACTTTTAATATCAATGTATCGAATGATAGCTTTATTTATGTTTTTAATTTGATTTAATTTAAATAATTAGATTATTAATAAATTTCACTATAAATTTAAAACTGATTCTTTTCATATACAAATTATAACGAATGCCAAGGGAAAAATCCAGTCAGCTCACCAGTATTATTATTTTTGGTAAATCTTTTCATCTCTTTGTTGAGTGAAAGGCATTATTATTTTCGTGCTTTTTCCACACTGTGAAAAAATAAAATAAAGTTCGCTAGGATATGAAATTAGTTGACACAGGACAAAGAAAATGAACAACGTGACATTTTATGGATAGGAAAAGGTAGAATAAAGCCGAACGGAATCAGAAATGGAGGTGTGGTGCAGATAAAATTGAATAATGGAGGGATAAATATTTTTGTTGCTCGTTTTGTGTTATATATGCAAAGTCGATATTTTACATAACTTTTCATTTTTAGTATTAAGCGATTATTCATGTTAGAAGATTATATCTTTCACAATTCGAGGTACAAATATATTAAACAATGAAATATTTTAATTAGGACCTCTCTATTTAGTTATTATTCTTTCACAGAGTTTTACACTATCATTTTCCAATCTCGAATTTGAAAAAATGGATTGTCCTTCCAAGAGGGAATTAAAATTTGAGGGTTAAATTTGATTCTGGGGAAATGAATTTCCCAATTTTTCAATGTTTTAATTCAAGAGCTAGACATGGTTCATATTAAATGGGGTAAATTTATCAGCCTTTAAGCCGACATTACTCTCAAACTAATCCTACTACTACTTACTAATATACGATATGCTTTTCATTAAATTTGAGAGGAAAGAAATAAGTTTTCGCATTTTTTGGGAACAATTCATGAGATAATAATACTTTGCAAATAAGATATACATATATGTATATATGTTTTTAATCGTGGTTTAACACTCTTTGTGTTAGACCACATGCAGTCTGAAATTAAATCCATGATGTACTTCAATGTCACGGAAAAAAGAAAGGTTCAAGATAATATCGATAAATTGAGAGAGGCCCGAGTCAAAAGGAAGAAAAAAGATCCCACAGGGACGTGTGGTTCCGTAACGAGGATACACGTCGAATTTATCACGAGTGATTTTTCAACCCTAAAAAAAGGCTCATAAGCATGTTTTATTTAAACGTCCATTATGTCGATTTTCGAAACGTTTACCTATGTATTTCTTAATCGCGACGCTAAGGATTACATTTCTACTAAATTTGTTAAGAAAATAAAACAATATTTTGGTAATAAATTAGAAACAAATGAATATAATCACGATAAATAAATTCGATTCAATAACGGGTAAGAGAAATTTAATTATCTAAATCAAAAAACGTTCCTGTACAAACAAACATATTGTATTTTTTTCTGAAACTTTTACGAAAGTTCCTTCTTTTCTGCTTTGCTTGAAATTATTATTTTTATTATAATGATTTTGTCATAATGCAGGTTGCCACTTGATTGCCGTTATTTAATTCAAAAATTGAAAATGTGATTTTGAGATAGCAACGTAATTTTTCACTTGTAACAATTTCTAAATTTTTACTAATATAAGATTGTTCTTTAACAATTTCTTTTGTTCCTTTTATTCACAGAACACTTGTCTTCAAAACTTTTCAGTGAAACCCCGGTTTAATCCTCAAGAACAATTAATGTAATATATGTTTGATGAGCAGTGTCATTTTTACCGATCTGGATAATTCGTGAAATATATATAATTTATTATTATATATATAATTTATATATCATATATAATTTCTGAAATAAAATTATTTTTTTTATTTTTATGTTGTTACGAGTCAGTGATAGATGTAGGATACGATGAGATAGAGAAAAGTATATTAGAACAGATAGATAGGAATTTAGATTGACAGACATATAGTGAAGGAATGACGTTGATAGATGAGGGATAGGATGAGATAGAGAAGAGGGTATTAAAAAGATAGACCTGAATTTAGATTGAAAAATATATGGAAAAAGATAAACATTGATAGATGTATGATACGATAAGATAGGGAAGAGGATATTAATAAAGATAAATGAAATTTATATTGACAGAAAGATATAAGAATATTGACGTGGATAGATGAAGAATAGGATAAGATAGAAAAGAGAAGAATAAAAAAGATAAGTGTGAATTTAGATTGACAGAGAGATAGAAAAATATTGACGTGGATAGATAGAGGATAGAATAAGATAAAAAAGATAGGATTGAAAAAGATAGACGGAAATTTAAATTGGCAGATATAGTAAAGGATTGACGTGGATAGATGAAGGATATGATGATATAAAGAAAGGGGATTGAAAAAGATAGACGTAAATTTAGATTGGCAAAGAGATAGAAAAAGATGGACGTTGATAGATGTAGTATAGGATGGGATAGAGAAGAGGGTATTGAAAAAGATGGACGTTACTTTAGATTTAAAAATAGATAGAAAAAGATAAACATTGATAGATGTATGATACAATGAGATAGGGATGTGAATATTGGAAAAGATAGACGTGAATTTAGATTGACAAAAAGATAGAAAGAGATTGACGTGGATAGACAAAGGCTAGGATGAGATAGAGAAGAGGGT
>CAKNYM010052825.1:519525-558236 GCA_932195095.1 Andricus curvator
TTTCAGGGTAGGCGTGACACTACCCGATTCGGGTAGTGTTTCTAGGTTTTTCTTGTAGTTATAAATAACTACAAGTGTGGGCTCACCACACCCACGATGTGCCAACAGCACTCATGTCAGTATTCTTGAATGGTCACCCATCCAAGTACTAACCGCGTCCAAGGCTGCTTAACTTCAGTGATCTGACGAGAACTGGGTTTTTCAGCGTGGTATGGCCGTTGGCATACATTTGGTATACATTTGAAAAAATATTATTAGTATTTATAAAACACACTGAAGCACTTTGAAATTACAAATGTAACTTAAATTTCAGGTACTGGTAACTGCGAATGATATTCCTGCACTTGTAACTGAAAATATATTTATAAACATCCTTTTGATCCTGCTTTTTATGTGTTAAAATAGTACTATTATTTTAACTTTTATAAACAAAATGCATAATATTTATCATAGTGCCCGAGGCGGAAAAGCTATACATAGTGGGAAATATTATGTATAATTTTCATTTGCTTTCTTCATTTTTTGTATAAAACACAAACTTTTTGAGGTAAACTATTGAAAGGATGATTTTGAGCATTGTGGTTGGTTAAGCAATAAAAAAAATTTATGATGTTTTTTAATGAGTTCACAAATTAGGCTAGGAATAAGATGATTCATACTTTTGCACTGAAAGTGCAAAATTATTAAAGGATAATTTTCAAAAATGCGATTGTTCGAGAAATAAACTAATTTTTTCTATAATTCGCGTAAAAGTGCCAGTTTTTCCACCTGTTTTTGGTGTAAAAAGTTACCGATTTTTGCTCGATGACGTGGCGCATGCGCAGTGCCGACCTTTCCGGGCAACAGTGACAAAAGTGGACAGATGCAGTGGAAAAAGTAAATGGACAGTGATAAAAGTGAGGCACAGTGGAAAAAGTAAATGTTATTTCGGGTGGGTTCGTGCTGCCTCGGGTGGACTCGTGCATCGTGCGCAGCCAACTTCATTCTATTTTCCGACTGTCGTCCCTAACCTAAAAGCAATTTCCTGAAAAGTCTCGAGTTGTGTATTTTGTATGTACTTTTGTCACTTGGCAAAAGCAAAAAAACACCGTCAGTTTCTCCGAAAATACTGTGCTCGGTTTTTTTCACGAAAAATCGGAAGTTTTGAAGCCCTCAACTTTATGGGCCAACTATTCAATTGTGAGAACCAGCTTATTATTACTGCCATATTATTGCCATTGTCATTGTTGCGTCAATCGACAAAAAATCGCCTTCTTTTTACACAAAAAAAACAGGTAAACAAAAACTAGCACTTTTTAACAAATTATAGAAAAAGTATCGTGTCCCACACATTGAAAAAGCAACGATTTAAAACTCGTGTGATAGCCACCCTCGCTCCGCTCGGGTAGCTAACTTCACACTCGTTTTAAATCTCTCGCTTTTTCAACTTGTAGCACAATATACTATTATGATGTTAGTTAATAAGTTTTACAAATCTGGCAAATTTTAGCTTCTGTAGTTTCCCCAAGTTATGTAAAATATGGCACCAATAAATTAAAGCTACTGCAGTTGATTTGAAAAAAATAAACTACAAAATTTTCCATAAAATTTCACATAAACTTGAACATTTATTCTTTAATTTTTTACTTTTTGAGCCAAATAACATATCGTTGGAATCGTTATAATTCGCAGATTTCGAATAGTATATTTATGGACTAAAAAATGATAAATTAAAAAAATGTTATATTCCGCATTTCAGTCCTCATTAGGTACAAAGCATTCCCGCTGACCAGGCTCGGCGCCAGCACTTCGGATGAGTGAGGGGAAGCCGCGTAGTGGGGGAACTGTACACAGGTAGTTAGTGCGAAATTGTCATATATCTTAATTTCATATATTTCAGGAAGGGGAACAATTTTGAATTATAAAATAATATTCATATCTTGCGTCGTTTCCGACAAAAATCAGATTTTTTATCTTTTTTCCCAAAAAACGCGTAGCACGATTATTTTTTTCCTTGGTTCAAAATAACTGGGGGGAATTCCCGGACCATGTACAATAGAAAAACTGGATGCGCAAGAACTTTTGGATTGAATTCAACCGAGGCGAGCAAACCGATATATTTTCTGTCATTTCCCAAAATTTTAGCCAGATAATTCTTTACTTTGGAAATAAGAAGGCGCTGAAAATAAATGCAAAACATGACAGCTTATGACGTCATAGAATGCCATTTTCCCTTTATTCCAAAAATATATATATTTTAACAAAAGAAAAACTTTTAATGGCGCAATAATTGATTATTAATCAGGGAAAAATACTGAAAAAAGAGGCTTCATTAGTTTTTCATTTAGCAAATCCAACAGCCATACCACGCTGAGAAAACCAGTTCTCGTCAGATCACTGAAGTTAAGCAGCGTTGGGCGCGGTTAGTGCTTGGATGGGTGACCATTCGAGAAAACTGAGTGCTGTTGGCACATCGTGGGTGTGGTGAGCCCGCACTTGTAGTTATTTACTACAAGAAACTAACCTAGAAACACTACTCGAATCGGGTAGTGTCACGCCTACCCTGAAAGGGAAATGGCTTAATGGTATACATACTAATCCAATTTAAACTATAATCAGAAGAGAGTATCAATATTGCAAGAAATAAATCCCCTAACATCTAATTGTGAATTGAAACAAATAATCAATTCTACGATTCGATTTGATATTGGGCGAGTTTATTTAAATAACTTTTGAATTCTTTCTTAACAAGGCCCTGACATTCAAAGTCCTAGAACGATTCGTCACTTCATTAAACGTCACGCCATATGGGGATTTACGGCCCAGCCTTTCGTCAACTTCAAAGACAGCGCACCATTCTGGAGAAGAATTTAAAATTGTCATCACGCCATGAAACGAAGAAAAAAAAATTGTTAGAAAAAAAGAAGATTTTATCCCACTAGCCTCGACTCGTGTCGATGCACACTTTTCTCGCATCTGCCTTCATTCAACAGACACTTTGGGGCGTGTCAGGAATCTTCGATAGTAGAAAGGCCCCCAGAATTTATTTCATCATGGTTCAAAATCATTTGCTTAAATCTGAGTAATATCGTTTCTTTTTCATTGTATGCATGTCGTTAACATTTTTGTGATTACTTTCCCGTATATTATTTATTATTTGTATTTCTATCATTTTCGAAACGGTTTCTTTAATTGAGAAATCCTTCCGTTAAAATTCAAATCAATATTTCTCAATTGAAATTGAAATATCACTGATTGGACGAATACGTTAATAATATTCCAGCAAATGACTTAAAAAAAGAGAAAAAAGACCCAAGTTTTTGTATGTATCAATAGGGTGGCCCTCAATCATATTGTTGACAAAATTTTGAATTTTCTGTTTTCACCCTTTAGTTTTGTTTGAATGTCCAAGAAAATGATCTCCAAAATTAAAAGAAATAGGTTAAAATTAACCCGTGCCTTAAAGACCATGAAGTTTCTCACTGATTTAACATGGAAAAAGGCAACTTTTTATTAATGTGTGATTTCAACGCAAAAGTATGGTACTAACGTAACTTATATGTATACACGATCCGGTTTAGAATACTTCCGGGAATAAGAATTGATCTCAAAGAATCCCCCATAAGTGCTAATTGGGAGTTTCACGTGATATTAAGTTTTTGATTTTCACTCATTTTATAAATAATTTTGAATTATTTAAACAATTATTTCGAAACTGTTGAAACAATACTTGTATCACTGAAGAAAAAGGGAAAAATGTATCTATATTTTTGTTTAATAAAATTCCCCTTAGTTACAACAGAATACAAATTTTAACAGAATAGTTACATTTTCAACCAAACAGATTAATTTTCAATCAAAACAAAATTTTCAACAATGTAGTTCAACAAAAAAGATGGTTATTTATTTTAAATCGAAAACGTTGAATTCAACAAAGAAGAGGAATTTTCAAAACAAAATAGATACATTTCTAACCAAATAGTTGAATTTCAAAAAAACAACAAAAACTTTTAACTAAGAAGATTAATTTTCTACCAAAAAGGACGAATCTTCAACGAAATACATGAACATGAATTTTCGAAGATATAGTTGAATTTTCAACTAAAAAATATTATCTATCAGCCAAAATGAAATATGTTAATTTTCAGTTCAAAAAATTAATTTTCAACCAAAAAAAAAAAGAATTTTGAACAAAATAGTTCAATTTCACCAAAAAAGATATTAATGAATTTTAAATAAAAAACAGGTGAATTATACCCAAAACCACAAATTTGTTAACAAAGTAGATGAATTTGTAACCAAAAAGATAAATCTTCAATCCAGAAGATTAATTTTATACCAAAAAGACGAATCTTGCATGAAATGAACATGAAGAAGTTTAATTGATCCCAAAAATACGAATTTTTAAACAAAATAGATGAATTTGCAACCAAAAAGATAAATTTTTAACCAAAAAGATTAATTTTATACCAAAAACACGAATCTTGGACGAAATACAGAAGTTTAATTAATCCCAAAAAGACGAATTTTTAAACAAAATAGATGAATTTGCGACCAAAAAGATAAATTTTCAATCAAGAAGATAATTTTATACCAAAAAGACGAATCTTAACGAAATACACATGAACATGAAGAAGTTTAATTAATACCAAAAAGACGAATTTTTAAAAAAATAGATGAATTTGCGACCAAAAAGATAAATATTCAATCAAGAAGATTAATTTTATACCAAAAAGACGAATCATCAACGAAATACACATGAACATGAAGAAGTTTAATTAATCCCAATACATACATAGATTAGCAGTTCGAACCCGAAAGTTCATTGCCTCACTACCCGATTCGGGTAGTCTTTCTAGGTGGATATTTACTACCAATGTGGGCCCACCACACCCACGACGGGCCAACAGCACGCGTATTCCTGAACGGTCACCCATCCAAGTACTAACCGCGCCCAGCAATGCTTAACTTCAGTGATCTTACGAGAACTGGTGTTTTCAGCGTGGTAAATAAGACAAATTTTTAAACAAAATAGATGAGTTTGCGACCAAAAAGATTAATTTTCAACCAAAGTGAAATAGGTTGGTTTTCAGTTTAAAAAATTAATTTTCAACCCAAAAAAAGAACGAATTCTCAACAGAGTACTTCAAATTTAAACAAAAAAAAAAAATTTTTCAACTTTTAAATCAAAAACACTTGAATTCTACAAAAAGATGCATTTTTTTAACAAAATAGATGAATTTGTAATCAAAAAGATTAATTTTCAATTTTCAGAAGTTGACTTTTCAACTAAAAATGATCAATTTTGAACCTCAAATGGAATATTTAAATTTTCAGTTTAAAGAAAATCTATTTTCAACAAAGAAATTTGTTTTTTAATAAATAGCTACATTTTAAACAACGAACAAATCTTGAACCATAAAAATTAACTTTTCAACTAAACAGTTGAATTTTTAACCACAAAAGATTGAATTTCTATCAAATGAGATAAACTTTCATACTAAAAAGACAAATATTTAACAATACAGCAAGCCATAAATATTAAAAATAAGTGTCTTAAGAAAAATGGATATAAAGACTCAATGTCTGGATTTTTAACTATAGGACAACAATCTAGATATTGAGGTGTAATATCTGAAAATTTAAATTCAATATTCAGGTATTAAAACATAAATTAAAAAAAAAATCCATATATTAAGCTTTAATATCTGGATTGTCCTACAGGTCAAATTTCAGATATTAAGTCTTGATATCCATTTTTCTTCAAAATATATTTCAAAGAATAACTAAAAAACTGAAAAACTGAAGGGAATAACAATAAACAAAAATATATATAAGAATATCCAAATTTGTTGAAAAATTGCTAAAAAAGTACGTTTCTCATCTTTTTTTTTTCAATAAGCTATGTATTTAAACATATAAGTATTGTTGAAGCAGTTTAAAAATGATTCAAAAAAATAACATTGTTCATATTCATTATAAGCTTGTGTAGAAATTGCCCCCCCCCCCCTAGTCGGGGACTTATCGGTGGCTAGTTGGTTTTTTTCTGTTGTGAAAATGCCTAACCGGTGTCTGGTCTGGAACTAGTCGGGATATTTAAAGAAATCTAAATTCCGTGCGGGTAGTGGTCAGGCTACTTTTCTGTCGAAATTTCAAGGCTGTTCTAGTCTGGCTCTAGTCGGGCTATCCTAAGTCTACCCAAATTATGCCTAATAACATTGAGGAATTCGCTGTTTTTCAATTAAAAAATTAATAGCTATTTTAGTATTCAATCATGTTTTTCAATTTGAACTGACCTGAATATTACAGGAAAAGAACCTCCTTGTTGCACCTGTACAACGGGCATATCCACTTGAACTGAAAAGAAAATGTAAATTATTACAATGCGATTCAGAATCGTTAAAATTAATTGTAAATGCTCTTAGCTTAATAATGTTTACTTTTTAATTTATAATTTATAAAAATCCATTATTAGTTTTATTTTCAGAAAAAACTATCTAGGAAAACGTGTCTCATTTGGTCTTTTATGAGCAAGGATATGTGAACAATATTCATGTTTCATAATGCATTCCTATTGATACTGTTTCAATTGACATAAGCCCGATTAGAAACAAACCGGCTATTCGACGGAAATGCGTCCACCAATACCGGTTATAATCGCTTAAGTGTGCCAATATAGGTTGGCCAATCACCGCGAACACTTCCTTCATTATCGGCTTTTCGAGGATCCGCTTTGATCATCAGGATTAGAGCAACTAAATCCTGTCATTGAGTTTAAGCCAAGATTCACGACTGAGAGAACTATAATTTCATATGCAGTTATGCACATTGCACCTAATTCTCTCATATTATTATTTTCCTTACAGTTATAAACAAATTTTGTATGAATAATTTTTCTATAAAAAAGTAAATAAACAGTTGAAGCTTCTTTAAATTTAATTTATAACTATGGTGAAAAAGTTTTCAATGTAAACAAAAAAATCTTGTAATAAATACATTCTAATCGACCAAAAAAGGGTTTACTTAAAAAAAGGAAACCTCAAAGGTAATGGGACGTCCTTATGGTATTAGAAAGAAAATAAAAAATAAGGTGGTGAGGGTGCACGTCCTGACATATCAATATATTCTATTCTGCCATATTCGAGATGTTCTCGAAAGTTCTCTAGTCTTCTGCAATTTTCTGAAATGTTTTTAAGAATTCGCTGATCTTTTTCTAAATCTAAAATTCTCTGAAGATTTTGGAGTTTCCTAGAATATTCTGGAAAATTTTGGAAAGCTTTGGAATGTTCTAGACTTTTCCAGATTATTCTAGAATAGAATATTCTATTCCATATTTTGAAATAGAATATTCTACAATATTTTTCAATAATATGGAATCTTCTGAAATATTCTGAAAGTTTTCCAATTCTTCTAAAATCTGGAATATTCATGACATTTATAGAATATTCTAGAATTCTTTAGAATTTGAAGGAATTTTTTAGATAATTTTGCAATGTTTTTAAATGTTATAAAATGCTCTGAAACAGAATATTCTACAATATTTTTGAAGAATCTGAAACACTTCAGAATACTTTAGAATTTCCTCCCGTTTTCTAAGAATGGTTTAGAAAATTATATTGCTTATTTTTTAATTTCTTTAGAAATTCTAGATTGTTCTTAATTTTTCTAGAATATTCTGAAGGCTTTTCGAAGTAAGAGTTTCAGAATTTGTTGAAATATTCTTCTATTTCTAAAATTCTCTTTAAATTCGAGAATATCCTTGTATCTTTAAATCATTATGGACTGTGCTGGGATGTTTCTATATGTTACAGATTATTCTAGAATGTCATAGAATATTCTGGATGTTATTAGAATTTTTTGGAAGATACGGAATGGTTTATTAGACTTGGGTTCAGATTTTTTTATATTTTCATAATTCTCTGTAAAGTCTACAATATTCTTCAAATTTCTAGATCATGGAGTGTTGTTGAATGCTCTAGAATCGTATGGAATGAAATGTTCTAAAATATTTTTCTGGAATGTTATGCAATTTTCTAAACTAATCCGAGAACAAGTCCATTACAAATCATGTAAAATTTCCAGAAAAGTCTAGGTCGTGGAGTCACATTTTTTTCAAAATGCAGTATATTCCGAAAGAGAGTAGGTAGTTAGATTTTTTTCATTTGACGTGGGAAATCTTGCTCTTTCAATTGATTTAAAAAAATTGAAAAAATGGCGGCTTTTCTTATAAAATTAAAAAAAAAAAATAGATTATCTCAATAAACCTTACTCCTAACATTTTTTTTAGAAACAAATAATAATATGTACTACATATATCCTGCGTTTTGTTCTTGGTAAATCACTGTTTAACATTGAATAAAATTATTTTTGAAAAATCAAATTTTCGAACGTTTCTTGGCTACAACTAAACGTACCAAATTTTTTTTCTCCTAAACGGTGCAAGATATCACAAAAGAGGAAGTATTTTTTGTAGAACTATTCCAGGTGTAATAACTTTTATGTGAAAATTATTTTGTACCTGTTGTTGTTTGCAAAAGAAATACAAAAATTCGTATTTTTTATATGAAGCAGTGGTGGTTTATCAACAACGATACTCGGTATAATATATTACAATTTACTTTTAAAAAATGTTAAAAAGTCAGGTTTTTGAGAAAATATACTTTCGAGAAGTATAGAAAAACAGCCGCTATTTTATCTTTTGTTCACTTTTTTGAGAATGTTATGGGATCAATTGATAAGAGCTAGATTTCCCACTTCTAAAAAAAATAAAATCCCGCATATCTACGCGGGTTAGGATAACACTGCATTTTGAAAAAAATGCTGTCAATTTTTGAGAATTTGCAGGTAGGTTTCGAATGATTGTACCAAATCAAACAATACATTTTTTCATGAAACTGTGAAATACCTGTTCCTGTATTTTCAGTCTTATTAAATAATATATGCAAACACCAAATCATTCTAACATCCTCAGCTGGACCTCTCTGGATGATTTTAAATGGAATTGGTCCCGAAATTTATTTGATCTGAATATTCTAGTGAGTTCTGGGATTTTCGAGAATATTGAAAGATCGTAAAATTTTCTTGTGGTATTTCGGGATATTTCAGAATATTCCATGATTTCAAACATTCTCAGTTATAAAATCTGGAATAATATTTTTGACGTTTCTATGTAGAATAGTGTAGGATGCATTGCGTTTTTCTATAATATTCTATAAGCACTTAAAGCTGTTGCTCTTGGTGGTTCGGAACTCACCTTAAACTGTAGGTCCCCTTCCCACCACCAAGACAGTGTGTAGGGGGTGTGTAAAAGAATAGGGAAGAGATACAAGAAAAATGTAAACCCTTAGGGGACACATTAGAAGCTTCCATTCCAAACTATTCCACTGGTTGGAACAGTCAGAAGTGTGTCACTGACAATCAGTGAGATTTCACTGGTTCACTCAGTGGAATTCCGTCACTTTTTTAATCAGTGAAGGTTACTGGTTACTCAGTACAAGTAGACACCTGGTCGTATGTCCATATAATTAGATTTAATATATTTCGCCCAACTGTGGGAAGGCCCGTCATTACGTCAACGTGTCGCGTCGTTTAGAGCCAAACCCAAGTGGTCAGGGGCCTCCCCACTTTCAAGCGAAAGATATTATATCACCTGCTTATTGCCGCCAGGGCCCAAATATTTCTTACACAAACACCAGTGCACAATATGTTCATGCCTTGGTTCATTTCTTGGTTTCTTTTCGTAGGTCAGAGTCATGTCTTGTTAGGTTCATGTCTTGGCCACGTGGAGCGCTATTTCACTGGTTGAATCAATCATTTTGCGTCACTGGTATATTCAGTAACGCTCTTTTAGTTGAGTAACTTACTGGTTCACCCAGTCAAAATCAGAAAATCACTGGTTTACCAGTGATAATTCAAAATACTGATTCAACCAGTGACAATTTCACTTGTTCAGTTTAAAAGAGTTGATTCTAGAATGTTCTTTAATATTCTGAATTTTGTTTTAAGAATCTCTAAATTCAACTGGAATACTTTGAAGTATTCTAAAATTTTATAGAATGATTTAGAATTTAATTTTAACGTTTTTGACCTTAAAATATTAGTATAGATTAAGAAACCACCGCACAATTTTTGAACTCTGGTACCAAGTTTCGACTACGTAATCTAGGTTTACACCCCGTTAAGTTTGGGGGTGGGGTAACACCACCGCTAACGTCTTTCTTCTTTGAAGATGTGAACCAGGAAACTAGAGCGAATCTTTTCCAGGTTTGATGACAGAGATGTGCAAGGAACGGACGCTTTAAGGATTATAGACCCAGAAAAGAAAGTAAGAAGAAAAAGGAATTTGTGGAAAAATCTGTGGCCCACTTATCTTTTCGCTGAACAATTCCGAATTCACAATGTGTGCTTTACGGACGGTGACGCGCCTTTGGCTATGCCGGACTACCGGTTTTTAAAAGAGCGCCGTAACCTCCCACGAGTTCATTTTTTCAGTCGTAAATCATCCCTCGACGATACGCGGAGAGCAGGAATCCGAATTCCACGTGGAAAAATTATCGCTCTCTTTTGAACTTTCAGTTCCGGCAGGAAAAATTCCCTTTGATGCTGACCCAGTTATTAGTAGAAAAGAAATAATCTTTTTTAACTGAATACATAATAATTCATTGTTTTCTCTCTAGTTTAAATTTAAATTTACTAGAGGGGAACAATAATTTTTAATCCAATATAAAAATGTCAAATAAATTATTTTTTAGGTTTATTTGTCTATTTGTTTTTAAGGTTATATCAATATAATTTTCCTAAGATTCTTCAAAACATTCAAAAAGATTTTGGTCAATTAAGGATATTTCAAATCAAAATTTCAACAAAAAAGTTCATCTTCAATCAAATAGTTGAATTTTCGAACAAAAAAGTTGAATTCTCAACGAAAGAAATGTAATAATTGATATTTCAGTCCAAGAAGATAGTAGATAAGTAGGTTCAGTTCTAGATCAAGATTTCTACCTTACCGACATCGAGAATATTCTACAGCTGAAGTGGTTCGTGTCAGTGCTAAGTTTCTAGAATGTTCTGGATGACGTGGTGAAATGATATTGCGTAATTGTGAGTAACGAATATCGCGTGAATAACTTCAAGGCTATTTATCATCTTCAATTCCTTTCTTTATTTATTTAATGCGCAAAAGATTCAAATGCACAGAGATAATTTGATATGGGGGTAAGTATTTACGCAAAATTCATTTCTCACAATTACAAATATCATTTTACGACGTCATTCAGAACATTGTAGAAATTTAGCACGGACACGAACCACTTCAACTGTAGAATGTTTCAGATGTCGGTAAGGCAGGAATCTTGATATAAAATCGGCCCTGCCTATCTTCTGAAGAGTTTTATTTTTAATGAAAATGAAAATATTAAATATTTTCCAATCTTCCAAAAAAGATGAAATTCCAAATAAAATTATGAATCTTCAACGAAAGAATTACTTTTTAACAAGGCAAACAACAACAAACAACTTCTAAGCATGTAGTTGAAATTTTAACCAAAAAAGATGAATACTCAACGAAAAATGTAATAGTTGATATTTGAATGCAGGAATATTTTAATTTTAAATAAAAAACAGTTGAATTCGTGAAAAACGAGTTTTCAACAAAATAATTGAATCCTCAACCAAAAAAGATTAATTTTATACTAAAAAGATGAATTTTTAAATAAAATGGTGAATCTTCAACAAAAAATGACTTTAACAAAGTAGCTCAACTTCTAACCATGTCGTTGAAGTTTGAAACAAAAAAGATGAATCCTCAATGAAAAATGTAATAGTTAATATTTCAATCCAAAAATATTTTTATTTTAAATGAAAAAACAGTTGAATTCACAAACAAACTGAATTTTCACGAATATTGTTGAATCCTCAACCAAAAAAGATTAAATAATTTCCAAAAGATACAAATTTTCTGCTTAAAGGTTCAATTTTTGTACGTGAAAATATAAATTTTTAACAAGAAAGTTAATCTTTAATCAAATACATGAGTTTTCTACCCAAAAGATGAATTTTCAACTAAAATGATGAACCTTCAACAAAAAAATGTCTTGTTAACAAAGTAGTTTAACTTTTAATAAAATAATTGGTGTTTCAACTAAAAAATAATAATTCTTAACAAAAGTCGGAATAGTTGATATTTCAATCCAAAAATATTATAATTTTTAATAAAAAACAGTTGCGTTGATAACAAAACGAATTTTTAAATAAAAAAAGATTTTTATTTTAAACCAAACAGTTGAAATTGTGATAAAAATAGATGAAATTTCTACTAAAAGAGATGAATTGTCAAACTAAAAATAAAAATTACAAACAAAGTTGATGACTTTTCAACCGAAACAGTTTTTCAAGTCAAGAAAAAAAAATGTTAAGCAAATTATAATTTGAAGGGAAGAATAATTTTGGATACAAAATAAAAATTTCGAATAACTATTTATTTTTTAAGCTTCTTTGTTCATTTGCTTTAAGGTTATATAAATACAATTTTCGTGGGTTTCTCGAGAAAGCTCAAAAATATTGTTGAAGATACCAGATATGTCGAAAAAGTATTTAGAAAATTTCAAAGAATTTTATTTTATTTAACAGGATTTTACCAAATTTTAGGAAAAATTTCAGTTAGTTTAAAATATGTTTAGGACCAGGAATCTCAATAATTTTTTTATTACTTTGAAATTTTTCAAAAACTTCCAAATTTGATTTCGAAATTACAAAAATCTACATTTTGTTTTAAGTGTTTTAAAATCTTTTTAGGTTTAAAATTGTTCTTGCTATTTTTGAAACTTTTGAATATCTCTTAAATTTATTCGAATTTTTTCTAAAATATTCTATATTTTTTTTCGAAATTCGAGGAAATCATTTGAAATGTTTTAAAATCGTTTTAAATATTTTCTTCAAATTGATTTAAAAAATAATTAATTTTCTCTGGAATCTTAAGAGAAAACATCTTAAAACCTTTTAAAATCCTTGACGAGCTTCCAAATTTTGTTTCAAAAACTCAAAAAATCTACATTTTGTTGAAAATTTTTTGAAATCTTCACAAATTATTTTTTAATCTTTTCAAAACTTCTAAAACTTTGAAATATCCTTTGAAATAATTCAAAGCTCTCATAAAATTTTTTCAATCATGAAATTCTTTTTTTAAAAATTGTTCTCAGATCTTTCAGATTCTTTTTCAACATATTTCGAAATCTTCAGAGCTTAAAATTAATCTTTAATTATAATTAAATAATTTTTTTGTTACCGGTATTGACAACGGACAATTATAGTGCGGTTGCAAAATGTTCAAAACACAATTATTTCCCAATATTTTAAAGCATCCATGATTAAAATTTTCTCATTTATCAATAATGTTTAGCAACATTCAAAAATTAATCTTATCATCATATAAAATTAATTATTTGGAAATTTTGATTGATTAAATTGATGCTGCAAAAATTGAAATCATTATTAATAGATAAATATATATAATCTCATTGAATATGTTCAAAGGGGTTATAAATAGAATTCTCTTGTCATTTTTAAAACATTTGGTCAAAAAGTTAAGAACAGATTTTTTTTCTTTATTATTCAAGAATCGTTTACAATTTGAATTTTCCTTTTTAGAAACAAATTTTTAGAATTAAAATTCTTTATTTGAAAATGACGATTTACAAAATTCTAGAAATTTCAAAAGAATTATCACAGTATACAACCAATCAGGTATTGAACAACAATGACTGCGAGATTTTCGAGAATTTATTTCCATCACTTTTATTAGATATAAAATCTAATCTTTAATAATTATAGTTTCAATTTTGAATGTATTAAACATTTCAATATCAAACATTACATTTTTTATCCTAGTGAATAAAAGTAAAAAATAATGCATAAAACCGATAATTTTCAATAAATTTTAAATTGCATTTTCCTTTTAAATCATATTTGAATTTCTCCTTGGCTGTGCATTATAAAAGGTTTGGTGGTATGTATTAACGGCGAGAAACTACAACCCCTTTCACGCTAGTGTTTATTATGGGTTGACGAGCGTTCTCGTGAAATCTGTTTCAATTTTTTCAATTTTTTTCTTTAGGAGAGTTTTCTATCCAAGCTAAATTACTTTTAAAAACTTATAGAACTAGAAAAGCCTCTAACAAGCGTAAAACGTTTGACGAGCTTGCAAAAAGTTTGCATAATTCCTCAAACGACGTTGAGTGAGGAAGAAAATTATTGGGGTTAAGAGTTTAGAAGTTTGCTTTCAGTTTTTTATTTTTAATTATATAGAATGCAAGCTCCGTGTATCTTATATCTTTTATCTTTCATATTCAGTTTCTAATGAAACAATATTCAGATAACAAAATTAAATTTTGAATTAGACAACATTATTTATTTAGAGAAATTTATGCAACATAAAGGAATTTAAGTAATGCAGAAGATTTCATTACATCGGTACCTCTATGCTAAACCAATATTATATCTTTGGCTAAATTATACAATCTGGGGATAGCAGTCAAAACTCTCCAATCTCGTTTTGTAGTGGCACCTGATCCCGCTACGCGTACGTGGCGCTGCGGGCCAGCACAAAAAGAAATTGGAGAGTTTAGACTGCTAACTCCAGATTGGAGAGTTTAGACTGCTAACTCCAGATTGGAGAGTTCAGACTGCTAACTCCAGATTGGAGAGTTCAGACTGCTAACTTCAGATTGAAGAGTTTAGACTGCTAACTCCATATTGGAGAGTTTATACTGCTAATTTCAGATTGAGGAGTTTAGACTGCTAACCCCAGATTGGGGAGTTTAGACTGCTAAACTAAGATTGGAGAGTATAGCATGGAGGTACCGATATGGTATAATTGAATTATCCAATTAGTTCATAATATTATTATAATATTGTTACTTATGATTTATATTTACACGTATAACAAAAAAAAATATTATTTATATTTTTGTTTTATAATCCAGAAACAAAAAAGAGAATGCAGAATATGTAAAAGCTTCAATGGATCAAAAAACCGTCATTGCTGCGTTCTTTTTTTCTTTCGTGCAATTCATGCCAAAAATAATTGATGGATCGACTTACTCTATATCCAGACAAGTTCTCGTTTGATGTGATACGCCACCTCCACAAGAACGGGAGCAGGAACTTGGATTGGACCATGGCCCCCAGTTCCCTCTTTCTGGTTCATTCGGGTCTAAAATATATGTTTTGGGTATGTGGTTGTCTCCATGTTGTCGTCGGTGTCTTCCATGCCTCAATTTTATATGATGCTGTAATAAAATTAAGATAATTTATAATTTATTATGAGCTTTCTTATGATTAAATAACGAAAATAGCTATTTTATTAACAGATAAATAGCAAGTCTTTGGTACAGCTATAGCAAAACAAAAATAACTTTCTCAATACTTTTATTTTTCCAAAAAAAAAGGATTTCTAGTATAAATATGGCGTGTAAAACTAAAATACAAGAAATAATTTTTTTTATTTAAATTTATTGGAAACAAATGCTAATCGAGAAGCCAAAGCCCTAATGTAGTTTTCCTTTTTCATGGCATGAATGATTAAACAAATATTTTGATTCAACCGTACGAAATTAAACAATTCGATACCTCTGTGCTACTCTCCAATCTGGGGTTAGCAGTCTAAACTCTCCAATCTCGTGTTGTGTTGATACCTAACGCCGCTATGCGTACGTGACGCTGCGGTCCAGCACAAAACGAGATTGGAGAGTTTAGAGTTTAGACTGCTAGCCCCAGATTGGAGGGTTTAGCATGGAGGTACCGAATTTTAAATTGATAGCTATTAACCCAGGAGAAAATATGATACCCTGGCTAAGTGTACCCAAATTTCAGTACGAATAGCGGGACCTGGAAAAGTTACTATCTTTACCAAAATGTCGGTACAAAAGGTGGATTTTTTCCGTACACGTAGCCAGTACCAATTTTTAATGAAGACTTCAAATTCAAAATTTGAAAATATACAATCTTTCATTTTTGAACAACAACCATTTCTAATTTAAAACATTTAGGGAAACTTTTTTAAATTAGGAAGTTCAAAAATGTTTAATTTTGAATTGTATCTTATGCCTTACTACTTTGAATCATTTTATACTGAAGTATTTGATGTTAACATTTGTATAATTATAATTTTAGATTTAGAATTTTAGCCCCTTTTAAATTGGAATATTACAAATGTAACAGTTAAGAATTTGGTAAGAGTTTAAAACGAAAAATATTTCAATAAAAACCTTTTATAACTGAAAATTTGTAATAATTTTGTTGAAATATTAACAAATGAAATCAAATGTCCAAAATCTCTTTGTACATCACCCACATTTTTGGATAGACTTATTATAAAATTTGTGGATAGATAACTGTAATTTGATGATTTTGAATTCTCTTTTGTTAAAACTCCTTTGACTGCTTATTCAGATTTTGCAAAGTAAAGTACAAATTATATTTTTCACGATTACTTTAATGTTTGTTCCTTATTTGGCATTACTCTTTATTTGAAGCTATCCTGAAAAATGTATTATTTAGATAAATGTATATGATTGAAATCCGTAATGTGCATTGATATTAAAATAGACGTATTTTCATTGTCTTGTTTTTATAATTAAAAAAGTGCGCTCCCTATCAAAGAAAGGTCGAAAACAAATTTTCAAATATAATTTTGGCGAAAATTTTTTATATTCAACGTTTCATTGTACCTTGTGTCGTTTTTTCCAAAAATTTAATTTGTTTATTTTTAATGTTATTTTTCACGATTGAGACAATAACTAGGCGTCCTATCAAAAAATGGTTCAAACTCTTTTTGGTTAGACAATTTCACTTCTGCGTTGAAAGTTGAACTACTTTGTTTAAAATGATTTTGTTGTTGGAGATGATTCATCACTTTAGTTGAAAATTCATCTCTTTGGTTGAAAATTAAACATTTTGTTGGAAATTCTTCTTCTTGGTAGACAATTATTATTTGCGTGTTGAAAATTGAAAAAATTTTATCAAAAATTTCTACCTTTTTTGCTTAAAAGTTGCAGATTTATCATTTTAGTTGAAAATACATCTTTGTTGAAAGTTGGACTATTTTGTTCAAAATTCGTTTTTTTTTTGTTGAAAATTAATTTTTTAAATGAAAATTTAACTATGGGATACAAAAATTTAAAGCACCTGAAGTAAAAAAAATGCAGTTTGAAACCCTGAAAATTCAGGGTTTTTCTAACACACGTGCCTCCTGACAAAAAGTCACAAAGATTAAATTAAGAGTGTTCGGATATGATAAGTGATTTCCGCTTCTGTTACAATAATAGTCCATTTTTTATATTGATTAACTGGCTATTTACATTCAACAAATAACATCCTTTGTTTTGTTGAAAGTTAGTTTTTTTCATGAAAATTACTTTTTTTAACAGAAAATTTAACTTTTCCATTATTGATTGAAAATGTATCCTTTTTATAGCTGAAAAGTCAACTCTTGGTTTGAAAATTCGTATTATCTGGTAGGAAATTAAATTGCTTGATTGAAAATTCGTCGTTTTGGTTGACAATTCATCTTTTTGTGCACAAACCTTCTAAAATTGGAAGTCAAATCATTAAGAACTGTAATTTGGTGATTGTGAATTCTCCTTTGTTAAAGCTCCTTTGGCTTTAACGATTACAAATTAAATATATTATCATCGCAAAATAAAGTACCTCACCTTCTCATTGAGATGAGAACGTAAAAATTTATAATCCCAAAAGACTAAATTTAGTAATTTTAAAATAATCCACTTTGAAATTATTACATATTTTAAACTATTTAAAACAAATAAAATGGAAAATTCAAATTGAAGAGCGGTACAAATTCTGAAGAAAATTATTAAATTGTAAATTTTAAATGTTAAAAATTAGTAATCTATATGCCATTTGAATTGTTACAATTAGAAATTGGAACCATGCAGATAAATATTCCAATTCAATACTTCATTAAATTATAAAAATTTGTAATTCTTCTGGGCGAATCAACGATTACCACGCCTATATATGTAAAATACAATCCCTCTATAAAACGAATAATGAAAAAATAAATTATAAAAATAATTCAAATTCTATTTCATTTTTAAGCATAAATTGAAGTCAGAATTAACCTTCTTTTTATTTGAGATAAAAAATGCGATTCTAGATCTGCATAATTTACTGAGAGATCAAATTTGATTTCAAAAGCCTTATAACCGAAGAAATACAGAATTTCAAGTTATTTATTATTCTAAAGAAACTTTTACTATAAAAATAAATCATAGTTTAAAATATACTTTTAGGGAAATCACTCGAGAATCTGTCAAGCTCTTCAAGTCTCGAAGTAGGCAAATTGCAATATTTGCAGAAACACAGTTGACCCAACAGTTTCAGTGTATTTACTAACCGCAACTCAACTTTTCAGATTAAATTCGCATTTACGTCAGTTGTAAACAAGTGACTTAGTTAGACCTCTCATTTTGACTAAAAATTATTTTAAAAATTAACACGAGTAAACTGGAGATATTAAATAAATTTATAAAGTTTCATAATTTTTCATTGTCGAATAGTAACTTTTATTATCGTATAAATATTTTACGATTCTTATTTGAACCTTAAAGGCCTTTTATAATCTTCATTACCCGAATTCTTAATATTTCTTCTGAATTTTCATTTCCTGGCACCGGAAATATTTTCTTGGCTGGAAGATATTCCTTCTTATGCCAAATGTTGGAGAGGCTGAGTGAGATATCTCTCTTTTTTAGGCGCTTCAAACTGCTTTCTACTTCATAAATTGTGCGGGCTTAAAACGAGGTTGGAAAATCACGCGGACAAGAGAAATGGAATTTCGAAGCTATTACAGCCGTATAAATACCCACTCTCACGATTTCCTATGCGTAAAAGCAGAATCAGCTTAAAAAGCAAAGGGATCAAAAATTGGAAAAATTACCAGATTCGGATTTATCGACAAAATACCAAATCATTCAACATCATAGAGTTATGAATAATGCATATCCCTGATTTAAAACCAATTTTTTGCTAAAAAATAGTTGCTTCAAAAAAACAAACTGTCTATCGCTACGAAATTTTTCGTAAGACTAACCCCTTTTCCACTGTGTTCAGGGTTAAGGTTATACGGAAAATTCCTTTATACTAGTCAGTGTCTTAAAAAAATCTAATGAAGAACATTCAAGACGGAAATCTAAGGAGGGCCGACAAAAAGAATAGAAGAGAAGAGAAGTACAGAAGGATTAAGATATGAAAAACAACTTTAGAGGTTTACACAGTAGTCGAGGCCTGGCGGGGCCTGGCGGCGCCAGAGTACTTTTTTTAAAGGCCTGGCGACGCCAAGCCACTTTCTTGTCTCAGGGAAAATTTTTCCAGCTATGGGCCATCCATAAACGACGTTACGAATTTTGTCCTTTTTTGACCTCCCTCTCTCCCGAAAGTAACGTAACCATTGGCTAAAGACGAATTTTACGTTTATAAATTCTTTTAAATACAATGAATGTAGATAACATATTGAATACAATGAGAAAGTCTTTAAATTCCTAGATGTAAAGCCAAAATATATTACATTTTCAAAAAAATAGTTTAATTTTCAACCAAAAAAGATTTTCTACCCAAAGAAATGAATTTACAACACAAAAAGAAAAAATTTTCAAAAAAGACAGTTGAATTTTTGACAAAAAACTTACTTTTCAACCAAGAATGATAAATTTTAAATTAAAAAGGATGACTTTTCTACCATAAAAGATGAATTTTCAATGCAAAAGGATGAATTCCTAACAACATAGTTGAATTTTCAACCAAAAATGATGAATTTGACAGAATAGTTAGATTTTTCAAAAATTTCGAATTTCTAAACAAAAAAGATTAAAATTCAATAAAAAATTTGAACTTCCAAGACAAAAAGACAAATTTTTTAGAAGCCAGTCCAATTTTCATCAAAAAATTAATTTTCTATCAAGAAAGGTGACTTTTCTGCCATAAAAGATGAATTTTCAATGCAAAAGGATGAATTCCTAACAACATAGTTGAATTTTCAACCAAAAATGATGAATTTGACACAATAGTTAGATTTTTCAATAATAATTCGATTTTTAACTAAATAGTTGAATTTCTAACCGAATATTTGAATGTTCAGAATACAAAATTATGCATTTTCAATCAAATGGTCGAATTTCTAAACAAAAAATATTAAAATTCAATAAAAAATTTTGAACTTCCAAGACAAAAAGACAAATTTTTTAGAAGTCAGTCGAATTTTCATCAAAAAATTAATTTTCGATCAAGAAAGGTGACTTTTCTACCATAAAAGATGAATTTTCAACAAAAGAGTAAAGTTTTTGAGCTAAAAAGTCGAATTTTTGAGGAAACAGTGGACTTTTAAACCGGAGAAGATAAATTTTTAACAAATAAGATCATTTCCAATCAAGAAAGATAGATTTTTAACAAGATAGTTGAATTCTCAACCAAAAAGTTGAACTTTCAACAAACAAGAATAATTTTCTGCCCAAAAAGACGACTTTCTAAAACAATATATGAATTTTCTACCAAATAGTTGAATTTTTAACTTATAAAACATACTAAAATGAAATATTTAAATATTTAGATACAAACTCTGATAAAAGGAATGACTTTGAACAAAAAAACGAATTTTCAACAAAACTGTTAAATTTACAACCAAAAAGATGAATTTTTGACCAAGGAGTTTATAGTTCTGTCAAAACAGACGAATTCCCAACTTATTCAATATACGCACGATAAAGTTTTAACCAAACATGGAATAGTTAAATTTTCAATCAATAAAATGATTTTAAGAACTGAAATAATATTATAAGTAATTTCTCATAGAAGAAAAAGCATGATTTTTGTACTTAAAGTTTAAAACTTACAAAAAATAATTATTTTCACAATATTTGTTGTAACTGACATTTTACTCACTGCCGATTCTTACCAATTAAAAAAAATGGTTGGATTTTAATCAATCATGGCTTATTTTTTCGGTGAAAACATTTTTTACTACTCTACCGTTTCTAAGTTAGAAAATAATTGAATAATCTTTAAATAAAGTTATTTGTTTACAATTTTTTTTTAGAAAAGTTGTCTTAATAATTTCAGACATAGAAAAATTTTCTTTCAGAATTTAAAACAGCAGAGTTGTAGAGAATGCTCTCCGAAAAAATATAAATAAATGTTTTTCGTAAGTTTAACATTTTTTTTCATTACAAATAATGTTTTTTATGTGAAATATAATCATCAGTAATATTATTTTGATTCTTAAAATAATAAAAAATGTATTCTTTTCAGACTTCTCATTTTTGGCAAAGAGTTAGATCTTAAAGATTTTTGTTACATTCTCATCATTTATGATGATGATGCTGATGATAGATAGACAGATGTTTTAAGTTTCAACTCATGCAAGAGTCAAATTTCACTTATTTTTTCCTGAAACTTTTAGTGCCAGCACCCGGAAGATTTGTTTGAAAAAAGTAATGATGTCAAATCATCATGGTTGATTTATTTTTAAACAAAAAAACACCAAATCATGACAAAAATAGTTAATGATGTTCAATTTCGATACTAATATTGAAGCATCAGTAAACGTATAACTCAAGAGTTTTGCTACCGACATTGATCGACATCTTGAAAACTAAATATCTCTGTGCTCGGCTATATCGTGGTTCGTTTTCGTGATAAATTATAATCCCCTAGAAATACGCAGAGAATATTCATAATGGGGCTTCCATAAACCACGAGGCCCAATTTTGGCCACTTTTTGACCCCCCCCCCACCTATTCCAACACGGGGTGGCATTCTCGTAGACCCCCCCCCCTCCGAGGGTGCTAAGTGCTTTAGGGAAGGCCCCTAATTGAGAATTCATGTATTTTGTTGAAAATTCGTATTTTTTGGGTTAAAATTTATTTATTTTGTCCAATATTTGAAACTAAGTTTTTTTAAACAAAGTTTCGGTTAGACTGGTTTAATATGATAGAAATCTTTTTGGAGGCCTAATACCAGTATTTTTTATGTTAGATTCAACAGAGGTCTCTGATATAGAATCGTTGATAAGTAGATAATCTACTATATCAAAATCAATTTTTATTATGCGAAATTAAATTAAAACGCGAGAAATTAAGTTCTAAAATATTCATTGCGAACTGGATTTGTGCCAGCAACCAACTCATTACATGTGAGGTGCTCTACCAATTGAGCTATCGCAGTTCACCAGCAAAAATTTCAGAACCTGTATTTCCTTAATTTCGATCCAAATTATTGTTTTAGAGATGTTATTATTTTAAGGCCAGTTATTAATTCATTATTTGAAACTAAGTTTTTTAAAACAAAGTTTCGGTTAGACTGGTTTAATTAGTTTTAGTATTAGTAAATTAGTATTAGTATTAGGCCTCCAAAAAGATTTCTATCTTATTTATTTTGTGTTGTAATATTTGTAGACTTATTGTTTTCAGTGAACATTTTTCTGTTATCTGGCCGTGTTAATCGTTTTTAATATAGCACGGACACGAACCCTTTTAGCATGGAACAGCACCACCGTAATTGCCACACATCAACAAATGTCGGTAACAGTAATTTTGGTTTGAACCTCTAAAAAAATGTTAAGCGACACTCTAAATTAAAGAAGCTACGGAAATAAGAGAATCTAAACAAAAAAATGTTTAATCAATACCTTGTTATATTCTAGAACGAATTAGAGAAAAAGTTTTATTAGAACCTTCTAAATTTCAATTACTGACGATCAAAGCAAACAAATACGGCAACAAATATAAAATCTCTATAGCTATATGAGGATGTATAAGATTTTCAATTATGTCGCTGTGACTAAATTTTTCCATCTCATTTCTCTTTTCCTGCATCTTTTTAAAAATCTAGCTGAGGTCGTTTGTGATGGAAAAGTCGTCTTAAAACTAATTTCAGAGTAAATGGAGCGAAGGAGTTCGCAAGGAGGTTCCTGGCCGTATAACATCTCAATGGCCAGGTTCTTTTGGCACATATCCAAGGCAGTTTGCATTCCCTGGTTGTAAAGTGCAAGGTGTGGTTTTCAATAAAATTATTGCCGTCTCTGCACCCCGGGCGCAAGTTGATTCTGGTCGCTTAGAGCAGAGGGTGACATCAAATAGTCGCAAGAATATTTTAAATATGTAATTTTACTATTCGCAAGGAAAAATGTATTATTATTTATGATAATCATGTGTATATAATAAATTTGCGTATATGTATATAAGGGACCGTACTTAAATTACGTAACAGCTCAAAGGGGGGGGGGGGGGGGTCGAGACATTTTGTTACGATTTGTTACGGTAGGGGGGAGGGGGTCCTTCACTCATGTACGTAATTTTTGCAAATTCGCAAAAACTTTCTCCTGAAGATTATCTTTTTAGTTATAAATTTTATTATTTGGTTGAAAATTTAACAATTTTCTTAAAAAGATATCATTTTTTTGCAAATTCAACTGTTTTGTTAAAAATTCGTCTTTTTGGGTTTGAAATTCAACTCTTTTCGTATAATATTAACCTTTTGTTTAAAATTCATATTTTGTTGCTGATGAGTCAACTGAAATCTTTTTTGGATGAAAAATATTTTTCCTGAAAATTTGTCTTTTTGATTTAAAAACTCGCCTGTTTTAGTTGAATTTTCATTTTTCCTGGACAATGCAACTGTTTGATTGAAAATTTAACATATCGACTATTTAGCTGAAAATTAACTTATAGTTTAAAATTATTATTTTGGTGTTGCAAAGTGGACTGGAATCTCCTTTGGATGAAAATGTAACAATTTTCTTTAATTTTTTTTTTAAATTCCTCTGTTTTAAAAGAAATATTTCATCTTTCTTGAATAAAAATGCAACTGCTCGGTTGAAAATTCAACTCTTTTTGAAAATTTGTTTCTCTGATTTCAAAATTCGCCTGCTCTACCAGAAATTACATCTTTCTTGGATAAAAATTCAACTGTTTGGTTTAAAATTCAACAACTTTGTTGAAAAGTCATACTTTTTGGTTGAAAATTCTGCTGTTTTGTTGAAAATTTAACTATTTTGTAGAAAATTTACTTTTTGGTTAAAAATTTTGGTGTTGAAAAGAGGACTTAAATTTTTTCTGGATGAAAATTCAACTATTTTTTCAAAAAATTGTGTTGTTTTAATTAAAAATTCATCTGTTTTAAGAGAAATTTCATCTTTCTTGGATAAAAATGCAACTGCTTCGTTGAAAATAAAACTATTTTGTTAAAAAGTCATACTTTTGGTTGACAATTCTACTGTTTTGTTAAAAATTCCACTATTTTGTAGAAAATTTACTTTTTGGTTAAATTTAATATTTTGGCGGTAAAAAATGAACTGTAAGCTTTTCTGATGAAAGTTCAACTTTAAAAAACATTTGTCCTTTTTTTCATCAAAAATTCATCTGTTTTAGTACAAATTTCATCGTTCTTGGATAAAAATTCAACTATTTGGTAGAGAATTCAACTATTTCGTTAAAAATTCGTCCCTTTTGGTTGAAAAAATTCGTCATTCTGGATGAAAAATTTAATTTTGTTCGTAGAAACTTATTTTTTATTTAAAAATTCATATTTTGATCTTGAAAAGTCAACTGGAATCTTTTCTGGATGAAAATTCAACTATTTTTTTTTTCAAATAAAAATTCATCTGTTTTAAAAGAAATTTCATCTTTTTTGGATAAAAATGCAACTATTGGGTAGAAAATCCAACAATATTGTTAAATACTCATCATTTTTGGGTAAAAATTCGTCTTTTTGAATTGAAAATTCAATTTGTTTCGTGGAAACTTATTTCTTGGTTGAAAATTCATGTTTTTATTGTGAAAAGTCAAGTAAAATCTTTTTTAACAGAAAATTCAAATATTTTTTTTTAATTCATCTTTTTGATTTATAAATTCATCCGTTTTGGTAGAAATTTATATTTTTCAAATGAAAATGCAACTTTTTGGTTAAAAATTATTCTTCTTTGCTTGAGTATTCAACTATTTTATTTAAAATATTTGTTGAATCACTTTGTTAAGAAATCATTTTTTTTAAGAGTTATATTTTTAGTTGAAAATTCATCTCTTTGGTTTTAATCTTTTTGAATTGAAAATTCAACTACTTGGGTAAAAGTTAAATTACATTGTTAAAAAATTATTTTTTTGATTGAAGGCCTATGTCTTTGGTTAAAAATTTAACTTTTTAGTGGAAAGGTCTTTTTTTTTGGTTCAAAATTAATTTTTTAACTGAAAATGTTACTTTTCCATTTTTTTAAGATTGATCTTTTTTAGTTGAAAATTCTCCTTTTTTAGTAAAAAAAAATAATTTTCTTGGTTTAAAATTTCATTTTTGTTGGGTAAAAATGCATCAGTTTCGTGGAAAAATAATTTTTTGCTGAAGTCATATTTTTTGTTCGCAAATTCAAGTTTTTTAAAGAAAATTCGTCTTTTGGCTTGAAGGTTCAACAATTTAGGTAAAAATTTCTTTCTTCAGTGAAAAATCTTTATTTGTTGCAAATTCGTCTTTTTGGTTTTAAAAAACTTTTTTTTTGGTATAAATTTCATGTTTTTTGATTAAATATAAACTATGATACTTTTTGTTGGGAATTTAGATTTTTAGGTTGAAAATTCAACTATTATGTTAAAAATTTAATTATTTTGTTAAAAAGCCATCTTTTATAGTAGAAAAGACATTTTTTTGTTCAAAATAAATTAATAAATTAAAAAATTTTTAATTTCTATCTGAAATACTGTTTTATTCCGTTTATAAAATATTCTATGTTGAAAGTATTTCAAGATTAAAGTGCAGGTATTTGAATATTAATGATCAAGGAAAATGAAAAATTAGACAAGGACAAATAAGGGAATTTTTGAAAATGAAGTTCTCAGACACCCTGCCTAATTCTACCAGCAATAACTAGTAAAAAAAATTTTGGAAACGACCCCTAATCTGCAACAAAATAAGTGGTCCTCATTTTCCTTTTTGCTAAAAGTTTCTCATCAATATCGTGAATGATGCAGTTGGTTTCAGGAGAATCCTTAAATCCGGGTAGGGTGTAATTAAATTATTTATAGGGGTGTGCAAAAAACTTGAAATTCGAACGAGTAGGGTCGACTTTGTTAGCTCCGAGCTACTTAAAAGTTTGAGTTCTCAATAGATTTTGTATCAGAAATATTTAATTGTTTAATTTATACCCTAAATTTATGTTCAGCAGTCCCGAAACTCTGCTGTTATCGACGTTTATAAAATTCTGCTAATTTTATTGAATGTTTCAAAAAATGTGGTCGCAATCTTGGATCCAAATTCTGATTTTAAAATTATTTATCAGCAACCCGGAAACACCCTCAATACCCATTTTAATAAAAATGTTGTTAACATAATGGACAGAAACGGACAAAAAAATATAAGCTGTTCATCAATACCAGCAGATTACTGCACTTACTTACAGAACATAAGTAACATAAAGAATTTTTTTTTTAAGACACCTTCACATTTTATGACATGAATATTGCGTCTTATTAAATTTATGAAAATTTTTCTTATATAAATTAAAAAACCATTGGTGTCAAAACTTCGATATCGTACATATTCAGAATGCCAATTTTCCACATTCCTTGTCAAGGACATTTTTTTGGTCCCATGATGCCTCCACATCGAATTGGTTTTCATAAATTAAAGAAAAAATTATGTAAGACAGTCTACTTTTTTCCGTGTATCTTGTTAGCACTTCTTAGATCTCAAACTCTCTGAAGAGGGAATTTCAATCCATCAGAAGTTTATCATCGATGGCGATATTTCAAAGCAATTTGTTCCTTACAGAACCGGAATTGCAAGACATAAATATTAAATTGCATCGTTTCATAATAATGTTATCCCTTACATTTAAATTCTTCCTATAGTTAAATAAAAAAATCAGATATTTTTCTGTCCAACATTTGTTTTAATTACTTTGTTGTACCATCTTTAAATAAGTATTGTTTTAAAAAAGATTTCAGCTAATATATATATATTTGTGAAAAGGAAGGCAATATATTATTATAATATATTCTTGAGTTTGATAAATTTATTTTGTGGTTAAGGTTTTCCCATTGAATTACTTAAAGCTTATATATAGTTAAACCAAGACAACAGGTTTTTGAATCCACTAGTGCAAGGATTTTGGCAGTTTGCCAAGCACAACCAACAGGTACCATACAAAATTGGGTAATTTGTTTCAGAATTTTCGATATCTAACATGCTTGTAGCATAACAAGTGAAGTGGTTCAAAATAATGCCAAATATTAATAAGATTGAATCTTATATTTAATGCATTATTTTAATTTTTAACTTTATTACATTTTCTACGTCGGATTAAAAAGAAATTTAATCTTTCTAAATTTGGATAACAAAATATTATCAGCTACATGTAAAAATATTTAAATTATAAATATTTTAATACAAAGAATTTCTTTATTATCTACACTTATTTATTATTAGTTTCTTGAATATTTCACCGGAATTTCTCAATTTTTATTTCTAAAATAGATAAAAAGTTCTAAAATAATCTGACCAAAAACATCTAGGACGAAAAAGCTCTGTCCAGTAAAAATATATCTTTACAATAAAAATAGTTTGTGAAATTAAAATTTGTCAAATAATTATAAATAAATATAAAAGAAATATAATTATTAAAACGCGCGGATATAATGAATTATTATTATATTATAATATTGCAGATATTCTGTTTTTTCCGAAATATAATAATCTATCCAAGTTTTCAAAATTGTTCACCTTTAATACATTCTTAAAGTTTTTATCAATTTTTCGAATTATTCAAAACTACCCCACATATCACACTTCCCGAAAAAACAAAGTCGGTCCGCGCTATGTGGGTACGTTGATTGTAAATGCAATAATAACTTTCTACTAGACGGAGTTTTTTACATTATTGCAGTTTTTGGTCAGATTTTAAAGTTTAAAAAAATACTATGTTTAAATATTACAATACATTGTTCTTATAACAATCAGTTTTGTGGCAGTTTATTGAGTTACCAAACTCCTGTTTATAAAAATAATTTAAATAATACCTCAAAAATAAGACGAGATTTTTTCTGATACATTTGAGGACATTCTGCTGATGAAAATTCGCTACAAAAATGTGATATTTCTAGAAAATAATAATGTAAATGCAGTGAATTTTTCAAATAACGTGTTTTTTTTCTACCTATCAAAATACACTAGAAAAAATCGACAAGCCGAAAGAATCAATAACGGAAAGGAACCGTTTTTTCCACATAGTCAGTTTGTGGCTTTTAAAATTATATTTCTTCTAGCAAGCTTTAAAAATTATTTTAAACGCCTCGAAAATTCTGAATGGCCAAAATAAAATATTTGAGTTTTTTTCAGGTAATGTTCTAAAATTTTCAAAAGATTGTTTAAAACTAGCTTTAAAAATTATTTCAAACGCCTCCAAAATTCTGAATGGCCAAAATAAAAAATTTGAGTTTTTTTCAGTCAAAGTTCTGAGATTTTCAAAAGATTTGTTAAAACTAGCTGAAAAAAATTCAAAACTGAAAATGAAATGCGGCTTTCTTTGCGCTTTTCATGCTTTGGACTTGTCATTATATTTATAGTGATTTCTTATATTCAAAATGCCGTGATATATTAAGAATATTTTCTCAAGCTATCTGAAAACAAATAATCAAATGCACTATATGGATGTTCAAAATATTGTTTAAGGTTAGCTAAAAAAAGACAACTTTAATCTTAAATAAGAAATACAAAATTCAGTTTTTTTAGTTTCATTTTTTTCAACTTCTCACCTGTTATTCGAATGTTTTTCTTTTATCAGTATAAAGTTCCAAAGAATTAAAATAATTTTTAAACCTAGCTAAAAGAAAAATTATTTAAAACCCCATGAAAATGACCATGTTGAACAAATTTTTCCTTTCCGTTTTTTATTCCTTAATCTTTTAAATTTATTTTAGTCTTTTTTATAATAAGAACCCCCTCAGAGGTACAAAATATCTTTATAATCTGATCTAGATAAATAAATTCTATTTTCAAATACACACATCTATATTCTAAAAATAAGCTGCGTTTGAATTTTTTTTTTCTGTAAGGCATATCAAGGCATATTGCCAACAGCCATACCACGCTGAAAAAACCAGTTCTCGTCAGATCACTGAAGTTAAGCAGCGTTGGGCGCGGTTAGTACTTGGATGGGTGACCATTCGAGAAAACTGAGTGCTGTTGGCACATCGTGGGTGTGGTGAGCCCACACTTGTAGTTATTTACTACAAGAAACTAACCTAGAAACACTACTCGAATCGGGTAGTGTCACGCCTACCCTGAAAGGGAAATGGCTTAATGGTATACATATCAAATTTGTTTAGCTAATTATATCAACAAAAAAGTCTTCAATATAACAGAAACGTTTTTATGGTGCACTGCATAAAAATTAACCTTTGGGAAGACTGTGCTTTCCTCCGGAAACAATAAAAAGAATTGAAATCTATGAAAACAACTATAAAAATTATAAAAATAATAACTTTTTCATCAATTATTTCTGAATATATCTGAAACACAGTTCGTGACAACAGTCATAGATAATTTTATAAACTTTAACTTTAGTTATTAATCAAAACTTCCCGGACTCTTTCAGGTTTCCTGATATTCCCTAACTTTCCCTGGTCATTTTTAAATTCCCTGCTCTTCCTGAATTTCTTGACCTGTATTAACCCTGATTTATTTTTTGAATCGTTCGAATACTGCCAAGTCATTTTTTACTTTTTTTAAAGAAGATTTAATGAAAAAAGATAATTAAAAAACAAAGAAAATTTTCATCCTGCTACGTATACGAAACATAAAAAAATTCCCGCTTCAAAAATAAAATCCTGTACTTTTCCCGCACCAATAAATTTCCCGTATAATGCCCGATTTGCACGCTTTTCGCACTCGCTGGACATCATGTAATATGAGGCCTGTCCGGAAAGTATCCGACCTTGTGGTGTATCAAATAAGAGTTAATTCTGGTCAATGGCGATGATATCCCCTTTAAAGTGATCCCCTTTGGATGCCACAACCTTCTTCCAACGATCCTTCTACTTTCGGAAGCACTTCTTAAAATTATCTTTCCGAATAGCTAACAGCTGCTCTGTCTCATTATCTTTTATTTCAGCTGAGTCTGGGAATCGTTTTCCTTTTATAGAATAATTTGATTCGGGAAACAGCCAGAAATCACAGGGAGTCAGGTCAGGACTGTATGGAGGCTGCCGAAGTTGAGCAAGGCCGCGTTTCATCAGAAATTGCTGAATAAGTTGCGATGAATGGGCAGGTCCGTGTCGTTGAGAAAGACCCAGTTGTCACTTTCCACAAGTCAGACTCAAAATTTCCGAAACATTATCTCTCATTATTAGACGACAATTTCCATCAATGAGCACTCGCACTCGTTCTGCATTTTGAGCTTTTTGGCTGTTGCAGGCCTGCCAGAGCGAGGGCCACTCTCCACTGAAGTAAAACCACTTTTAAATCGACTCAACAATTTCTTAATTAGAGTATCAATCAGAGAATTATCATCATACACTTTCCGAGTCATAACGATGGTTTCCGAGCATTAATGACCAAGATTTTGGCCAAATTTAATGCACACTCTTCGTTCGGTGCGTTCCGTCATCCTTAAATGCGACGCGTACGTGTTAGACCTTCAAGCATCTGCGTCCACTAGACGACTAGAGATTTGCAGGTCCATGTTACTTTGTAGGGGGCTTCACAGAGGTCCCCCCTGAATGGCGAATACCTGTTTTTTACAATACCACGACTAGGTACAAAGTTAGAGCACAAGGTCGGATACTTTCCGGACAGACCTCATACACTCGAAACTATAAAAATATATCATCTTGTAGATAAACTGTCATGTGATATTTTCCCGAGAAATTTTTGATAATCTCGATAATATTCTCGTTAATGGCCTGTCGCTCAACATTTCTATGCAGAAAACATTTTTCTAGTTTGCTACTGGACATATATGCAATTAGCACCAGCTAACCATCCTAAGTAGCAAGGTTCAAAGCGATTTTTTTTCTACTGTGACGTGCTTAAAAGACCAGGACGACAAATAAATGAGATGTAAATACGTGTGCTCGGGGCGTTAGTCTTGCGTTGGTCTCACGTTTGCCCGCGAGTGCCGAGTAACAGCTGCGGTGATTTTTATCGACCGTGGGAGTCTCTAGCTCACATATGGACCAAGTGTGCATTTCCGTGTAATAAAAGTGCGCTTTACACGCGTACTACTGCCTTTTTGCATCAATTTTTTTCTCGCCCATCAGAGGCTTGTGGATCATTTTCTTTTTTCCGGAAATTCTTGATTTCCATCCTAGATTTCCGGTCTTTATCCTACGCGAATTTTGACGTCAAACGGGGTAATTTCATACATATGGGGTGAATTCGGACATTCATAAATTGATAGTGTAAATTACATAGGGGCGTTTCAACCAGAATCTAGAACCAGTTAAAGCCTTAATAAGGCCTTAAGTACTTCTGGATTCTGGTTAAAAACCCCTTAAGTAATTTAAACTATCAATTTAGGAATGTCCGAATTTACCCCACATGTCCGAAATAACGCAGTTTGGCGATAAATTATATAAAATTATAATTATAATTGAAATATAAGAAATATAATTATAATTATATAAAATTTTTCCGACACAATAAATTGTTCTATTTTCTAACGTCACCTGGCAGTTCCAGAACCACATTTACTTTTGTATCTTGTTAAAAAGTTATTTTTGCAGAAGTTGTAAAAAAAATATTCATAATAGTCGATTTGATAGATATAATAATCTGCCATTCATTTATTTTGTCCACGTTGAAGCTCCTATTAGTATACGTCAATTTTCCAGCCCCTTGCATGAAAATGCTTTTTCGTTGATTTTGAAGTTATTAATTTTGCATTTTAGACTAAAATGATTGAATTTGAAAAATCATGGTGCACGATTTGATTATTAATAATTTCTCACGACTTAGTTTCATGATCCTAATTTAATAGTGCTCCCATTTTTGAAAGAAGTTTAAAATTGTTCAATTTTTCACGCTTCAAGTTTGAATTAATTATTTTGAAAGTTTCCAATCAGAACGCATATAATTTTCAACTTTTTTAGAATAATTAAACTCTAAAGATTCAGTATATTTTAAATTCTTCAATTTTGAACGTTGAAAGTGAAAGTGATGTTTTTTAAAATATGAATCATATTTTTTATTCTGGAAATCTATCCTATCACTTTAAATTTCCCATGATATTATAGTTTTGAATGTGCAATTCTGAAAAAGTGTAATTTTTTAAGGCCTTAAAACTGAAGTTTTTTTGCGTTAAAAGCTTAAATTTGAAAAAAATCGACAACAAATATTAAAAATATCTGAACAATTTCACTATTAAGTCTTCGTAAATTTCAGAATTTCATATTGAAAGCCTTTTTAGTCAGTTTCATATTTTTATAATTTTACTTTTAAATAATCTCAATTGTTTGTTTTCCTTTTCAAACATCTAAAATTGTATTGTTTTTTACATTCTTCAAGATCTCAGAATATCAAATTAAAAGACCTAATATTTGCACAATTTTCAGTTCAAAGGATTTGTAGTTAAAAATTTGGAATTGAATTTCTCCAGAATAAGTTCTAAACAATTACGAACTGAGAAAGTAATTTGTTAAAAATAAGTCTTGAAAATGAAAGAAATTTAAACCAGGCATTGAAAATTACATTATTTTTTATTTTCAAATATTTCAGAACACTGAACATTTAAAACTTAATTTAAAAAAAAATAATTTCGAATCGAAAGGCTTGCAATTATAAAATTTAAAAAATTGGAATCAAAGTGGTCTTGTTTTGTATTCTTTCATTTATTTATTTTCAATGTAATATCTTAAAACTGACCGATTTGTATTTGAAGATTTGAAAAAATTTTTAAATATTTTTTTGTAAAATTTTAAGAACGAATAATAATTCTAAATGGGGTTTTAAAAATTAATCAATTTGGAATTAAAAAGTTAAAAATCGCGTTGCTTAAAAATAAAATATATGAAAATAGAACTATCTACAATTGATACCCTAATCCATGAATAATTTCTTTACTTGTGAATGGTTACAAATTTTTGCAGTTCTAAATTTCCATGCTGAAGGCTGAATTTTCAATTTTTCTCTTTCATAAGTATTAATTTTGCAATTAAAATTGAAATAGCTGATTTCTGAAAAGAATAATCAGAAATTGAACATTTTTAATTTTCAAATGATTTATAATAACTTGGAATAATTTCAATTTTAAAGGGGTTGAGTATGAAAACAGTTTCAATATCACAATTCTTGGTAATTAAATTTTTTTGTTTTGAATGAAGTTAGGATTAGTTCAATTCTAAACGTCCCATAGTAGAAATTTTCTCATTTTTAATATTTCCCATTTAAAATCACTTTATTTCAAACGTTTCGTGTTAGAATTATTTAATTTTAAAAGTTTATGATTGGAAAATTGTCCATTTTTGAATGGTGAAAATGACTTACTTATTTTTTGATCTTGTAAAAATTTGTCTTGCCAATTTTAATGTTAGATTATAATTTGTAGTTATGTAATAAAAATTAAAAATTTTAGACTTTCAGCAGCTTTGACTTTGAACCATTCATTTTAGTTTTCAATTTAAAATGGTCAAATTTTAATTGCTTCGAATTGAAAATGATTGAAATTTTAAGGTTTTAAATTCCCAAGTATTCAATTTTAAACGCTTTTATTTAGAAATGATATACATATATTCCTTTTAATTCCATTTGAAATAATGCCCTTTTTTCAATAAAATAGATTGATTTGTAACGTTTTCATTTCAAAATCGTTTAATAGATTTTTTTTATTTCAATTAAAAAGATCCACTGCCTACAGCGACCCAGTGATGGCCACTTCCCCCTATTTTCATCAAAAATATCTGTATATACTTCTGGTAAACGATTATTTTCTCATATAATGCCTTTCATTTTTTCTATTGAATTAAAAAATGAATATGTCTTTTTAACCGGAAATTTAAAATGTGGAGCTTCGAACAAAGTGTAGAAAATTGACAAGCAGAGAGATAATCCAATGACAAGTCTCCAAAATGACAGGCCTTTAATCGTTCATCAAATCACTATTGATTTTCTGTCGCTAGTTACTGACTTAATTTCATTTCCATTACGAAACAGAAGAACGACGAAACGCTTTATTCCACATTTTTGGGTCAATTGAATTATTCACGAGGCATTTCTGAGCTAAGCGTCCTTAAAATGTATTTAAAAAGTAATGACTGTATCACCATTATTTATCCATTTAACATATTGAATATAATCATTATTATGAAATTTTACGCTTTTTCGATAACTTTTACCCAACCAATTTGGTTTTTATTTCTACCTATTCAAGAATAAATATCATTTGTTCTCTACTTGTTATCAAAGTCCATCAAGTGACAGTTGAAAATCAAAAATTCGGTTCCTCCACGCTAAACTCTTTAATCTAGGGTAGTCTAAACTATACCATCTGGGGTTAGCAGACGGAAGTCTCCAATTTGGGGTTAGCAGTCCAAACTCTCCAATCTGGGGTTAGCAGTCTAAACTCTAAACTCTCAAATCTCGTTTTGTGCTGGACCGCAGCGTCACGTACGCGCAGCGGCGTTAGATGTCAACACAACACGAGATTGGAGAGTTTAGACTGCTAACCCCAAATTGAAGACTTCAGTCCGTTAACCCGAGATTGGATAGAGTAGACTACCCTAGATTAGAGAGTTTAGCGTGGAGGAATCGAATTTTTGACTGAAGACTGAAGTCTCCAATTTGGGGTTAGCCGTCTAAACTCTCCAATCTGGGTTTAGCAGTACAAACTCGCCAATCTTGTTTCGTGTTGGCATCTAACTATGGGCCAGCATAAGACTAGACTGGAGAGTTTAGACTGCTATCCCCAGATTGGACAATATAGCACAAAGGTACCAAATCTATATTTTCATAATGGATTCTTTAAAATAATTTGAAACAAATATAGTTTTTACAAAGAATGACATTGTAATAATTTAGGAACCCTGACATCTCTTCGAGTATAAAAAAATGTCCAGTTATATCCCGGTCTGTTCCGGTCTTCTAAACTTTTCCAGGTCATTCCAATTTTAAGATTCATGCCCTAGAAACCAAACAAATTTTAATTTGGAATACTCAAACATTTATTTGAAGGAAAAAACTTTCAAAGTGAAACCATTATAAATTTGAAGTCTTAAAATAAAAAATTAAAACATTCAGAATTGATCCATTTTAAATGCAATAGATTACAAACTGGAATCATTCTAAGGAAAAGAAAAATTTAAAGTTAGGCTGTTTTCAAATTAATGTATCGTTTAAAATAAAACGATTCCGAGTTTTGTTGATGCGACGTAAATCTTTCAAAACTGAGACAATTTAAATTTTTAATCTTTCAAAATTGCACAAATTCAAATTTAAAGCCATACTAAATGATGCAAATTTGAATTAAAAGCTTAAATGTTTAAAACTGAATTATAGTAATCTCGATTGAAATATTCTAAATTGTTTGATTTCAATTATTGACTAATTACCTTCAATTCTTGTGAACCCCAAAGCCAAAACCATTCCGTAAACAAATAGTTTACAATTTAATTTAATATATTTTATATGCAGGATTTCAAAATAAAAGCTAAAATACCCTAATAATGTTATATTCAAATACAAAATTGTATGGATGTAAATTTAGTTTTTTTAGACTCTATAAATTTCATAAATTGTTAGTTTAAAGTACTTAAGGGGGTTTCAACCAGAGAAGTTTGGATTAAAGTTCGTAATTGTTACAAAAAAGTTTAGACCTACATATCAGTATGAAGTATTTCAAACTGAAAATTAATTGTGAAAATATAAAAATTGAACAATCTGAAACTCGATGTTTTCAAAATTAAATAATTTTCAATTTGGAATACTCAATAAACTTTAGAATATAATTTTTGAAGCTTTTAATATTGCACAATGGAAACCTTAAGCTTTTTCAAAACATTCAATTAAAAATTTTCTCATTTAACTTTATAAAATTGAAAATAAATCTGTAAAAATTGTTGATTTATCAAATGGAAGTGTTTGAAAATAAAATATGAGGTATTTTCAAATTTTAATTGTTCAGTTAGATTGTTTAGGGTCTCAACACTCACAAACAAATGTATTATTAATGGTCAATATAATCCCCTAATAATTATTAACAGTATAATAATAATATTTTCAAGATTTAAAAACAACTAAAAAAGTTCTGGTAAAAATTAACAAAAATCTCGTAATGGCATATTTAACTAGAATACATTTTTTTTACCAGAATTTTGGTGAGTATATTTCACTACATAAGGTGTCCCAGTAATCGTGAGTTTTGAGGTGTAAACGCCAGTAAGTATTTTCCGCATAAAAATACAATCCTAAAATATTTTTAAGTAAGTTTGCACAGTGCTTGTTGTGGAAACCAAATTAGTTTTTTTTATACAAATAGTGCCCATGGGTAAAAAAATTCATTTGTATGGCCGGTGGCGATGAATCACGAAACGTGGGAAATAGCTTAAAATTTAGGTTAGGAAAGGCATTTCTTTTCTTAAGCTTTTAATATGTCAAGAAATTACTTGATCGGGGCGAAAATTATTTTTTTGTAATAAAAAATCACTTTTGTTTCATAAAATTAAGTGAAATCTTCATTTAGTACCTTCTCGTTCGAGAAATATCGGTCACGATTATAGGGACGTTTCAAAAGCATAGTTGCTGGAGTAATCATCCTGACCCGTCACGAAGACTAGGATGACTCTGTCAACATTTCATTTCCATATTTCATTACAAATAATAAATTAATTAATTTCAAAAAGGCGGGAAATGAAATCGGAGAACTGACCTGTTACTGTGAGCAGTAATCGTAATATAAATTAGTGCTTAAAACTGGAAAAAACGTGATGTAAAATATTGGCATGATTTTAGTGATTTCATTATCAATTTTTTAGTTTATTATCATTTTTCAGTGAAGTTAATATTTATTGAGTAGTTTTTCATTAGCTAACATTAATCTATACTGCATAATATAAAGAGAAATGTGCAATAGATATATAATTATTGATAGTTTTAATATTTTGACAACGTAAACAGAACATAACCTCCAAATACACCTGATTTTTTTAACTGCAATTTATCAAATTTCGTCATTGTGTTTATAATTTATGTTGCAAAAAAGTTAATTATACTAAATCGCTAAAAACTGATTTCAAGAAAACTTGACCTTTTTCACGAAGACTGGGACAACAACTCACGATTACTAGCACATGGCAGATTTGGAAATCACGATAACTGGGACATCGGTAAAAAGTAATACTATTAATATAATAATATATTCTAGGATGTTTAATGCTTTAATCAGTACCAATCATTTTTTAAGTAATCCTGCCAAAACAATTTTCTAAATATTTGAAGTCAATGAAATCTCTTATGGTCACGATTACTGGGACGTTTACCTTAATATTTCAAATTGGAAACCTGCAAAATTGCAAAATTTTACTTTTAAAGCTATCAAAATTTATAAATTCTAAAAAATCATCAGTACAAATATTTGCCCGTCGTACTTGATAATATGATAACTCAGCCTCACAAAAAAGTAGGAGTTCGGATGGTCCAAGCTATAGTCAATTCTTACGTATTTCGGGTCGCTGAATCCGAATCCGAAGTCGGGATTCCGAAGGTAGTTCTTGTTTTCTTAATAACCTCAAAATTTCATAAACTCATTTCACACTTTTTTCGTACATTTCACAGCCCGACAAAAAAAAAGTTTCCAACGGACCAGACAAGTCAAATCTGACGTATTTTGAGTCGCAAAATCCAAATTCGAAATTTCGAAGTTATCTCTTGTTTGCTTCCTAACCGCAAAAAATGTACGAAAAAAGTGTTTTTAAGGCGAACCTACTTTGTTTTGTTTGTGGGCTGTGTAATTTAAACATCGCATTCATGCTTCTTCAATAATAATTTATGTTACTCTGTTGAGAGGATTTGGACTCTCATTATTGTCTTAAAGACATAACTAAAGTTTTTTTGACGACCAACAAAAAATTATAGCTCCACTTCACCTGAACTAATTTTACGCAAAACTTTTTCAATTTTAGTTTAGAATCTGCAAAAGATTTAGACCCGAACGTTCTTTTCATATTATTAGATTTTCATTGCTTTCTGAAATTTCTAAAATTCCAAATGTTGAATAATGCCTTTTCAATGGTCAGAAACAGTCTTTTCTCGGTTTTCGTGATGAATAATTTTTTTTTTTAGAAAATAGCTAACTACTCTTTGACATCGAAATAACGGAAAATCGTAGTAGGAAAGTCGAGAACATTGCACTTCCTTGACACGTGACCAGTCTCGATATTAGCATGAATTAGCTTTGAAGTCGTCAGAAGAGTGTTAGGTGAGGAGTCGTAAACCTTTACAATTGTGAGGTCAGTTGTTTCGTGCTGGTGGTCTTCTCAATTACCAAGTTGTATTAAACCAGACTCTATTTTTCCACGAATATCTCCTTTCTACCATTATTGCAGAAATTCTCAATCTTCTTTTCCTTCTTCCTACAAAGAATAGATATCAATCTTCCCCAATTGTATCCATTCTAATTTAAATAATGCTTTCAGAATTGATGAAATCTTTTAACAGAGAATCTGTAAAAACGATGGTGACATTTCTAATTT
>CAKNYM010052825.1:562324-626265 GCA_932195095.1 Andricus curvator
TTCCTATACATTTTTGGAAATTATTCCACCAAAATGGAAATTTATTTATTTTTTTGGCATTTTTTTCCATTTATATTACGAAATATATATTCCCATGAAATTGGACATTTTTCCCAATTCTCGTCTCATTTTTCCTATAGAATTTTGGAAATTATTCCAGCAATTGTGTATGCTTCAATTTTCAGTCTATTTTTGAATGCTTAAAATTAAAATATCGCTTTGAAAGCACACGGATAGCAAATTAAGGCTCTGTGAGATGAGTATGAAGTTTGCCTCCTCTTTAATTGTCATACAAAAAAAATTTTTTAATGTTTATAGCGTTGCTATACATTAACCTTTTATCATTTTGACGTTGAAAGCCGTCTTGAATTTTGCACCGATTGTAATCTTTTCTTATGTGCATGATTGTAATCTGGCCATGTAGCATGTATATTTTATTTTATAAATTTCACCTACTCAGAGAATATATTTTACAATAAGATTAAAATTACGAGAAGCGATTGCATTAAACTACCATTTGGTGTTATCAACTCATTTTGGCGAAGAAAGTGAGATAGCACCATATGGTAGATATATGATTGCCCCATATATGGAAACAATTTGAATAATTTAATACGGTGCTTTTCGACGGCTCCACTGCAGAGTGCTTCAGTTCTGGTTCTGTTCGTATACCACTCCAGATTTTTTCTGCCCTTACACAGCTCTAATTGTAAGTCACTTTTAGAAAATTTTTCAGGAGAGACGATTAACGTTTAAAATGTTTTTAAAATTCAGAAATACGGTATAAAATAATTAAAACGGTATTTATAAGTAGCTTAAGTTTTTATCTCAATACTTTTAACAAATATTTTCCAATAAATATGTTTATATGTATTAATAAACAACATTTCCAGAGATGAGAAAGCTTTTCTATTTAAATATTGGCACATTTATATACGTTTGATATATTTAATATGCTTTTCTCCAACAATTTGTAGGTTCTGTCATCCTATTCTTCAATGTACCAAAATTCACAAAAATACAGTATAAAATAAATAAATATAATAAAATGTGTCGATCATATATTTTGAAAGATTTAATATCAGGGTTATCAAGATACACATACGAAACATTAATTACACCGGCACACAAAAAAAAAGTGGGCGGTGCTTTTGACTAGACCCATATATCCCTATGTATTTTGACGCGCTGAATCCGAATCCGGTGTCGGTTTTGCCCATACACAACCAAAATTTTGATTAAATCGCGAAAAACCGTGAAAACCCGTGAAAAATCGCTGAAAATCGCATTTATAGACGTTGGTAAATGTTAGAAAGTTTTCTTATGAGTGTTTCACACATGATTTCAGTGTATTTTGAAGAATCTGAATCCAGTGTTTGTTTTGCCCGAAAACACTCAAAATTTGGAGAAAATGGCGAAAAACCGTGAAAAATCGCTGAAAATCGGGTAGTGTCACGCCTACCCTGAAAGGAAAATGGTTTAATGGTATACTTACTTACTTACTTACTTACTTACTTACTTACTCGAAATTTCGAGGTGTACGAGCAAAACGGACAACGGATTCGGATTCAGTGCGTCAAAATACACTGAAATCATGTGTGAAACACTCATAAGAAAACTTTATAACATATGTCTTTAAATAACATAACATATATCTATAAATGCGATTTTCAGCGATTTTTCATGGTTTTTCGCGATTTACTCAAAATTTTGGTAGTGTACGGGCAAAACGGACACCGAATTCGGATTCAGTGCGTCAAAATACATAGGGATATATGGGTCTAGTCAAAAGTACCGCCCACTTTTTTTTTGTGTTATTGAAAAGATTGTAAAATTCAATTTTTAAGTAAAAAGCACCACTGAAAACTTAAATTTTTGCATATTTCACACTGCTTCCAATCATTATTATTTGTACAAGTATGTTTGCAGCCCGGCTTCTAAATTTCTTAACTTGAGTTGGAGCATTCTAGCTGTAAAATGAAAAAAGTGTAACCAATTTCGTTTTTTTTTATTATATTCTTCTTTAATATTCCACAAAATTGTATAATATTTTACCAGACGACGCAAAATGATCTATTCATTCATGCGAACATGAAACCTCAGAATAAAAAAATGACTCAGAGCTGTATATGAACAGAACACGAGTTGGAGCTGTATGCGGACTGAATCAGAACTGGAGCTCTTTGCAGTGGAGCTGTTGGTTTCTAAAAAAAAAAGTGTATCTGTCAAGAAATATAAAGGCTCTAGAGAATTATGATAAAAAAATTGACCCAGTTAATGAGAAACACCCCAGTCCAGAGATAATAAAGATTAATGAGAAGAATTAAATTTCATCGCTGGAGGTCCAAACAGTCACGCACTCGAGAATCAGGGCCACATGGTAACAATGTGATAATTACAAGGAAGGTTTGCTGTACGTCTGATTCATTTACCCCTCTTGTTTCAAAGCTATCCTCGAAAACATTCAATTAACCGTTTGCCACGAGATCTTACGTACATTCCATGTAGGACAAATCACGTGATTCGCGCACGAGCGACTCTTGATTACACCCATTTTATCCATCCTGAAAAAGGGAATAAAAAATGAAGAGAAGAAGGCTGAAAATGGAAGGGATCGAATCCAGGTATAAAGAGAAGCGAAATACTGTCTTACTGAAAGTGGTTGGAAGCGGAAAAAAATGAACGAAGAGTTGTGGAAAGTAGTTAGGATCTAGGGGTGAGGAAAAGAGTAATGACGTAAGTGGTGCTCAAAACGCTAAAAATGAATTGGAAAAGAAAGTAATGTAATATTAGAGAATGTAATAGGCAATTTGAAAATGTTATTTTGTAGGGGATAAATTGAAAAACTAGTCTCTATAAAGAAAACAGAATGAGAAAAAAAGTGAATTTACATCTTACATTTTTTAAGTTAAGGAATAAGCATTAGCTGCGCGGTTAATCTTGACTCGGGAAGAGTCCGGGTGTTAAGCCATTTCGAGCGTGGATAGCGCTCGGATGGGTGACCATCTGAGAAGTACGACGTTGTGTATTCTCTGGGTTTTAACTAATGTCGAGCGGGTGGTTTGATGACGAGGATGATTGTGTCCATTCGATGGGCGTAAATATAATAATAATAAAATATATATATATATATATAATATGAAAATAAATATCAATGGTCGAATGGTCTGCCTTCAAACTCGACTGTCGAAAAACCGCAAGAATTCGGTAGGTAGTTTTCTGCAGTTTTCTTCTCCCCTGGCCAAACGTCCAGGCAAATGCGAGTACTTTTAATAAAGTCTGATACATCTGCGGGTTATCACTGGTTGTGATTAAATTCATGCAGTGATTCTTCTTTAGTTGAAAAAACTCCTGAAGTTTCAGTAACGGGTAATGAAAATTTCAGTCGTTTATTGATACTATGGGTCCGTGCATAAATTACGTAAAGTCTTTTGGGCAAGGGGGTAGGTCAACGATTTTTTCATGCTATCTTATTTGGGGGGGGGGGCGTGGTCGAAGCCAATTCTTACGTAAGATTTTATCATGGCTGCGAATCACTAAGAAATTAAAGTTGAACAATTTGGTAGAAAATTCAACCATTTGGGCGACAATTTAACTACTTTCTTAAAAATTCATTTTTCAGTTGAAGATTCATCATTTCATCAATTCATTTCCTTGGCCGAAAATTGAACTATTTTGTTGGAAAATAGGTGTTTTTGGATAGAAAATTTATCTTCTTTTTTTTAAATTGATCTTATTGGCTGTGGATACAACTATTTTGTTAATAATTTGTCTTCATTATTTAATTTAACTGGTAGAAAATTTGCTTCCTTGTTAAATGTAACTATTCCATTTTTGTTTGAAATTTTTGTTTTTGAAAATTCAACTATTTTGGTAGAATATTCAACTATTTGGTTAAAAATTAAACTATTTATCTAAAAAATTGAATAATTAGTAAAAAAAAATTACTTTTTGATGAAAATTCTTAGTGTCTGGTGGAAAATTCATCTGTTTTGAGAAAAATTCATGTAGTTGGTTAAAAATGCATCTTCTTGAGCAGAACGTTAGTCTTCTTTTTTGAAAAATCGTCATTTTGGTTGAGAATTCAACTATTTTGTTGAAAGTTCGGGGTTTTTAGTTGAAAAATACTTTTTTTGTTGAGAATTAATTTTGGTGAAAATTCATTTTTTTCGGTGTGAAAGTCAACTATTTTATTGAGTCATCTTTTTTAGGCGAAAATATAACTGTTTTGTTGAAAATTTTTCCCTTTGGATTGAAAATTCATACATTTATACATGAAATACGAAATATTAAATCTTTCGCTGAGAATTCATCTTTTTTGTTTCACAACTAAACTATACTTGATTAAAAATTGAACTATTTTGTTAAAAATTCAATTATATTGTTGAAAATTCAACTATTTTGTTTCAAAGCCTTCTTTGTAGTCGAAAATTCTACTCGCTACAGAACTGCTCATTAAAAACGCGAAAAAACGCAGAATAAAGTAAAATCCGTGTATAGCTAACTGGTGGAGGGGGGGGGGGGAGGCTAAAAATCTTCCAAAATTGGTAACGTAGTTTATGGATGATCCCTTACCTGAAACATAAAAAATGTTTCATTCCTAGAAATTTCGAAAAATTAGCATGCATATGAACCATACCATCGAATATTGTAGATGCCGGTAGATGACGGTAGCAGGAATCTTGAATTAGAAGCGGTACTTGAGAACATGGAAAATGATTAGATACGCTTTTTCTACTTAGAATAAAAAAAACATTAATTCAATAGAAAATGTTTATTTCTCGAAAGTTGTAGTTATTATTGGAAAAACTTGGTTTCTTGCAGCTAATATTTTCAGACTTAACATCCACCTATCTGTACTTTCTTTGCATGGCAGCTATACTACGTGGGTTCTCGTATCGTTTCGCGACGAGATTATTATGGGATGAAAAACGGTGACTTACAGTCAGGCTTTTTGCCCTCATCAACGATCTTCTATCCAGAGACCCATAGCTAATCCGAGTTAAGTGGTCGTTACGGATAAAGGAAGGAGAAAATGGAAAGATGTCAAGAAATTCACTCAAATTTTTGCACAGCTCTTTACTATTATTACTGTCAAACTCCAAACAGATGTTTTATTCGTTTTTCCGAGTTAAATAACTTTTTAAAGAATTTATAGTGTAATAAATTGAAGAGGGACTCATCATGAGGATTAAATTCTCTTTCAAATAAGATATTCACTTTATAACGTTCTTAGTATTCATAATAAGAATCTTAGAGGAAATTCCGTGTCACTTACGGGCCGTCCATAAATTACGTTACCAATTTTGGGATTTTTTAACCCCCTCACCAGCCACCTCTCGTGGATGATCATAATTTTACCCCCTCCCCCACTCCACGCCGAAAGTCACGTAGCCGTTCATTTTGCGTTTTTAGTGAGTTCAGTTGCCAATATGCCCACATGACTGTGTGGTTATCCATAAGCTTCAGTAATAAATCAAAAATAATATAAAATATTTAAATATCAGACTACAAAGCCAAAAATGCTTTCAAAAGAGAAGAATTGGGGCGATTATTTTGCACGAAAATAGGGGAATAAATTCTTTTGAATAAAAATGATGTTTATACTATATATTAAGCAAGTCACGCCTACCCCGAAAGGGAAATGACTTAATGATATAATAATAATAATAAATTTAAAAAAAATCCTTTAAATTCTTAAAACTTTAAGTCAAAACATATTGCATTTTCAACCAACTACTTGAATTTTCAAACAAAAAAGATTTTATAATAGAAGAAATGAATTTTTAATTTGAGAAGACGAATTGTCAAAATCAAAAATTAATTTTCAAGCAAAAAATGCATCAACAACCAAATAGTTGAACCTTTAAGCAAAAGGGACTAATTTTTTGAACAAAATAGCTAAACCTTCAATCAAATGGTTAAATTTTCAAGCCAAGAGAATTTTTTCCAAGACATTTGAATTTTCACAAAAAAAGAAGTTAATTTTCAACCAAGAAAGATAACTTTTTTTCCCATGAAAGATGAGTTTTCAATCCAGAAGGACGAATTTTTAACAAAACAGTTGAATTTTAGAACAAAAAATATAATTTTAACAAAATAGTTGAGTTTTTAACAAAGTAACTAAACTTTCAACAAAATAGTTGAATGAATTTTTAACCTACAAATATAAATTTTTAACCGAGATTATTAATTTTCTGTCAAAAAAATATTCTCGACAAAATACATGAATTTTCAACAACAACAAATTAACAACATAGCTAAACTTTTAACCAAAGAGGTGAATCTTACAAATAAAATGGATTTTCAAAAAAGTAGCTGAATTTTTTAACAAAAATATGAATTCTCAACCAAAAATTTAATTGGATAACATATATTTTAATTTTCTACTAAAGAGTAGAATTTTCCAGCAAAGAAGATAAGTTTTGAACCAAGAATGGAAAAGTTAAATTTTTAGCTCGAAAAATTACTTTACAAAAAAAAAGAATCCTCAATCAAATAGATGAATTTTCAACCAAGAATCCAATCGTTAAATTTTCAGTTGAAAAGACAAATTTTTAAACAAAAAGTTTAAACCTCAAACAAATAGATAAATTTTCAACCAATCAGATTATTTTTCTCCCAAAAAGACGAATTTTCAACAAAATACATGAATTTTCTACCAAATAGTTGAATTTGAATTTTTAACAAAGTACTTTAACAAAGTACTACTACTAACAAAGTACCCAACGGCCATACCACGCTGAAAAACCCAGTTCTCGTCAGATCACTGAAGTTAAGCAGCGTTGGACGCGGTTAGTACTTGGATGGGTGACCATTCAAGAATACTGACATGAGTGCTGTTGGCACATCGTGGGTGTGGTGAGCCCACACTTGTAGTTATTTATAACTACAAGAAAAACCTAGAAACACTACCCGAATCGGTAAGTGTCACGCCTACCCTGAAAGGGAAATGACTTAATGATATACTACTTAAACTTTCAGCGAAGTAGTTGAATTTTCAAAAATATGAATTTGATACCAAATACTTCATTTGATATAAAATATTCTAATTTTCTACTAAATTGTTAAATTGTCGACCAAGTAGTTTAATTTTCCAGGAAAAAAGATACTTTTTCAACCAAAAATGGAAAAGTTAAATTTTCAGCTTAAAAAATTACTTAAGAACAAGAAGAATGAATCCTCAAAAATAAAGATGAATTTTCGATCAAAAATCGAATTGTTAAATTTTCAGTTGAAAAAATTAATTTAAAAAAAAACCATTTTCAGCAAGTTTGATTCAACGAAAAAGACGAATTTTTAACAAAAAATTCAAATCCTCAAGCAAACCAGATTAATTTTCAACCAAAGAATTACATTTTCAACAAGAAAGGATCAATTTTCAACAGAGACAATTAATTTTCTGTCAAAAAAGATCAATTTTCAACCAAATAGTTGAATTTTCAACTATAAAAGATAAAATTTAAAATAAAAATATAAATTTTCAACCAAAAATGGAATAGTTATATTTATAGTTTAAAAAAAACTAATTTTGAAGAACAAAAAAAACGAATTTTTAACCGAAAGTTGAATTTTCTACTGAAGAAATGAATTTTCAACTAAAATGATGAATCTTCAACAAAATAGTTGCATTTTCAACTAAAATAATTGAATTTTCAATGAAATAGTGAAATTTGGAACCAGACAATATGAATGTAGGCCCAAAAATATAATAGTAGACTTTTTACCAAAAAACAAACGTTGCAGGGCCTTCTTTCGCAAACTTCGAAAACTTTTTTAAAAAGTTATCACTGAATTCCTTGTTTCTTTATTGAAAGTATATTTCCGATGATTTATGAATAGTTCAAAGTAAAATTAAAAATATTAAAGAGACTTAAATAGAATGAAAAAAAATTTAACAACTTAAAAAATTTTTTTTTAGTTTAGTTTTTTTAGCATTATGTTCAAAAGGAAATTCAATTAAAATGTATGTGAAATACATTTTTGATATACTAACTCCCTATCCTGTTGGTTTTTTTGTTAATATAACATATATTTCAAGAAAAAGAATCGAATTTTACTTATTTCAAAAAAAGCTCTATGTATTTTTTTATTACCATTTTTCTAACGAAAAAACCTTCATAAAACGCATCGTTTTCAATTTCAAAAATTTTCGAAGCAATAATTCAAAATATGTAAAAGAAAGAATTTAATTTGACTTATTTCAAAAAGGGCTCGATAATTTTTTTCTTGAAATATTTGAAACGTTTAAAAACTATTCAAAAGTAATAAACAATAAAGAAAATACAAGTGCAAAAATGCTTTAATAATCTTAATGACAAAAAAACGACTTTTCGTTATACAAAAACATCCATGAAACGCATACTTCTCAATTTATTCAATTCTTCAATAACACATTTTTACCCCGTTTTCAATACAAAATGACACATTCTAACGAATAATTCAAAATACGTAAACAAAAATTTCTCAAATTTGATAAAAATGCTTAAGGCTAAACTTGCCCTTAGTTGCATGCATATTTTTTCGAGTTGAAAAAAAAATTCCATAAATTATAAGTACTTCAATTAACCAGCTACTTTTTCCAGATAATTTTGGTTACAACTCATATTAATTAATTTTTTAAATTTTCTTTCCATATCCTAACACCGATAAAGAACCTCATACAAAAGAGGAAAATGAAACGACTAGTCAAGGAGAGTAAAGAAAAAATCAGAACAGAAGAAGAGAACAAAATACAAAACGGCTTTGGAGGAATAATGAAACTACTATATAAACAGTTGAAGGAAAGTAAAAGTACAGAGTTTGCTAGCATGAGAAACAGCAAAGGTGAAATGCTATATGATATAGACGGGATAGTAGACGCTTTGAAAGACTCTTTTAAGGAACTATTAGGAGGTGAAGATATAGGACAACAAAACTGCGACATAGAACATAATGCATTAGAAAACCCAATTGAAAAAGTCTGTGTCACTGAGGTCCGAGACATAATTAAGAACTTGAAAAACGGTAAGGCTGCTGGCATAGACAGTATTAGTGCTGAAATGCTCAAATACGGTGGCGAGTACATACCTCACAGGTTGTGCGAATTAATAAATTTATGTATCGAGACGGGGAAAGTCCCAGACGATTGGAAAAAAGCGATTATCGTACCAATATACAAAAGAAAGGGAGATAAAAACAACTGCAGTAATTACAGAGGTATCAGCCTACTAAGTACCGTAAGTAAAATATACTCAAAAATACTTATTCGTAGGGTAATGGAAATCACAGAAGAAAAAATATGGGAAGTCCAAAGTGGATTTATGCCAGGAAGATCATGTACAGATCAGATATTTAGCCTAAGACAGATCACAGAAAAAAGCTTGAGAGTAGGAAAGAAAGTTTTCTGTGCATTTATTGACCTAGAAAAAGCATTTGACACGGTAAATAGAAGTAAACTTTGGGAAGTTCTTAAAGAATACGGAGTAAATGGAGGGCTCCTGCAAGCAATAAAAACAATATATACAGGTAGTAAAGCGAGCGTAAGGGTAAACGGGAAACTGAGTGACTGGTTCGATATTACGCAAGGCGTGAAACAAGGATGCGTTATGTCCTCGTGGCTATTTATCATATTCATGGATAAGTGTCTAAGAACTGCACTCTTCGACGAAGAAGGTGTAGATCTCCAAACAGTTAAGGTACGTGGGTTAGCTTTCGCAGATGACAAGATTGTTATGGCAGAATCAGTCGAGGACTTGCAAAGAATGTTGAATAAACTTCATACAAGCATGAAGGACATGGGACTCAAAATTAACGTAAATAAAACAAAAATCATGGTGTTTGAGGGAAAGAGTGAGAAAACAATGTGCAACATTGTCCTAAATGATGAGAGATTAGAACAAGTTGACAAGTACGTATATCTGGGTAGCCTATTCACTAGCGACGGAAAAATAGATGGGGAGTTAGATAGGCGCATAAATAAGGGTAAGCAGGTTATCGGTAGAGCAGGGTCCATTCTCAAAAATAAAAACATATCAAAAAAACCTAAAATGGCCATACATAATTCTATATTCGTACCGACTGTACTATACGGTAGCGAGACATGACCTGTCAAGAAAAGGACAGGAGTAAAATTAACGCGATCGGCATGAAACCTCTGCGCATAATATGCGGGAAAACACTAATGGACAAAGTCCGAAACGAGACAATCCTCAAAGAATGTGGTGCAAAAGAGACAATAGTTGACACATGGGAAAGAAATCAGTTAAGATGGTTCGGACATCTTGAAAGAATGAAAGATGAACGACTGACCAAACAAGTGTATAAAGGTAAAGTAAATGACAGAATGCCCAGAGGTAGACCGCCGAAAGAATGGTTAGAATCTGTAAATGAGACATTAATCCGTAGAGACATAAGAAGCCATAGGAACACAAGAGCTTGCATGAAAAAATGCATGGACGTGAAGGAAGCTAGAGTAGTATGCCAGGACAGAAAAGTGTGGCGACAAATAGTTTGTAAACAGAGTGACAGTAGAATGAATGACGCCTGAAACAAAGATCTTGGATACTAATGGGCCCAAGTGGAGAACCATACATAACAATTTTGTGAGGCTCTTCACTTGGGGTGATCGCTAGAGAGATTGATCAGCAACCTGGGTCGGAGCAGTGTTGCGGAGTAAACGTGTCATTTAAATAAATAACACGAGAATTCCAGATCAATCTAAAATATATATACCTAACACTTATATACCTATCCACCTCATACATATATTCCTACCTACCTTATACCTATATACCCATATGCAAACTACTATTCTCCAACCGAGCAAGTCACGCCTACCCCGAAAGGGAAATGGCTTAATGGTATAATAATAATAATAATAATAATAATACCCTGGGGTGTTTCCAAACAAAGATACATGTTGCCGACATTCACCGACATCTGGAGCATTCGGGGTTCGTGTCTACGCTAAATTGGATGTCGGTAAACGTCGGTAATAAAAATCTTCTCGAAAAAGGTCTCAAAATGTAATTTCAACTTGAGAAATATCGTTTGAAATGAAAAATGTGGAAGGTGTCGATAAAGAGCTGTTATCAGATAGTATAAGGAATGATTCGATTTTGCGAGACGTGATGATTGTAGCTGTGGAAAGGCAAATTGGATACGTCGATGGTGTCTGGCTGAGACGGGAGCGTTGAAACCTGAACCATCTCCAAAGCGCGAAGGCAATAAAAGTAGGAGGAATGCCGCCGAGGCTCGTTTCATCCAAGCCCTTGTCGTACTGCCTCCACCTTCAAGGTCGTATAGAATCCACCTTCGAGACCTTCGCGATCATGAACCTAATCCCTCCGTTCTTTACCTCCTCGCATATCACGATTCTAGCTATTTGTGTGCTATTCGTGTTCACATTGTTCCATTACAAATAATAAAAATGAAAGCGGCTTCGCTCGGGACTTTTGGTTTTCTGTAGCTTTCCACTCCCCTGACCAACTTTTCAGGCCAATGCGAGCCCTTGCAATAAAAATGCGGCTATAATAATCTATATTAAATTACTAGATAAAAAAATTACTCACATGTGTGGCTGTAACATCAGAAACGTGCTCCGCAGCTATAAATAGGAGAAGCACCAACGACCTAAAACAAAAAAGTAATTTTTCATTAGCATTATAATGATTTCTTTACTTAAGATGAAGAATGGAACATTATATGAAATAAGTGTCTTTTATTTAATTTCCCAAATTTTCAACTTGGTATCTCAATTAGTGTGGACGTGAGTTGTTGCTAAGAAAGTGTTGGTAAAGTAGGAGTCGGGTGAGTATTACATGGCCTTATGCAAAATTAGCAAAACAAACTGTATTTTGAGGTCGATAACCTTTTATCAGTTCAATATTGACCCAGGCCTGAGGAATTGTATCAACGTTGTTACTTATGGCAAGACAAGTTTTGCTTCAAAGTGGTTTCACGACTCCTTACGTCAGACAGGGCTGACAGTTATCTGATACTATGCCAGGGTCGGTTGAAATATTTTGTTCATGTTATTTCGAAATAACTTTTTACAAAAGCTATTAAAAATTACAAAATTAATAAGCAAAATTGGCTGATTATTAGATTTTAGTAGTTTTTAGATTTATTTGCAGTAGTTGACAAGGTCAGTAATCATCAAATGAAAGCTTCAGCTATCTTAAAAAAATCAATTCACAGAACCTTGTATGAATTAGAAAAAAAGAAAAAAATTCTGGGTTGAATTAATATATAACTTTTCTTCGAATTAACCAAACTGTACATTTAAACTAATAAATTACTCAATTTATGCAGTTAACTAGTGGATTTGAACTTTTTTCTTCAAGGAATACACAATTTGTTTAATTTAACTTTAAATACATTTTGAGTTCAGTTTTTTTTCTGGGTATAATCAAAATTAAAAAGAATTACATTTTCAAACAAAATTTTATAATTCAATTAGAATTTTGAAATATATCATTCGAATTGACCCAGCTCTGGAAGTACATTTCACGGGCTCAGCTCGTATTTTATTTCCACCTGACGAAAGGGAATCTTGGGACGCTTGACAGACTGGATCTTGTTTTCTTCTTAAGGAGAACGAGGTAAATGGTCACCGGGTCGAAAATAACTTGCGAACGTGGAATCAGATAATAGATTTTATTTTAATATTCCGAAAGTGTACGAAGTTGCTCAAGCACCTCAAATTTTCAGAATTCTTTCAACATTTTCAGTTCTTAATTTACCATACCATTTTTAGCGGTTTCCAAATCCAAATTTCACAATGTTGTGGTTTCAAATCCAAATATTAAAAATTTCAGGACAATTTGACTATTAAATTTTTCAAAATGGTAAATTTTTTTGAGAGCCTTGATAATCATTTTTATATTTAACAATTTTAGATTTAAATTTTTAATTAAGATTGAAAAGAATTTCATTTTCTCATGAATAATTTTTGCTAAATAAGCAGGAAAAATATTCATAATTAAAAAACAAAATTCAAAACAACCTCACTTTTCGGTTCATTAGAGACAAGAATAACATAATGAAATATCCTAAATTATTTGGTTTCAATGTTAAATCTACAAAATTGTCAGAAAAATATTCGTAAGCGTAGAATATCAAATTAAAAGATTTGATAGGTGGACAATTTTTAGTTTGAAGGGATTGTAATTGAACAATTTTTAATGAAATGCCTCTAGAATAAATTCAAAACAATGAAAAATGAATACAATCATTTTTCGAATTTGAGCCTTCCAAATCATATGATTTTAGAACCAGGCATTTAAAATAGAATTATTCTTTATTTGAAAAGTTTTAAAAATGTTAAACATTACAAACTCAACTTGAAAAAAAAAACAAAACAATTTCGAATTGAAAGGCTTAAAATTGTGCAATTTCAAGCATTGGAATCATAAATAGCAAACTTTCTTTTTTACTATTTTTAAAACAATTTAATTTTTAATTTCGATTGTAATATTTTAAAATCGTCTGACTTTAGTTGAAGATTCTAAAAATTAATCATTTAAAATTGAAAAATGTTTTATTGGACAAAATTTCAGAACGAATGATAATTCTAAATAAAGTGTTAAAAATTAAACTATTTGAACTTATGAAGTTAAAAATTGTGTTGCTAAAAAGTAAGATAGATGAAAATCAAACTATCCGAAATTGATACCTCAGCAATTCAATATTTTCTTGATTTTTGAATGGTTACATTTTTCTCTTTATAAGTTTTAATGTTGCAATGAAAATTGAAATTTTATAGGGTTCCAATGGAAAATTTTGAACGGTAGAAATGACGGTGAATTGATTTGTGAAAATTTGTGTAATCAATTTTAATGCCAAATTATCATTTTTAATGTATCTAATAAAAATTTAAAATTCTATAATTTCACAACTTTTGAGTTTCTAATCTGAAATGATTTAATTTTTGACTCTTTGAATTATAAACGATACAATTTCAAGTCCTTTCGAATGAAATTGTCTAATTTTCAAAATTTTAGTCCCGATTTTTTCAATTTTGAGAGCTTCTAATTCAAAATGTTTCAATTTCAAAAACTTTCAATTTCAAACAGCTTTCTTTAAAAATGATACAAATTCAATTACTTTTTATTCCATTCTAAATATTGGACTTTTTAAAATTGTATCCAATATTAAATTATTTCATTTGGAACGTTTTCAATTCAAAAACTTTCAATATTTTTTTTATTTTAAGTTCTTTGAATTCAAAATTATGAAGTATTGCTTCCAGAATTGTTTAAACTCTTGAAATTCAAAAAACGGTTCGATAATGCATTCTTAAATAATTGATATTTTTAATGTTAGGAAAATACAAGTCCAGGTACACGAACGCGCGTTTTTGGCTTTCATGCTAGTATTTAATAATAAGAACAAATTTAGATTATTGATGTTATTTAGTCGGCCAGGGTAATTAATTAATTTCTGGTGTTAAATTTTGCCGATTACTGGTCAAATAATTTCTGAAGAAACGCGAAAAAATCTGCCTCGGCCCGGATTTGAACCGGGAACGCCACTATTCACGAGTGGAGCGGTAAACCAATGGCTGTGGCTCCGGTGGCGTAATTGGTTATACGCTTCACTCGTGAATAGTGGCGTTCCCGGTTCAAATCTGGGCCTAGGCTTTTTTCTCGTTTCTCCAAAAATGATTTAAGCAGTAATTGGCAAAATTTAAAATCAGAAATTGATTAATTAATTACCATTGTCGAAAAAATAACATCAATACTCTAAATTATATTAAGATTCGGTGAATTCATTCAGATTAGAGTTAATCACAAAAATTTCACAGATTACAAAGATGCAGACCCGCGTCATCCTATGGAAATAAGAGAAACGAGAAACGATCTGCAGTTGGCGGTGGCATAATTGTTTAAACGCTCCACTCGTGAGTAGTGGCGTTCTCGGTTCAAATTTGGACCGTGGCAGATTTTCTCTGGTTTCTCTAAAAATTATTCGACCAGTAATCGGTAAAATTTAAATTTAAATAATATGTTATCAATACAAAGTTAATTGCGTGAATATTTACGTATCGTTCTACAAATATTTAAACTAAATGAGAAAAATTATAAGAGTTTGTGGAAAAAAATGTTGCCGTAAGTGTGTGAACTCTTAACTAAAAATTTAAAGAGTACATCGTCTGAAGCCTAGGCCAGGGATAAATAATTTTTGAAGAGGGATGGGCCATGATGGGCTCTTTACGAGGTGCATTGGCACGGGAGTTCCGTCGGGCGTGGGCGTCATTCAGTTTTGGAACGATGCCCGATGTTCGAGAGAATTTACTATTTCAGACTCGCAACAGTCCACTGCAGAATCTTAAGAGAGCATGTTGATTTCGTAAGCAATATAAGATAGATTTCTCATTTGTCGGTAATTGAAAAATATAGAGAATTGGAAAAAGTTGGTATTATTGCATTTAAATAATTCCTAATAAGTATCATGATACCAACTTAAGTTACACTCAAATCCCGATTCTGGGCCGCCCGATCTTCGGCCGGCTTCCCGCGTGACTGCTTCTCCCCCCCCCCCACCCCTCTAAGAATCCCTTGACAGCCTATACGCTCGGACGGTCAGTTCCGTATCAGAAATTATTCACATCGCGCCTATGTATAATATTTTATTATAAAATCTAATAAATGCACAATACCTACTGTCAGTAAAGTAGATAGTCCGCTAAAACCTTCACCATCAGAGATTATCTAATCTTTTTGTATCTAAAAAAAAGTGGTGTAACGAAATGTCTCGAAAATCTGGCATTCATTATTATTGAAAATCTGATTGGCTTTTGAATGTCTTGAAATTGCTCCATTTATTACATTTATAACTTAAAAATGAAATCCGCTGCTAACTTTATATTTGTTCACAGCTTTTAATTCAATTTGTTTTCGTTATAATGGCAAAATATTTCATTGCTCTTGCAAATTATTCTTGCAAAATTGTCTACTTTGATAAGAGTATGAAACTAAATGATATTTAATTTAAGAAATTATTTATTTACTTTACATTTATTTTTTTAAGGATTCTTTATTACTGAGGGTTCGATCATTCGAATTTAGAATGTACACCAGATATTAGCATTTCAAAGCTTTCTAAAGATTTCACAAAATTTTACAAGATTTCAGAAGATACCTTTGGGGTTTGAAAAGTTATAAAAATTTCAGCGCGTCCGAAGTATTTTGAAATTATTCAAGGGACTTATAATTCTTGCCAGAGATTTCGAAGAATTTTAAAGGATATCAAGAGATTACAAAGAATGATATATGATTTCAAAGAATTTAAGATAGTTTCAAAGAATTTTGAGAGATATTAAAAGATTTAAAGCGTTTTCCATGGGTTTCAAGATATTTTAGGGCATATCAGAAAACTTTTCGACGATTCAATGGATTTCAAAGAATTTGTAGAAATTGCAAAGTATTTAAAAGATTTCAGGATTTTTTGAAGTATTTCAAAATATTTCAAGAGATTTCACAACACTTCCGAAAGGATTGCAAGTAACTTTAAAACATTTCAAAGGATATTGCAGATTTTATAAGGATGTCAAGTGATTCAAGAATATCTCAAGGGATTTCCAAAAATCTTTTGAAATTTCATGGCCTACGAAAAGATTTTAAGGGATTTCACAGAACTATTATGGATCTCAACTAAATTTGGAAGACTAAATTTTCCAATCTATTTTTCTGACATATTTCGATATAATTCGACCCCAGGCGTTTTATATGAAAAAAAGTTTTTTGATATTGAAAATACAACAATACGATATCTATTGTATATGTTCGCGTCTTCGAGATGCATCGATCGACCTATTTGTGAAACCTTTATGACCTACCAATTCCGATTTATGAAGTTTCAAAATAATGATTTATTCTGTTCATATTAGAAATTTGTTTTTTAATTGAAAATCCAAAAATATTATACGTAGTATATTTGTTCGCGTCTTTGAGTTAAATCGATATACCTATTTTTGAACCTTCAAGGACCCACCAGTACCAATTTATGTAGTTTCAAAAAAATGGTTTATTCTGCTTATATGAGAACAAAAAATTTAATATTCAAAATACAAAAGTATTATAATTAGTGTATTTGTTTGCATCCTCAAGCGGCATCAATCGACTTATTGCTGAACCTTTGAAGGCCCACCCAGTACCGATTTATGAAGTTTCAACAAAATTGGTATATTCTGTTTATATGGAAAAAACGTTGTACATATCAGGAATACAGTACTGTATCTGACATGTTTGCTCGTGTTTTCGAGACACGTCGAGTGACCTATTGACGTATCCACATATATGAAGTATCCACTTTTTTATTTTCTCAGAGAAAAACCTCCTTCTATGAGGAAAAAATGCTCATAAAATAACCACAAATAAATGTTTATATAAGTATTTAGTTTTTTCAGTGCAATACAATTAGGTACTTAAAATATGGTAATATTCAATGGTCGAGCGCATAGCGCGCTTGTTCGTTGGCTGGTTTATTCGAATTATCAGTTTTCAAAATAACACCACAATAAGGCTAAATTATGAACATTACATATAAAAGATTTTTTCAAGTAACCGAATGATTGATTAATAAAAATAAATTTTTGTTCTAGATTCCACCCTTAATTTGCATCTATCTTTTTTAAATACTAGTTACTCTGTAAATTGAGCCGAGAATTAGATTTGATCTCTGGCTTTAATTGTGCTCCTAACATAAAACCAATACCCCAATTTCAATGCCTTTCTCAACACATATAACGAGATGTTATAAGTTACAAGGGAGCGTGGGGGGTCCTTGTTAAGAGACCCTTTAGATACAGGTCCGACGTTCTGCAAATTTACATATTCATGCCGTTCTCGTTCTTTAGACGCATGACTACGATTTGGTCAAATCTTGCATAGCAGACTCGTATTTATCTCGTATTATTTCTCACAAAAGAAAAATTCAGGCCCCGAAAATTAGGTCGAAAATATGTCAAAGTTTATACTTTGAGATAGTACTAAAAATTAATAAACATTGCTATATGATTCAAAAATATGCATGTCATTTTGTAGAATGTAGAAAATAAGAAACTTGGGTTTATAGACGAGGAAAATAGCCAAAAAGGCTCTAAATATATTAAAAATCATCGAACGAGTCGAGACTAATCTGCCATTCAGAAATTTTCCAAATTCTCAGAATTCCCGACAATCGGTACCGGGAGGGATTTTAAAGACATAAATAAGGACGCTTAATTAAATAATTATGCAATTGTTAAGTGAAATCTGAATCGTCTACATACTCCTCTGGGAAGATACGAGTATAAAAGCAAAGGGCAATTCCTGTGATTTCCCTCGACGCCAAAGGACGCTGCACGGTCCAATTAGCCGCGGTCCAAGAAACGATCCAACACTAAGGGATCATGGGGAAATTAGCACTTTTCCCAGGAATAAGTAGTCATTAACGTCAAAATCATATGGGCAAGGTTCCTCTTATTTTCTGATTTATTGCTTCATCCATTGTGGATACTACTAGCCAAATCGACCATTTGCTCCACATGCCAAACGCAGATTTGGCTCAAATTTCATTTGGGCATTTTCCCATGAAATAGGACTATTTAAAAAAAATCTGCTCGGTGCGTGGGCACATTTTTGTTGCGCGTTGCACGTGCGGTCCGGCAAATTGAGCGCGCGTCTATCGATTTTCGCGATTCGCGCTCAATAATACGTTTATCTAGCGCTACGCGCTCCGTGATTGTACTACCCCCACATTTTTGCATAAGACTTTTAAAATTAAAGGTCAAGCCATCGACAACTGAAATTTAGTGATTGTGAATTCTCTTTTGTTGAAGCTCTTTCGGCCTTGAAGAACACATTCTCGTCAGGTGTCTCATGAGAAAAAAAAAGGTCGAAAGCAAATTTTTAGATCTAATTCAGGCGAAAATTGTAATGTCTTTTTTCGTATCATGTGCCGTTTTTCAAAACATTTGAATTTTTTTTTAATGTTATTTTTCACGATTAAAACAAAAACTTCGCGTCCCATAAAAAAGATATCAATAAAAAATTTGTAGATCTCTTTTGGCTGCACAACTTTTGTTTATTAATTTTTTTCTTATCTTGTGTTGGTTTTCCAAAAATTTTAGTGTCATTTTTTATGATTAAAAAAAACTGTCCTGTCATAAGCATGTTAGTGCTATGAAATTTCTTTTTTTTAACTCTAATTAACTTTAAATATATTAGTGAAACACCAGAAACACATTGCGAGACAAACAAAAGGCTCAAGAGTGGAAAAAGTACAGTTTTTTCCAATTTTTCGAAACTTTCCAAACAAAATTATTTTATCTTGAAATATTTGAAAAAGTATTGGCGCAGAAACCAATAAATGATTTTTCATGACAATTTTTCAAACATTCTTTAAACAATTTGTTAAAATAAATTGCGAGATACGAAAAAAACTAATAGCGCAATTCGATTCAGCTGAAAAATTACATAAAGTCTATATATTATGTTCTACCATTTTCTTATGAACTTGATTGGCGATGTAGTATAAATAAACAATGATATGTTATAGAATTTATATTCATACTATATTATAACAAAATGGGTGGAGCAAAATATTGTGCAAATGGATTTTATGTAATTTTTTGCGCAGAATCAAATCGCGCTATTAGTCTTTTCATATCGCGAATATTTGAACAAATTGTTTTAATAAAAATTGTTTAAATATTTTGAAAATTAAATTTTTTATTTTATTTTAACAAAAACTATGCATCTTATTAAAAAATGGCCAATAACGAATTTGTAAACACTTTCCGGGTGAAAATGTTTGCCATTAAATATTTTATGGTACACTACCGGGGAAAATTATCTACACGCCTGTTTTTCGAATTGTTGCTAAAGACCCTTAATTTTTTTAATATTAACATGAAAATGTTTTTCTTGCAATACCACGAAAGGTAGTAAAAGTGTGCGTCTAATGAATTCAACTTGAAGGCAAAATGTCAATTTCATACAAAGACATTGCAAAGGAATGCCAAATTTAGATATTTTTGAAAAATTGGAATAATTCTGGAATTAATTGAAATTTTAAAAGTTTTTGGTCTTCTTTTAAAGCTAAGTCTCCCTAGTATCTTTATAAATCATTGAGATATTGTTAGAATTTTTTCCTTCGATTTTGCCCCAGAATCAAACTTGGTTCTCAAATTAAAACAATATTTATCTTATTCCAATAAGAAATAATATTGGAAAAAAACATTATTGAATTCGATTTTTTTAAATCGTGTGGTGAGTACAATCATTATTTGAAATTTTGCGATTTTTTTCACGCAATTTGACGTTACTTTTCACAATTAAAATGAAAAATATGCATCCTAACAAAAAATGGTTATTAGAAAATTTAAAGATCTTCTCAAGGTAAACAATTCTTATTTCTTTATTTTGTCGTATCTTGTATAGTTTGACCGCAAATTGATATTTTCTATTTTTTTAAAAGTTCTTTTGGTTACTAAAACCAAAAACGTTTGTTAAATGACTGTTTAACGAATTCGTCTTTTCTTTTTGATCCCTTAAAACATGTGCCAAAGCGAAATCCAATCCGATTAATCTTCTAAAATTTATCCAGTATACAGAAGACAACGACAGCGAGAGACACCATCGCAAAACCTGTTTTTTCGGATTCAGGGGGTCTCGAAACGCAAAGGTTTAATGAAATCCGCGTTATAATTTTTTTCAGTTGCATGTTTTCGAATTTATTTTCCCCAAATGGCACATAATTATACTTTTTGTTAGGTGTTCCAATTAATTCTGATCATAGTTATAATCAATATACGACAAGATTCAAGTTAATGAATTCTGTTAAATCTTGTTTAGTTTAGTCTTTAAAATAAATTATTTGCTTTAATTTAAAGTCTGTAATTTTAATTACTAATATATGGACACTCAAGTTAAAAATATGTATCGTCCTGATTTGAATGTATGTACTACAATTTTCTAACATCTAAAAATTTCAAAATTTAGTGCCACTTGTATTTTCGCACATTAATGAATGTTAAAGCTACTGTAAAATATGCAACCAAATGTAAATGCAAATTTAACGTTCTATAAGGTTGGCATAGTTTTTTAAAAATTGACAAATCAGTAGTTGAGAATATTTAACTGTACACGATAAACGCCATGCACTCGATTTTAATATAATCAGCGTCTTGATTTGGGAAGAATTTGTTTGAACAATTTCTCTACATTTTTATTATAGTTGAATTATTTTATAGGACATTTCCACTATTTTTTATGTCTCAGAATTATTTTCCTCTTCTGATTAATACTAATATCATTCAAAAACAATTTAAGTATAATTCCAATTTTAGAGCTAAAACATTTTCAAATGATAATAATTCAATTTTGAAGGTCTAGTTCTAAAAAAAAAGTTTCTTAAGTGTGTTAATTTTTCGTTGCTTCAGTTGGAAGGAAATTATGACGTCACAAATTACCGACCGTTCCATGTATTTACTTTCCACTTACTTAAAATTAGGCAAATCAAAATATCGCGCTAAATCTTTGTTCGTTAATGAATACATAATATTATGGTCAACCTCTATCTGGTCAATCAAGGCTGTTCTGTTTTTGTTAAATATATTTTTTAAACATTTGTAATGTTCACTTGGAAGCACGAGTGGAATTATATTAATTTTTTTGATTTACTATTGCTCTTATTTAAAATCATAATTTCCCATGAACTGTACAACTCGTATAATTTAAACATAGATGAGCAGATGGGCAGTGCCTGGAGTGTTCTGGTATCTGATTATGGTTATAGGAAACTTGCAAAGCCTTTATGTTGGCTCTCTGATGATAACGGGATTTCGATAACATTGTAATTGGTTTATCGGTTACTAATAACGTTATAAGCCTCGCGGTGTATTTGTCGAATGTATAAATATTGTATCCAACAATATTCAGGCGCCCTCTTCATATTCAAATAGATAATAGACTAGCCATTTAATAATAATTCAATTAAAGGGAAAGAAAGAAACTTTCATTTCTGAAATGGAGAAATAATATATAAGAATCTGCTTCGAAATATGTATTTTAAAATATTGATTGCATACTCAATTGTGAAAAAATCCCTCTCTAGCTCCGCTGGGATTCGAACCCAGGTCTTCATATTACGGGCCTTGTGCTCTTACCCACTAAGCTACGGAGAGATCGAGATTCATTTTTTATTCATTATTCATTTTTCAAACTCTGTTTAGAAGTTGCACTTCAGTTGATATTTATACGTTCTACTTATTAATAACTTATTAAAAATTGATTAACAATTTATTATTTATTCATTTATAAAATAATAAAGTAAGGAAAAATGTGTTGCAATTGAAAAACACGTTTTCAACTTGGAGAATTTTTTGAAAGCGAAAAAGGAAGAAGGTACCGTTTTTATTTCTTTACGTTAAAGGAATTAACAGAGTTTTATAATGGTGATCAGGTTATAATCAATTTCCACGCAGAATACGCGAGCCTATGGCATTAATTCTTTAATTATAAATATTCAAGAGTCAATTAGTGTACCAACCATAAGGCCCTCCCTATTCAGTAAATTTCAAATCAATTAATTATTAATTTCCACTACACCTGCAATCGGTTGTTAATAACTCACAGTTAAATTTTTAATTGTCAATAAAGAAAAGGAGTTATCATTTCGTTCCAGATATTTTATTAATTTAGAGATTTTGTAAAACCAGAATATTTGTTATGCAGTTATCACAGTACCTATTCTCTTCGAAAAAGGTATATTTTTTCAAAAATGGGCAACAAATAGGTGACAAAAAACAGTTGTATAAGTTAAATAAATATGTAAATCAATACTAATTAATATATTTTTATTTTCTTAAACACTTCACATTATAATTATCAAATACAAAAAATTCCCATTGAATCATTTTAAAGGAAATTAAATCAAACGCATTTTGAAGGACTGATAAAAAAATTAGAACTTTAAGTTTTCCACAGTAATCTTTTTTCTCCAAAATACGAAAATCCACGTTTTTAAAAAAACTACATAAGGTACAACAGTCAAAAGAAAAAAATCATTACTTTAAAAATGTCCTAAGAAATAGTCCGTTGACGCTTTTCTCTATCTTGCTTATTTAACAAACTTTGTACTCAAATGTGAATAATACAAGATAAAATTGTATTTTTTCAAAATAATACGATTTTATGATGTCATTATATAGTTTCTAAGATATTGTTGTGAAAGAATGATGAAAAAAACGAATTTAAGACAAATTGAGTGTAAGTTAAAAATTTATTTTTGATTATCATCAAAAATAGGTTTTCAGGGGAAAAATGTAAGTAACAGTTTTTTTTACGACACTATTGATATTGCTATAAAAAAACTATTTTAACTGTTTTTTTTTATATTTCAGTGAATATTTGGAACTTTACGCGTTAGAGAAAAGTTTCAAGAGACTTGTTCTTAGATTCCTAAAATGTACAAATTGAGAATAGAAAACTTGTAGGTAGGTTTTGTAAATTAAAATTGTAAACCAAATTTCACTTTGTGAATTGAAAAAAGGTAAAGAGGTGAAAATTATAAAATAGATGCAATAGGTGACAAATGTTGAAATAGATGAAAAAAGGTGAATGTTCTTCCTTCAAATTTTGGTAATTTTCAAAAAAATAATTTCTTTGTCAAGTAACGCTACAATTTTTCCAGTTTCCTTTTGATGTTGAAAAAATTCGATTTATTTTGCCCAAACTATTAAGTTGGTGTGAATATTTAAAAATATTTTGATTCATACACGTTTATTTAAATAAATCTAATTGTAGCAATTAATCGTGATAAGTAAATATTTAAATAATTTGAAGCGAGAATATGTTGATTCAACTGGATGAACATGGGTATAGATGCAGAGGGATTTTCAATTTCACGTAGTAAGTAATTACATCTGATGAACGGGTATGAAAGGAAATGCTCGAGTCGCCGATTGATCATTTTTGCTTCGAAAAGACGTCCATTCAACGTCGCGATGGTAAATTACTGAGTCGCGCACGTGCTCAATTAACTTGTCATTTTTTTGTCTGGTGAAATTATTTACACTGGTTTTATACACACTCCGGGTGGGTTTCATTGTCTCGAACCCAAATAATTCTAAGCAAGCAAAAATTTAAAAAATTTATAAAGTCGAAAAAAAGTTGAAAACTATAAATTAAGTGATTAAGTTAAAAAATATCCTTACTAACTTTGTAGTGTGTTGTAAGATTTACCTACGATTATCTGGATAATAAATCGACTGGGGTGTTTCTAATTCTCTTTTTTTTTGTTCATGAAAAATATATACAATATTTTGAAACACACTCTTTATAATATTAAAAACAGTTAAGATAATAAAAAAATACTCTTTCTTATTCAGTTTATTTTTCATCATCACTTAAAATTATTGTCGGGTATGATTGACAACCATAATCCGTGATGCAAACATTTATATAAAAAAGTACAAAATACTAAAACTATTTTTACAGGAATCTACAAATAAATGCAATAAATTACAACCAAAATTACAGGAAATGACAACTTTTTCTATTATTTAGACGAATTGTGTACCATTATTGATATTAAAAGATTCGAATTCTTGAAGATAATATTTTTTTAATTTGAAGTTATAAAAACTTAACTGCAAATTAAAACACTCAAAGTAGAATACTTTTGAATTTAAAATTTTCAATATTGAAGCTTAAAATTTTTTAAATTCAAACGCTGAATAATTTACAATTGAAAATGTTGCCATTAAAAGCCGTTGAACTGCAAAATTTTAAATTTTTAACTTTTATACATTGCATAGTGCAAATATTTCAAAAAATAGAAATCCACGCTATCATTTTCATTGCTATAAATTGAAGAATGAATCAAAAAATTATAAATTTTCAAAATTATATCACTTTATTTAATTTAAACCTAGGAACATTAATTTACACATGAAACTTTGTTTTGAAACCTTTTTAAATATTCTCTTAAAAATTTGTTTAGAAAAAGCATTTAAACATTTTCTAGCAATCTAATGAAAATGTTGCTATTATCTTGGAACTCGAATTTTTCCTACAATTTTTCAAAAATCCTGCAAGATTAAAAAAACTTCCTTGAATCCTTCCACATTCTTTTTTGAAAATTTTGGAAATCTTTGCAACTATTCTTTTCAAATTAATTTAAGAAATATAATAATTTTTAGTTTTCCTAGGAATTTTTATAAAAAATTGTATTCCTTTAAAACCTTTCAAAATTCTTAAAAGGCTACTAAATTTTTTGTTCAAAATCTTGAAAAATCTAAATTTTGTTTTAAATCTTTTGAAATCTTTTCAAGTTTTAAATTATTTTGGAATCTTTTCAAAACTTTTAAATATATCTTAAACTTCCTCGAATTTCTTCCAACTTAATAATTGTTCAATTGTTATTTATTAATCTAAATTTTTTTCCATCTTTTTAAATATTCTCTTAACATTAATTTTTCAAAATAAAATCATTAAAAATTTCGAAATCTTAAAAATTTTGGATTTTTAATCAGTTTGATATTATTGTAAAGATAACCACTCTTGATCCGATACAGAACTGAAGTTAGATGCATTTCTGACAATTAATATAATATATAATTTAATAAAATCCATCGCTTTCTTTATAATTGCAACAGTGATGACTGTGTAACTGAATGTTAATATATTGCTAAATAAACTTATACACATTCTTAAATAAGGTTTTTTCGCATTAAAATGTATTTCCTTGTCTGAATTAATTTGCATCAAATTATTTTTCAAAATGAATAACATCTGATTTAAAATTACGTTTGATAGCTGTGGATGTCTCTGTGAAATTGTAATTGAAAAAAATTTTGCATAGCTGAAATTGCTGCTTGATCTGTGATTTATTATAATAGCAAAAGATCTTTGTAAAAGTGGGATATTTTTTCAAAATTGTAGTATTTTGTAGAAACTTATATATTACATATCCTACACAAATTTACATTTTACATTTCTAAGATAAAGTACCAGTATTTAAAACATAATTTGGGTAAAGTTTCCCAATATTTCAACTTTGATGAAATCTTGTATTTTTTGTAAATATTTGTCATTTTCTATAATAATTTATGTAGGATTAAAAGTGTTTTTATGACGTCTAACGCACAAATTGAAAAAATGTATAATCCTTTAGTTTTCTCTAATAGCTTGTAGAATTTTACGACAAAGTAAAAAAAATATTAATAAACATATAAAAATTTTTGAATTGTAGAAGCTTATACTTTATATTTATTTTTTTTTTACTTTTCTACAAGAAAATACAAGAAAAAATCAGCTATTTGTATTTAATTGTATTTTTTGTTAAAGGTTGTACATTTTCTTTAAGAAAAGTACATGTTTTAACAAAAAATTACAGTTGTAGAAATGTTGTACTTTCTTGTAGAAATTTTTTCCACCAGGGATAATTGCCTCACTGATTGATGACAGAATTGTGCGATTTTAATTAAACTGAAAATTAAGTGAGACAAACACATAAAAATAGAATGGAAGTTAAACGATGAGGATCTGCAAAGTGCACCTCCTTTCTGATGTACACACGTCCGCACAATGGATAGTTTCTCCGTGTTCGAGCTTTTGCTCAATAGCTAAAAACAAATGGCCTCCGTTTAAATCATTATTGGCTTGCGGTATCGGCCGTTACTACTTCCCCTCAAAAAACTTCCAAGCCATAAAATTGTTGTCTCATATTTTCTTTCACTGTCTCTAAAATTTATTTATGGTTAGGACTTAATATTGTATGCTGTATATGACGTTAAACACACATAAAAATAAAAATTTCAGGTTATATGTAGACTTTAACCTTTCGACTATACATCTCTTTAAAGTTTCATGCACTATATACTGGGTCAAATTGACCCCATTATTTTTTGAAATGACTGCTATATTAAAACTAACAAACGAATCATGCAGCAAAAAAAAATTGTGACACACTTCCCAAATTGCTAAATTTATTAGGATAATAATATTGTAAAAAATGAAAAATGTTAAAGTATCACACAAAATTGCTTTGTGTGTAAAGAGCTTTTTTTATTAGAATTAGTTGAAATTTGACTGAGTTACTGAATTTTAAGCTAACTTAAATTTAATTTAAAATAAAATAATAAAACTTTTAACAAAATAGTTGAATTTTTAATCTAGAAAGATGAATTTTCAACAAAAAATTAAACTTCAACCAAAAGCAGTTGCATTTTCAACGAAATAATTAAATTTTTCCGAAGATTTAATTCTTTAAAAAAAACATGAGTTGTAAATCCAGAAGGATGAATTTTGTGTCCAACCAGACAAATTAAAAAAAAACAGTTTAATTTTTAACCAAAAAGGATGAGTTTTTAAGAAACTACTTGAATTTTTAACAAAATAGTTGAATTTTTAACACAATACTGGAATTTTCTACTACAAAAATCAACTTCCAACCAAATAGTCGAATTTCGAAACAAAAAATATTAAGGTTCAACCAAAAGCAGTTGAATTTTCAACACGAAAAGTTGAATTTTCATCAAAAAGATGAATCTTCTATGAAAAATTAAGTAGTTAGTATTACAAACAAATTTTCATCAAAATTTCAACAAAAGAGTTAAATTTTTAAAGAAAAAATTCAATTTTCAACAAAATAGTTGAATTTTTAACCTAATAGTTGAATTTTTAATCTACAAAGATAAATTCTGAACCAAAACGACGAATTTTCAAACCAGAAGATTAAGTTTCTACCAAAAAAGATGAATTTTCAAGTGAAAAAGATCAATTTTCAGTAAAAAAATGATGTTAACAAAATAGTTTACTTTTCAACAAGGGATTAATTTTCAACTAAAATGATGAATCTATTTACCCCAGACCTAGATTAGCCAAAAAAGACAAATTTTCAACCAAAGAGATGAATCTTCAAACAAAAAAATTTGTCGAATAAAGTGGTGGAAATTTTACTTAAGTTGTTGATTTGTTAATTTGAAAAAAAATCAATTCTCAGCCGAAGATGGAATAGTTACATTTTTAGTTAAAAAAATGATCTCTTTACCAAAAAAGAATACGTTTTCAACAAAGTAGTTACATTTTCAAACAGCCAGATGAATTTTCAAACAAAAATAATGAATCTTCAACTGAAATAGTTAAATTTTCAATTGAGAAAATTAATTTAAAAAAAAAAAAACGAATTTTCAACAAAAAAATAATTATCAAGGAAAAAAAAATTATTTTTTAATAGAAAAGGAAGCAACTGAAAAAAATAAAAACATAAAAATGAAGGGCAAATAAATTATTAATAAGGATATTATATCAGGATAGCCCAAACTTCATTTTGAAAATTCCGTAACTTTACTCGGATCAATTTTTTATTTTCCCTGACGAATAATATTCAAATACCATCTTGTAACAGTTTTAACATTCAATTTTTTTATACACGAAATAACAATTTCAAATTAAAATGCAAAAAGATTCAAATTTTTTATCCTTGACAATTATTAAAAGTACCTTTTACAGAAATTTCCTGACTTTCCCCGACCAATAAAATTCCCCGATGTTTCCTTGATTTCCCTGACCGACGACGGCACTGTACAAATCAGTGTGAGATAAGTCAGTTGAATTGCAATAAAAGCTCATTACATGCGGAATTTAAATAACCTTCAATATATTGACAGAAAAAATTATTAGATTCCAAAATTTTTAATGAAATTGTTGTTAAAGTTGAAAAAAATCGGGAATTAATAAAAAACTTTGAAATACTTTCGATTGTCGTTTCGCGCTTTTATCTGTGATAAAATGAAAATTCTATTGTTAAAAAGGTGTGTTTTTCTACTTTTAAAGAAAACAAAAATTTGAAAATCAACTGAAAATTACCAAAAAACGGTTCAGCGGTCTTTTTTCGTTTATTCCAGGACTATAAGCAAAATTCAAGGACTTTCCCAGGTTTTCAAGGATTTCGAGGACGCTAAACGAATTATTTAAAGTGATGAAGCTCAAAACAATAGTCTTGAGTAATTTTCAGTCGGGGTGTAGATAAAAGATTAAGAATACTTGTAACAATGTTTGAACCATTAGAGATTTTTAAAATATTTTAAATTTAGAATTTTGTAGAAATCTCGTACGATCTGAGTTTTCCTACATTTTTTCTTTCATGGAAGATAAGTAATACATCCTTGAACGTGAGTATTTGAGAGTATGTTTTTGTGCCAAGTACCGAGAGGATAATTCGAATATTGTCGAAGCATATAATTTTCGGGAATGGACTTATTGGCCCTTTTCTCTTTAATTTGATACACATGAGAAAAATACTCTTAAAGACAGATGAGCGAATATCTGAAGAAGATTCATTGCAGGCTTTAAACAGTTATTTAGGTATTCTTCAATTACCAGCAATTAGTGAATCATAATATTGTTACTTTCTAAAGCCCGAAATCCGGTCATTTATAATCAGCGAGTAGAGCAATTATTTTGAAACATTATTAATGTAATTGATTTTAGGCATCTCAACTAACTTGATTTATTTTAAGCTTATAAACCATATTATAAGTGAATTCAATTTTATCATTTTTCATACTTAAAACTTCTGGAATGAAACAAAATCATGCAATACTTCGAACAATTTAACAATTTTTTGTATGCACTCGCTGGAGAAAATAATTAGTTTGAACAACCACTTTCGTAGTGAGAATTTATTTCACAAACCATTGTTATTAGTTATGCAAATTAATTCGGTGCCGTTACTTTGATGTCTGGTAACTTTTGGTCAAACTTGAATTTTTTCTCGACCTAAGGTAGTTTTAAAGGGCAAACCTTAAGCTGTAAAACACAATATAATAGGTGGCGGCCCTGCGGACTTAACTTCAAAAATCATTAGCGAATACAATGGTTCCCGACAAGGAACATTTGAGACACTGCATTCTTTTTGTATTCCAATTGAAAAGTGGTTCCAGAGATTTTCACAATGGTAATTTTTGAGCTGGAAAGCAAAAAGAATGTCGTATCTCAAATGCTTCTTATCGGATGCGATTTTATTCACTAATGATTTTTGAGGTTAAGTCCGCAGGGCCGTCACCTATTAAATTGTGTTTTGAAGTTTGAAACTACCTTAGGAAGGAAAACAAATCAAGTTTGACCAAGAGTTACAAGACATCAAAGTAAAGGCACCGAATTAATTTACAGACCGAATACTAAAATTGATGTAACTATGAAAACGGTTGTAACAAAATGAATAGTTACACCAATAAGTACTAAATTGGTTACATCATCATATTCATTTCTGCCTAATATTCTGCTGAAAAGAAAAATGATGAGAAAAAGGAAGGTAGAAAAAGTGAATAAACGCAACAATTACAATTTTTCTGAGCAGTATCAAAACCTCCATATAATAGTATAAAGTGCAAGAAAATAATGATGAATATAATTGAATTTCTACTCTTCTCTATAGAATCGTATTTTTCCGAAGCTCATTCTTGATGAATTAATCTACGGGATGATCGACATTTATGAGACTCACGAGATTTACGTAATTGTAAGAAGAGTTGCGGTCGCTGGTCATAGATAAACTCTCTGCGAAGAGAAAGGCCGCGCTTCTCTTGATTAACGAGCGACCTGACTGATTTTCATAGATTTAGATTTACGCTCGAGGGTTGCCCTAAGCCGTTCCCCATGACAAACGAGAATATAAAAATTGGATATTCGCCAGCCCTCTTCACTTAATCTTTTCTGCAGTTATTTAATTTAGGAAACCAGACAATAGGGAAATTAAAAATGGGAAAAAAAGGAAGAAACAATTGAAATAAATAAAAAATTATAGGCCTAAGAAAACTATAATTATCTTTTCTTATCCTACCTTTATACTTTAAATTGTTCTATTTGAGCTTTTTCAACTTTTTGAAAGATAATTAAAAGACTCGACATTTATATGTTTTGCACTAGGCGTGACAAGAAGAGAGTGAGAAGTAGACAAAAAGGTACCGCAGAAAAAGTCGATCCACTTCGACTTTTTTTAACATCACGTATACTAAGGTAAAGGTACCTATCATGAGATAAATTTTGAAGGGGTCTTGAGATTTTCATTAATTTTGGAAGGATAGTGAAATATATTTTCAAAATGTTTATATCAATGAATGGGCTGATCTTTTCTTTTAGTCTAAGCAAAGTTATTATATTTATGAAAAAGCGGAACGACCTATATGTACCTATTATGAAACAACTTTTCGACTCTTGTACCGGTGTTTTATAATGCATGTCCCTATTATGGTACAGCAGAGAAATGTGTTTTTTTTAAATATTAATATGGCTTATTTTAGATTATTTTCTATATTACATCGAAACAAATAGTACAATGAACATTTATTTTAATCGTTAATAGAGATAAATAAATTGAATAAAAGTCTTCATTAAAATTGACAAATCTAACCTATAGAGGGTGGTTTTCTTGAACAAGGTGGATTAAATTTTATTTTTGCTCAAAAATGTTTGCTACAGGGAATGAAATTTTATTTGGGTGGATGAAAAAAAACCATGAAGGATGATGTCAAAACTTAAGAAACTCGGTCAAAGTGAAGTGTAAATAAAATATTAGGCTAAGTACCCCTTTCGTTTTTTAAATTTTATTTTACTTAATAATAACTTTATGTGTTTTGTTGAATATTTTTCCTTTTTGGCAGAAAGTTAATCTTCTTGGTTGAAAATTCATATTTTTCCTCGAAGATTCCACAGTTTGTTTCAAATTCGTTTTCTCTGTTGACTGAAAAGTATTTTTTAATGGAAAACTCAACTATTCTTGAAAATTTGTATTTTTTGGTTGAATTTAACTGCTTTTTATTTAGAATCAAAATCTTGTTTGGTTTAAATTTCAATTATATTATATTGCTCGTTGAGAATTCATCTTTTTTAGTGAAAAATTGGTTGAAAGTGTAACTCTTTTGTTAAAAATTAATTTTTTCGTTGAAGATTCATCATTTTAATTGAAAATTCATCTCGGATTGAAAATTTAACTACCTTGTTGAAAATCAATTTTTTTAACTGAAAATTTAACTTTTCCAGATTAAAATTTAACTATTTTATTGAAAATTCGTTTTTTTTTGTTTGTTAAAAATTAGTTTTTTGGAACAGAAAATTTAACTATTCTATTTTAGGTTGAAGATGTATCATTTTTTGATGAAAATTTAACTATCTGGTTGATAATATTGATCTTTTGTATTAAAAATTAAACATTGGTGATCATCATTCATCACATTGGTTAAAAATAAATTTCTTTTTAAATTAATTTGTTCAACTTACCATTTAACTACTCCACTTTTTGTTGAAAATTCATTTCTTTTTTTGTAAAATTCAACTATTGGTTAAAAATTCATCATTTTTAGTTGCAACTTCAACTATTTGGTTGCAAATTCATATATTGTGTTGAAAATTCGTATTTTTTTTGTAGAAAATCAATCTGCATGGTTGAATATTCATCTTTCTGGTTGAAAATTCAACCATTCCAATTGAAGATTCATCATTTTCATTCATCAGCCTCTGTTCGATACATAGGAGCAAGCGTTGAAAACGTGTGCTTCGATATGAAACACCCATGTTTCTCCGTTCAATAAATAAGGACCATGTTAAGAAAGGTGTACGTATTATGAAACAACTAATTAATAAATAAAGTTGTATCCAAATAAAGAAAAAGCGCAGTAATCGCAAATCTGTAAACCTTAAGGCTATGTGACGAGTGTGTCACGTGACCGGATTCCTACCTTACCGACACTTTCTTTATTTGCAAACTTATTTTCACATGAATAGCCACATCAAGTTGAAAATTTGGGATAATAAATAAGAAGCACTAAGAAATTATCCCAAATTTTCAACTCGATGTCGCTATTCGTGTGAAAATAAGTTTACAAATAAAAAAAGTGTTGGTAAGGTAGGAATCCGGTCACGTGACCCACTCGTCACATGGCCTTAAGCTGTCATTTAATCTATGACACATGTGAAATAATCGAAATTTGTGAATACACGAGATAAAATAAATTATAGGTATCAAGCCTTCTGATTCGGATGAATGGCAGTCAATTTTCCCGACTGTGGAGGTTAGATAATTAAAATTATTTTTTAGTGTTTAAGACTTTAGAACCATACTTTCATACTTATCAATGTAATAATTTGTAATCAAAAATATACTTTTAAATTACTTATAAATCGAATTATTTATCAAACTGTTTCATGATTGGGACATGTTTATTGATATAGGTACCTTTGCCTTATTGATTTTTTTACGCTGAACACGAATCTGTCTCACTGTTTTCGAGATATCGAGGTTTTTACTCTCGAAAAGGTCAATCAATCAAACAATCTGTTGGAGAATTACTTATCTTTTTTTATAACTAATTCAATTATTAGTTATAAGATTCTTGCCACGTATTTAATTAGTCAAAACATGATTCATCTTTCAGTTAAACATCTTTTTACTGATTTAATTCGTTGAATTTGAACTAATTCAGATAAGTCACGTCTTTTTCTAGTAAAAATTGTACTGCATCTTCTTCTTTTGGCCCTGTTTGTTCGTAATTCTTTTGATCCCTTTCTTAATATCGTTTTCGTTGATTAAGTTGTTATTAGAAATGTGTGAAAGGTCATATATTTCTTGATTTGAAACTGAGAGGGTTAATATTCATGTCTGGATGACCGCCGCATTGCGACACGCGTTAATTGAAAAGCCCTTTCACGCCAGGCTGAAGAACAATCGTACAATGGACTTCGTGTCGTCGTAGTATACGTACATACACGTGAGTGTAAGTAAGTGCCTCTAAACTCCATGGGTGGTGCGAGATGGTGCATGCCAATGGAGGAGCAGAATGCACCCCACGTGACCAGATTTCACTTCAGCATGTAATGAAAGTATGTCCACAACTAATCCCTTAATCCCATATTCGGCACGCGTAATTCTGCAGACATTTAAAAGTTCAAACAAAAAGCGCTTTTGTAAGTCTAGAAACTAAGAACATATTCACAAAAACACTAAAAAAAGGAAGAACATTGAGTCAGATCTCTGTAAAATTCTTCGTGTATCCTTTTCTTTATTCTTCTTCTTTATATTCTTTCTCCTTTTACATTTTCTTGCTTTTTATTCTTCTTTCTAACCCATTTCTGTTGTCCTTTTCCTTCTTTGTCTTTCACGGCAGAAGAATAAGTAAACCAGGTCGCCTCTCTAGCAAGCATCCCAGGCGAAAAGCTTCACAAAATCACCACTGGCCCATTTGTATCCAAGGTCTTTCATTTCACACGTTTCTTACGTTTACGTCCATACATTTCCTCATGCAAGCTCTTGTGCTTCTGTGGATTTTTCTATCTTTTGGATTCAGGGTCTCATTGACACATATCCACCACTTTTTCCTCGGTCTGCCTCTGGGTACGCTACCATTTACTTTGTCTGAATATACTTGTTTCGCCAGTATTTCTTCTTTCATTCTCCATACATATGCCCAAACCATCGCATCAAATTCATTTCGCTTTTATCAAACAGTGTTTCCTCCATTAAGAATATAATGGGCATTTAGATGTTCATTTTTACAAAGAAACTCCACTGTATGAAGATTATATTTTCATATTCACATTTAAAAATATTGATAAGACAATATTTTACACTTGGATTCAAATATGCAACTTTACCATGCACACTTACAAATTTCAGAGATAACTTGTGACTTTCATAATAAAATACTAAAAATAATGAAATATATTTGAAACATATTCAGTATGCATTCAGACAAATTTCAGTAAATTTATGTTGGCTCAAATAAACTTCAACCCCTTTGGTGCATGCGACATTTTTTATAACAAATGCATGATGTCATACATTTTTAAATGAAACATTTTTTTTAATTTCCAAATTTATGGTAAATTGATAAATTACCAACAGTTTTGAATATTTCAGAAATTATGGAAATTTATCGTAAATTTATAATTTTTTAAATATCAAAAAATTTTAAAATTTACGGAAATTGGAAATAACCAAAAATTTCCGGAAATTTTTAGTAATTTTAGTAACTTTTCGTTTCGAGTTGGTCCAATCTATCTTGATCTAGCTTGATAATTTTCATTATAAGCCTCTGACGTCAGTTTTTTCTCCCTAGGGGGTGAAAACTACTTTTCACTTCCTAGGGACTGAAAAGTAACTTAAGTCCTGCTTCGTAGGCATTGAATAGGGCTGAAATCACGCATGAGTTATGAAAAATAAATTTCAGACGAATTTGGAGGTATTGTCTAAGAACTGCACTCTTCGACGAAGAAGGTGTAGATCTCCAAACAGTTAAGGTACGTGGGTTAGCTTTCGCAGATGACAAGATTGTTATGGCAGAATCAGTCGAGGACTTGCAAAGAATGTTGAATAAACTTCATACAAGCATGAAGGACATGGGACTCAAAGCTAGAGAGATTGATCAGCAACCTGGGTCGGAGCAGTGTTGCGGAATAAACGTGTCATTTAAATAAATAACACGAGAATTCCAGATCAATCTAAAATATATATACCTAACACTTATATACATATCTACCTCATACCTATATACCTACCTACCTTATACCTATATACCCATATGCACACTACTATTCTCCAACCGAGCAAGTCACGCCTACCCCGAAAGGGAAATGGCTTAATGGTATAATAATAAAAAAATACTCAAATTATCCTAGAATTCAGATGAATTCACTTTAAAGTCACAGTGAATTATTTAGAATTTACTGGAATTCAGTAGAATGCAATTTCATTAAAATAATTTCAATCGAATTCCATGGAATTCACGGAAATTCAGTAAAATTTAGTAAAATTCGTTCAAAAATAGTAGAATTCACTAAAATTGATTATAATGCAGTAAAATTATTATAATTGCGATGAGCAAAATGCTCTTCATGGTAACCAAATTATTTTGCTCGCCACTTTTATTATTAATGCCATCTAGCCTCATAAAGGGTTACCTATGAGACCCGCCCTGCATCGTGTTTCGAATAAAAGTTTTCTTTACCAACTAAAATACAAAACCTGAGATTCCCTACCGTTTACAGACATCGAATATAACATCAATAACCCAACACGATGCAATGTTAACATAGTAACCGTTTACGTCGCCAAATAACACTGATAGTAAAAGTGGAGAGCATTTTGCTTACCGGTGAAAGCATTTTGCTCACCGATGTTGGGGATTTTGCTCATCGTCTTCGCGCAGGATGCGGAATCGACCATTTTCGATGTCTGTAAACCGTAGAGCGTAGACAAACGAAAAATGTAAATCTGATTTGTTTATTTTTGGCTTAAAATACTTTTGCGTAATCAAGGATCAATAATTCCTCCAAAAATTGTGTTGAAAATTGTATATAGGAGCAGGGGTCATATACAACCTCCGGGAACCCAAAGATATTTTTTGATTTTCATAAAACTTTAGGTGGGTGATACGAGTATCAGCTTACAACTTTTTTTGCTCCAGGCGTTTTGAATTTTCAAAAAAAAGTTTTTTCGATCATCCATAATATATAATTCCCATGTGAAATTTATTGTTCATTTTTATTAAAAATATTTTAGAAGATTTTAGTTTCATTCACTAGAAATCAATTGAACCTCTCCGGATCAAAAGGGGATACGCGTGGATTCAGCCTGAGAAGCATTGTCCAGAAAGTCAATTATTAAAATCGTTCGAATTTTAATTCTAAGAACTGATACTTGTAGAGAATTTCAAGGCGCATATTTTTTTCCTTTAGCAAATATTAGTAGGTTTTACAGTTTTTGAGGTAATTGATAGAAACCAGACTTGTCGAAAACAAAAAATTTCAAACTTTTTTCAGTTCAACTCGCGCTGTCTTCGTCAATTTACAGAATTTATCAATTTTATTAATACTTAATTACATTTTCAAGTCTTCTGGAACTATTCGAGGAAGAAAAATGTTAATATTTCAATAAACAAAAAAGTTATTAATTTTTTTGTGAGGCTTTGCGAAAATCATGATTTTCAACGTTCAAGCGCTTCGTTTATGGAGCGAATTTTAAGCAACGGAAAACTTCCAGTGAGAAAGTTGTTGATTAAGATCTGTAGAAGTTTTCTGGAAAGTTTTAGCTCAATCAGAATAATGGTTAAAAAATTATAAATGTTTAAAGTTGCAAGCGGGAAACTTGACGCTGCCCTATTTGACTTGAATTTTATATCGTCCGCTGGAACACGTTCGTAGCCGAGGAGGCACGCGCATAGGGCGGCGTCTAGATTGCCGCTTGCAATTTAAAATATTCATAATTTTTTAACAATAAATCCGATTGATCTAAAACTTCTCAGAAAATTTCTTCAGGTCCTAATCAACAACTTTCTCGCTGGAAGTTTTGCGTTGCTTAAAATTCGCTCGATAAACGAAGCGCTTGAATGTTGAAATTCATTATTTTTGCAAAGCCTCACAAAAAAATCAACAACTTTTTTGTTTATTAAAATATTAACATTTTTCTTGCTTAAGTAGTTTCAGAAGACTTCAAAATTTGATTTAGTATTAATAACATTGATAAATTCTGGAAATTGACTAAGTTAGCGCGAGTTGAAGTGAAAAAAGATTGAAATTTTTTGTTTTTGACTAATCTGGTTTTTATCAATTATCTTAAAAACTGTAAACCCTAAAAAATATTTGCTGAAAGAAAAAAATATGCACCTTGAAATTCTCTACAAGTATCAGTCCTTAAAATTAAAATTCGAACGATTTTAAACATTTACTTTCTGGACAATACTTATCAGGCTGAATTCACGCGTATCCCCTTTTGATCCGAAAAGTTTACTAATATTTAGTGAATTTTACTCGAGTTCTGTACAGAATTCACTGGAATTCAGTGAAGATTAGTAGAATTGGCTATTATTCAACATAATATAAAAGTAATGAGTAGACCTTAATAGAATTTAGAATAAATTCATTACAAAATCGGTAGAAATCATTATAACTCTGTTAATTTTTTCTGAAATTCCATTGAAATGAAAAGAACTTAGTTAAGTAAAATTCACGGGAAATTAAAGTATTATAAAGAGTCGAGTTTACTGGAATTCACATCATGATTAGCAAGTGGTCGTCCAATTTGAATGAAACTTGGTGAAATTATAGTGATACATGATTGATTTTTCCGAATTATCGAAATTTCTAAAATTGTTATTAAAATTTCAAGGAAACTTGAAAGTGTTGCAATAAAATTAAAAGGGTATGTCTTTACTCATTTTTTTCTATGTTCCTTTATTCTTCTAATATATTTTCCCCTCTTTTTCATTCCTACATATTATCTTTTTCGCATTAATTATCAATTTGATTATTTCTCCTTAACAATAAGAGATTCGACCGACATAAACTAGGGTAAAACTATTTCAACTGACAACTACAGAACATTCTCGAGTATTATTTTAATAATTTAATTTCCGTTGGGGCTTCCGATCTTCGCGTGGCACTACATCAAGTATTTTACGAGCACTGTGAATGGTACATGCGTGCAAACTACGCGAATAGGCGTAATAGCATAACTCAGAGTAATCTACGATTAGCTTTTTACGACTAACAACTATTCTTTTTTCATCCCCTTTCTCCTGCCTTACTAATTAATGCCGATTGTTCCGGAATTACGACTATTAAAACCCTGGGAACGATGCTTTTACTATACTGACATCTGGTGCGTTCAATTCCACACGAGATGGGCTAACAGTTTCATGAAATCGGAAAAAACCTTAGCTAATTCTATTTTTATTTTATCTTCAATAATACTTCATAAAATTTTTATGTTTTATTTTTAGTAGTAAATTTAACTACCGTAGGAAATTGCCGGTATAACCAGTCCGAGTACTATTAAAAATCACTGCTAACTTTGAGACGTGATTACTCATTCACAAGAAACTTTTCTTCAAAATTGTTGAAAAGCTGGTAAAAATTCCGCGTCAAATGACTCACAACAGAGACATTTTTTACCTGTTGAAGAGAATATATCACGTAAAATTAAAAAAATATGCAAGAATTTCTCGGATACAAAATACATACATTTTCAACCAACTGGTTGAATTTTCAACTGAACAGGAATAAATTTCCAATAAAAATGGAACAGTTAAATTTTCGGAAAAAATTTAATTTTTAACTAACAAACAAAAAATTTCAACAAAATAGTTCAATTTTCAACCAAAGAAGAGAATCATGAAAAAACGGAATTTTTAATCAAGTAGTTCAACTTCTATTTGTAGTTGTTACTAATAGTTATAGTTGTAGTTGAATTTATAACCAGGAAAGATAGATTTATAACTAAATAGTTTAATTTCCTACCAAATTGTTGAATTTTCAAGACAAATAGACACATTTTTTACAACATAGTGGAATTTTCTACCCGAAAATATGAATTTTTAATGTAAAAGTTAATTCAACATCAAATAGTTGAATTTTTGACCGTAATGGTGAATCTTCAAACAACAACAAAATTCAAGCACAGACGCGCTTGGAAATTTTGTGTCATATCTTAGAAATGCTTGAAGATTTTTCAAGTTTTATTGGCTGAAATTGAAGATAAGATTTCAAGGATTGCGTCCTCTTAATTTTATTTTTTATCAACATATTCTCGAGGTAAAGTTAAGGTACAAAATCTGAGAAATTCTCAGATATTACCGCTCTTGCAGCCGACTGAAACTTGACGTAGACATGCTTGGACATTCTTAGTCATAATTCGGGAAGGCATGAAGATTTGCTAACCCAAAAAGATGAATTTTGAACAAAATAAATGAATTTTCTACCAACTAGTTGAATTTTCAAGTTATAAAGAATAAATTTTCAATAAAAATGGAACAGTTAAATTTTCAGCTAAAAAATTAATTTTTAACAAAAAAAAAACAATTTACAACAGAATAGTTCAATTTGCAACCAAAGAGGTTAATCATAGAAAAACTGAATTTTAAATAAAGTGGTTCAACTTTCAACCACGTAGTTAAACTTTCAACCAAATAGTTTAATTTTCTACCAAATTATTGAATTTTTAAGTCAAAAAGGTGAATTTTCTACAAAATAGTTGAATTTTCTACTCGAAAATATGACTTTGTAACGAAAAAGTTCCTTTACAACCAAATAGTTGAATTTTCAACTACAATGATGAATCTTCAACCAAAGAAATTAATTTAAAGTTCAGATGCGATTGGCAATTTTGTATCATATCTTAGGAATGTATGAAGATTTTTTATGTTCTTTGGCTGAAATTAAAGGTCGGATTTCAAAACTTACACCCTCTTAATGGCACTTTTTTCAACATATTTCCAAAGTCACTGCTAGAGTTGAAGTTAAGGTGCAAAATCTGAGAAATTCTCAGGGATCACTGCTCTTGCGGCCGACTGAAACTTGGCGCAGACATGCTTGGACATTGTTAGTCATAATTCGGGAATGCATGAAGATTTTCTAACCCAAAAAGATGAATTTTGAACAAAATAAATGGATTTTCTACCAACTAGTTGAATTTTCAAGTTATAAAGAATAAATTTTCAATAAAAATGGAACAGTTAAATTTTCAGCTAAAAAATTAATTTTTAACAAAAAAAAAACAATTTAAAACAGAATAGTTCAATTCGCAACCAAAGAGGTTAATCATAAAAAACTGAATTTTTAATAAAGTGGTTAAACTTTCAACCAAGTAGTTGAACTTTCAACTAAATAGTTTAATTTTCTACCAAATTATTGAATTTTTAAGTCAAAAAGGGGAATTTTCTACAAAATAGTTGAATTTTCTGCCCGAAAATATGAATTTGTAAAGAAAAAGTTCCTCTACAACCAAATAGTTGCATTTTCAACTACAATGATGAATCTTCAACCAAAGAAATGAATTTAAAGTTCAGATGCGATTGGAAATGTTGTGTCATATCTTAGGAATGCTTGAAGATTTCTCAAGTTTTATTAGCTGAAATTGAAGATAAGATTTCAAGGATTACGTCCTCTTAATTTTAGTTTTTATCAACATATTCCCTAAGTCACAGCTCGAGGTAAAGTTAAGCTACAAAATCTGAGAAATTCCCAGATATCGTCGCTCTTGCGGCTGACTGAAACTTGACGCAGACATGCTTGGACATTGTTAGTCATAATTCGGGAACGCATGAAGATTTTCTAACCCAAAAAGATGAATTCTGAACAAAATAATTGAATTTTCTACCAAATAGTGGAATTTTCAAGTTATAAAGGACAAATTTTCAATAAAAATGGAACAGTTAAATTTTCAGCTACAAAAATAATTTCTAACAAAAAAAAAAAAAACAAAAAATAATTTACAACAGAATAGTTCAATTTGCAACCAAAGAGCTTAATCATAAAAAACTGAATATTTGATAAAGTGGTTCAACTTTCAACCACGTAGTTGAATTTTCAAACAAATAGTTTAATAGTTGAATTGTCAACTACAATGATGAATCTTCAGCCAAAGAAATTAATATAAAGTTCAGATGCGATTGGAAATTTTATGTCATATCTTAGGAATGCTTGAAGATTTTTCAAGTTTTATTGGCTGAAATTAAAGATAAGATTTCAAGGATTACGTCCTCTTCATTTTAGTTTTTATCAACATATTCCCTAAGTCACAGCTCGAGATAAAGTTAAGCTACAAAATCTGAGAGATTCCCAGATATCACCGCTCTTGCGGCCGGCTGAAGCTTGACGCAGACACGCTTGGACATTTTTCTCAATAACTTGGAAAAGCCTGAAGATTTTAAAATGTTTTATCGGTTTATATTTAAGACAAGACTTCAATAACTGTAAAATAAAACTTCTCACGTGGTATATTTTCTTCAAAAGGTCCAAAATATCTCTATTAGGGGTGACTAGACGCGGAATTTCATCAACTTTTTACCGTTTTTTTTTTAAGTTTCTCGCTCCTTTTTAGACGATTAATCCCGTTTCAAAGTCAGCAGTGATTTTCAACAGTACTCGTGGTAGTCCTACCGACAATCTCCGACGTTATTTTATAAGTCAACATACACTAAAAATTGTTTAAAAAACAACAGTAATTGAAAGTAGTTAATATTTGAGGTGAGGTAATGTTGGATGAATGAAAAGCAAGAATCAAAACAAAGGAAAGAGAACAATACAAGAAAGCGAAAATATGCATGAATGAGGGTAAAAAAATAATAATGAGAGAGGGGAAAAAATCAATGAAAAAAGACTAGAAGCTATAGAGGAGTCGTGCCAGGTACATTCAAATCTCGGGATTATTTTCCTGCTTTGTAGACAAAAGCGTCAATTACCCGACGTTTCGAGGAGAGAAAAAATATCTTCAAGCGTCCAATCTCACTTTTCTGGCTGAAACCTGCCATTTTCCCTTCGCTCTTTTCATTCACATTTTTTTACATATTACAGCGATGGATAGCGCTTTACGGTGCTTAAAGGGTCTGTAAACCAGTCTGGAATTTCCATTCTCGTATATTATTAAACTCGAATGACAAAATTAATAAAGACATAACATAATATTCAATAAAAAAAATCAACAGTTGTGAAAAACTGGAATAAATTTGTTTACCTAAACATTCATTGCCGCATAGGAAATAATAAAAGAATTTCCAAAGAACTTTAAAACCCTATTTTATTTTTCTAGAAAGTCAAGATTTCATGTGGAAATCTTTCGGCAAGTATGTCATTCACAAATATAGACGAGCATGACTGATCTGAACTGAAGATTCCTGTCAAAAGACAGTTAAATTTTTGACCAAAAATATGAATTCAATAGAATAATTGCATTTTCCACAAAATAATCAAATTTTCAACAAAATATTTGAAATTTTAACTGAACAGTTGAATGTTCAACCTACGAAGATGCATTTTCACCCAAGAAAGGTCCATTTTCAATCCGAAAGGATGAATTTTCAACAAAATAGTTGAAGTTTCTTCAAAAAAGATGCCTTTAACAAAATAGTTGAATTTTCAACAGAATAATTAAACTTTTAACAAAATATTTGATTTTTTAACTAAATGGCTGAATTTTTAACCTACATGATTGAATTTTTAACAGGCGGAAATTAATTTTAGACCAAGAAGATAAATTTTCTACCAAAAGACAAATTCTCCACCAGATAGTTGAATCCTTCACCAAATAGATGAATTTTCAACAAAGAAAATTAAGTTTTCACAGAAAGAAGACAAATTTTCAACAAGAGAGTTAAGTTTTCAAGCTAAAAAGTCAAATGTTAAAAAAAAAACAGATGCCTTTTAAAGAAGGAAAGCATGAATTTGAACAATAGAGTTAAGTTTTCAATCTGAAAAATCGAATGTTTGAGTAAACAGTTAACTTTCTATCTGAGAAAACTTTCTATCTGAAAAAGATCAATTTTCAACAACAAAGTAAATTTTCAGTAAAAAAAGATTAATTTTCTGCCCAAAAAGATGAATTTTGTACCAAATAGTTGAATTTTCAACCTACAAAGAATAAATTTTGAAGGTAAATTATAAAAAAAACTAAATTTTCAATAAAGTAGTTCAACTTTCAATCAAGTAGTTGAATTTTCAAACAAGAAAGATAAATTTTTAACCAAACGGATGGATTTTCTACCAAAATAGTAGAAGTTTCCGCTAAAAATATGAATTTGTAACCGAATAATTTAATTTTCTACCAAATTGTTGAATTTTTTACACAAAAACATGAATTTTCACCAAAAAAGTTAATTTACAACTAAATAATTGAATTTTCGATTACAATGACGAATCAACAACAACAACAAAAGAATTTTTTACAAAGCAGTTCAACTTCAAACCAAGCAGTTAATTTTTTAACAACAACAAAAATTCTCTACAAAACAGGTAATAGTTGATACTTCAATAAAAAAAATTGCATTTAGAATCAAAAACAGTTGAATCCAACCAAAAATGTCGAATTTACAACAAAATAGTTGAATCCTCAACCAAAAAAGAATAATTTTCAACCAAACAGTTGAATTTTTAACCAAGAAGGGTAAATTACTTTTTAACAAGAAGATCAATTTTTCACAGAAAAAAAAACAATTTTTCCACCAAAGACATGAATTTTCAACTAAAATGATGAAAATCTTCACACAAAAAATTAATTTTGAATATTGAACTGAAAAAGATCAATTTTTAACTGAAGAAAGTAGTTCAACTTTGAACCAAGTAGTTGAATTTTTGTCCAAAAAATATGACTTTTTAACAAAATAGTTGCATTTCCAAAAAAGAACTAAATTTTCAACCAAATAGTAGTTTTAACCAATCGAGATGAATTCCGAACCAGAAATATAATAGTAGAATTTTCAACCAAAACAAATTAACTTTCAACCAAAAATAGTTGGATTTTCTTATTGGGTTCTATTATATTAAATCAGTCGCATTTGAACGAAATAGCGTTAAAATAAGAAAAAGGGAAAATGGGAAGTTTCTTGAAAACAGGGGGAAAAGAGGAATTCTTTTTAAAAAAAGGGAACAAGAGGGGAATAGGGGAAAGAGTGTGAAGTCTGAAATACGTAATTGATTTTCATACTTATTAAATTATTATTGAACTGTGCCGTTGCAGGGCCATCTTTCGCAAACTTTTTTCAAAATCATCAGGAAATATACTAAACTTTATCTAACTTCGTAACGTTACTTTAACCCCCCACCCACCTAATCCGTTGCCAACCTTAGTTTTTGGTGCGAACCTCTAACCCCTTAAATTGGTAGCGTGTTTTATGGACGTCCCCTTATTACTCTGGAGGTGGTTTTCTGCAGTTTTCCTCTCCCCTGGCCAAACGTCCAGACAAATTTGAAAGAAAAAATAATAATCTGTTACCAACCGTAGTTTTTGGTGCGAACCTTTCCCCCCTCAAATTGGTAACGGAGTTTATGGACGGCACCTTATTACAATCCTGAATAAGAAATTAAAGGACAAATTTTATTTTTTCTCTCACTTTTTTCCCTTTTTCCGAACAGAGGATATGTGGAACTATATATTTGTTTCAAAGTATCCCAGCCGTAACTTCGCTTCTGAAATACCTTTTCTCCTCTCTTTCCACCACACTAATTCTATCTCTCTTTCAACTCACTCTTCTATCATCTCGCTAGCAATTCATTACTCGGAGTTGAGTTACGCCTTTCTTTGGCCCTTCGGGACTCTCAACTCGGTGGCTTCGAGTCGGTCGCTAAAACGTCTCCATGCCTCCGGGGACATTTCCTGAGGTAAAAAAAAAACAGAACAAAACTAGGAGAGCAAGAGGGAGGAGGTTTGCAACCGCAAGGATGAAGCGAGGAGGAAAAGAGGGAAAGAGGTATACTGTTAGGGTAGAGAAATACCCGACAACGTAAATTTTCGCGGTCGAGGAGCCAATCTCAGAAAGAGATTGCTGCACATTCTCCATTATACTTGAGGACACTTTTAGGATAGAAACTGTAAGTACGATGGTCTTCCAAGCTGTATTTTGTAACCTCATCGGTCATTGTCGCCTAATCAATTTTTAGCAAATGCTATCGTTGACAGCATTTATTTTTTAATGGGTCTTCTTCGTCACAGATCATCACACAAAGCTTGAACCCTCCATAGTGACGTCACTAATACGAAAATCCACCCCCCCCCCCTTTTAAGTGGAAATGTTTTCTTTGGTTTCATTTCATAAACGCCTAATATAAAACATAAAACATACAAACATAATATTGTAACTAACTTCACAGCCAAAAATGCCCTCAAATCAGGGGAATTGGGGTGATTTTCCATGAAAATAGGGTAATAATAGGGGAATAAATTCTTTTGAATGAAATTATTGTATAGGATCTATATTAAACTCAATATGGAATGTTCAAGATTTCAAGTCTAAATATATTGCATTTACAAAAAAATCGTTGAATTTTCCTGTATAAGGGACCCGAAATTCCCCCCCCCCCGCGGGCCTTCAACTTTTTATGGCTACAGCCCTGTAAGGGACAAATTTTATGCAAAAAAAAAAGAATTTTCAACAAAAGAGTTGAGTTTTAATAATAAAGTCGTATATTTTAGAAAACAGTTAAGTAATTAAACCAAAAGGAGGAATTTTCAACCAAGAAAGATGATTTTTAAACCAAACAGTTTAATTTTCAACCAAATGGTCAAATTTTCAAACAGAAAAGATTAAACTTCAACCAAAAACTGTTGCATATTTAACACAATAGTTGAATCTTCAAGCCAAAAAGTTAAATTTTCGATCAAGAAGTAATGGACTCGTTAAATTATTAGTTCAAAAGATTAATTTTCAATAAAAAAATAAAAGAATTTTCAAGAAAATAAGTAAATCTTCAACCACAAAAATAATTTTTTAACAAAGTAGATCAACTTTGAACTAAGTAGTGGAATTTTCAACCAAAAAAGATTAATTCTCAAAGACAAATTTAATAGTTGAATTTTCAACTAAAAACGATTGCAAATTCGTTTTTTTTTTATTTTAAAATTAATTTCCTTAACTGCAAATTTAACTAATTCATTTCTGGATAAAAATTAATCGTTTTTAGTTGAGAGTTCAACTATTAAATTTTTCTTCGAGAATTAATCTTTTTTGGTTGAAAATTCCACTACTTAGTTCAAAGTTGATCTACTTTGTTAAAAAATCATTTTTGTGGTTGAAGATTTACCTATTTTCTTGAAAATTGTTTTATTTTTTTATTGATAATTATTCTTTTGAACTGAAAATTTAACGAGTCCATTGTTGGTTGAAAATTAATAGTTACTAGTTCAAAATTCAACAATTTGGTTAAAAATTTATGTATTTTGTTGTAACTTCGTCTTTCTTGGTAGAAAAATTGTAGAATTTTTAACCAAGAGAGATTAATTCTGAACGAAAAATATATTAGTAGACTTTTCAATTAAAATAAATTAACTTTCAATGAAAAATAGCTGGATTTGCTTATTGGGTTCTATTAATTAGGTTCGCATTTAAGCGAAACAACGAGAAATAAGGGAAATTTTTTGAAAACAGGAGGAGGGGGGGGAATAATATGAAGAAGGAGAAAAGAGGGGAATAGTGAAAATAGTGTTAAGTCTGTATTTCGATGCTTTACTTGTAAAATAAAATCAGAATTTTTTTTTTAAGCATTCTTAACCCCTCCTTCATATGTCACAAAACCTGTTATTCCTTCCACTTCACCCCCCTGTCCGGCAGTGTAAACTAGTTTTTGGAAAGCCCCTAAGAATTATTTAAAGGCACAATAAAATGTGGACCGTTACTAAAAAAATGGGGAATATAAAGTCCCAATAGATGAGGTAAGGGAAAGTTTAAAAAATATTCGAGTGAATATGGAAGAAAATATGAGTAACTTTTATGAAATTTGTTTATTATTTATATCTGAGGTATTCGTATTTCATTGATATGTGATTAATTGTCACGAGACGTGACGCCTCCCCCATAATGAAGAAACATCGATAAATATCTTTCATAAAATATAAATGAGTAAAATAAAGAAGTTTAATGCAAAAATTCGGAAGATTTAAAGATTCGAATAGCTGCTTGACTTTGAATAAAGAATCCATCGTCAATTAGTTCGCTGAGGGAGTCAAAGGACGTGGCCGACTTTTTTCATCTTTAAGACTATCAGATAAATTTACTTCTCCACTATTTTTTACCGAATTGTCATTCGCGGAATGCCGACAGGAGGATGTGACACGACCACTTTATGATGTACGAACGGCGTCACGAGATCGAGTTTGTGGGGCCAAAGAAAACAATGACCAAGCATCAATTAATTAGGTAATAATCGACGATCTGGAGACGAAAAACGACCGCTCCAGGGAAAGGAGAACATATAAATTATCCTTTGAGGGAATTTGGATTAATCATCCATTAGGTGCTTTTTATATATTAAACATTTTTGAAATTCAAAATACCGTCAAACAGGGTAATTTCGTACATGTGGGGTAAATCCGGACATTCCTAAATTGATAGTTTAAATTACTTAAGGCTGGTTGTTTTAGCCATAATACTGATACCAGATTTTTGGAACAGTGGTGAGTAATTCATCCTATCAATTTAGGGAATTTAAGGGTGTCTGAATTTACCCCACGTGTCTGAAATTACTGCGTTTGACGGTAGATCCTCATTTCATAAAAATTATCAATACTATTACAAAACAAGTTAATAGATGAAATAAAATGGTACTGTTGAAATGACAAAAATTTTAATCATTAGTCAGGATCGTCTGTGTCATTTTGTTGTCGTAACAATTGTAATGCGATTGTTGAGGCAGGTCAAAATTAATTATGTTAAATCGTTTCTGTTGATAGAGTGTGCACTGTGCAGTGCACAAACTGTGCATAATAAATTTGATACATTTCAAAGATCAATTCATATCATGAATGATGAGTCAGTGTATTAACGACCATTGTTGGAAGATAATTAATAATGATAACAATAATAGTCATTGTCAGCTTTATACTTCATGAAAGACTTGTGAAGTAGGACGGACAGAAAATACTAAAATTAATTAAATCCCGATAAACCTTAAAGGTACTGCAAATAACAAAAAATAAATTGGTGTCCTCAGACGTTGAAACAAGCCATGATGCCGATTTTGGTACTAAACTCATACTTATATATAACATTCTAATATGTGTACCAACTTATTGTCGAACATAGAATAATTCCAGCTGCATATTTTTAAAATTCACGGATATTAACTACATTTTAAAAATAAATCCATAGGGAGATAAAAGGATTTCGCAAAATTTTAAAACAAGTAATAAAATAAAAACGAAAAAGACATGGGATAATAATTATTCAACGGCTAAAAACGAAATAAGAAAATTGAAAGAATTATCAAGGTAGGATTAGAAAAATTTTCCGAAAAAGAAATATTATTAAACTCTTTTTTTTGTATAGAGTAATGATTCCTAATCAATACAGTAATTTATACAATCTCATTTTTCAGGCTTGTTCATCTAGAACTTTGTGAAACCGCTCAAGAAGTTAACAAAATTTATAAAGTGGAATTGACTGCATAAATGGCGATATTCAAGAATAGAATTTTTGCACAGATTGACTTGACGATATTGTGTTTCTAATTTTCTTCTTAAAAAATTTTTTATCCTTAGCAACATGTCTCTTCTTGTTTTTCAATACCTACTTTTTTCCTGCACCAAGTATTTATTTCAGAATCACAATTAGCTTATGCTTGTGAGTCACAATAATTATTTTAAAATTTCACAAAATATATATTACTTGTGCTAAAATAAGTTCTCAGGTAGGAATTAAAAGAAGAAATTAGATTGAAATTCAAGTTCGAAAACAGTTTATTAAATAATGATTATTCAATCTTTCATTTAGGCACATCAAACTGGGACAATCATTTTAGATATAAAAGAAGAAATGAATGATATTGAATTGAAAATGTTAATATTGAATACAGAGGTGAGAAGTCTTTTTAGCAGAAACAAATTGAATTTTATAAATTAATTTGAATACAAAAGGTTCTAATAGGACACATTCATCCTGACATAAATTTGGACAGGCAGAACAGTTTTCTCGTCAATTAAGACAAAATGCATTAAATTATACCATGAGTGGATTTAGTACTTTTGGATACAACTTTTTACTTAAAGTATATGAATTTAAATGAATAATTATTATCATATGTGAGAAGTGATGTAAATAAGAAGTGAATCATTTCCAGTTTTACATACAGATATAATCATTGTTTGAAATTTACCTTGCTTTCATTTAGTTGGTAATTTAAATTACTATACTTGATTCTGGAATTAAATTAGATATAAATGAAGGGTGGCCGTACAGAACTAGATAACCAACATTTTTTCGTAAATGAGTTTATTGCGTAATATTGCGTAAAAATTGTTTTTCTTTCTTCACGATATTTATCTCAGTTCTCAGAACAGAATAATTTGAATTAAACATTTGTTATTCTCATTTAGCTCTCCCATATTTCAGATGTAAGTTTATATTTTTATGAAAAATTGACAATTCGATTTTCAATCGACACGGAAAACCGATTTTCAAAACTTGTCAAATATTAACCTCAAAATTCTTGGACGAGTTACTTGGAATTATTTCACTTTTTTAGATAAAAACTTTTTCATCTTCATTCAGAAGCGCAATATCTGAGGAGTAAGTTTTTATTTTTTATTCAAACTGAAGATTATATTTTATTTCGCAATCCGCAGCCTAGCTTGTTCCAATTTGTGATTAGTGTCACTTTCAGATTGTCAGCTGACACATCTATTTCGTCGCCAATGGAAAACTGTTTCTAACCAAATTTTTTCGGGCTTAAATCAGCATCACGTAATTTCAAAAGTGGACTTCTGCCTTGTCTTCAAATGGTGATTTCGATTTTAAAGAACGTTTTTTCAATATGCTGAAAAATTCCGATTTTGTTGGTTATCTAGTTTTGTACTGCCACCCTTTAAATATTCTTCTCTATTGGAAATTAACAATTGACGAGGCAAAAGTCATCACTAAAGTAATAATAATGTATATTTGTCCCTAATTTATGTTTTTCCCAAATCACCATTTGTGATAATTTTTGTTCATCCGAATTATCATTTGACATCAGTTTTATTCTTCCGAATAGTCGCCTGATCGAGTCGGCACATTACGTGAATTTCACTATACCTAAACTAAATCCAGCGTAAAATAATGGCGTTAAATTCAAAATAAGAATTCTGTTAGCTGAGTTTGAATTTCGCGCCCTTATTTTATGTTGGACAGACGTGTCCTTACATATTTCAAGCCATGGCCCACAATTTCAGCACAATATATTCATTTTTCTAATTATAAAACCGCCGAATGTATTTCGTTACGCGAAAGACTCGATTCGGTGAAGTGGAGACTATGGCAGATGGCGTTTTATGTAAATGGATTTAAGGTTAGGTTTGGTGGCTCGATTTGGAAGAATGAGAATAATGTCAAATAATAATTCGGATAAACGAAAATTGAAGTCGAAATAGGAAAAATTAAGACTAATGGTAATTATGAAGAGTAAAGGTCAAACGGTACTTAGGAAATGTGATCAATTCTGGCAATCACAGAACTATCTGAAAACTCTTCAGGAGAATTCGAACACCTTAATTCATTGGACCCTGGAATTAAGAACATTTTCTGGCATGGCTGTTGGATTTGGACGCATGCTAACAGCTGACGCAACTAACGCACTGAGAGTACTACCATCATGCTGTTTGTCACACATTACTGAGTACCGCCTCTTTCGGTCCCGCGGTCCCAGGATCACCAAAATGCCGGGGACATCAAATCTAGGAATATCGTAAATCTGTGGTTCTTAATTCCAGGTTCCAGTGTACTGACAAGTAAGTTAATATTGTAGATAAACCTCTTACCCCCTAAATTCAACAGCTGAATTTGATATTTGATTCGAAAGAGGTGTAGTGAGAGTCAGTTGTTGACTGCTGAACTGTTGAAAATTCACGAAGTGATATATCGGTCTGAGGATTAGAAACAAGTTTCCCGTGAAGTTGGCAATGTTCCGCCTGGTTGACCCCATTGTTTACGGGGTAGCTTCTCTCTGCTGCACCAGATAACGCAGTCAAGAAGTAGGGACAATATCACAGGTCACCTGACATGAGGATGTAGAACGGTGACAAAACATAAACACGGAAACTACTACTGTCGGGAACTGCTTTTGACTTGGGAGGTTCGGGGTTGGTTGTCACGTATTTGATAGCGTATATAACTTTAAAGCTAGAGCTTGATTAATAATCGATTCTCGGGTTTATCCACAAACATAAGCTGTAACTAATCCATATAGACTAGTAACTACTATAGGAAGTATTCTATGGGGGATAAATTTTTCAAATAAAAGAATAAAGCTACTCTACTTATTTTTGGATATCAATTTCAAAAAATAGGATTAATTCTTTCATCTGTGTTCGTGATACACGCCTCAAGCCGGAACTAACCGAGACACTACTTCTCTTCTCTTTTACCGAATAAAAATCCGAAAGATTTTTTATTGTTTTCTATAAAATAAGTGTCAATTTTCCTGTGGGATGAACCTGTTTCTTTAAATAATCCATTGAGAAGTTCTAAAATGCCATTGTCAACTTCCAAACAAGCAGAATTTCCTGAATTATTTTCTTATTTTGTGTTCTTATACTTATAAGATTATAACGTGAAGCAATGTTACGTTTTTACTAAAATTAGGTACGTATTTTTTAGCTTTTACTTATTACTTGTTACTCAAACTTATAATTTATGATTTTTTGCCACTCAGTATTACAGAATAGCTGTTTCTGCCTCCTTATTGAAAGTGGACGCCTTAGCCCCACTTAGCAATAACTATAGATACGTATAGCTATATTAAATGTTTTAACCTTACGATACGGAAAAAGGGTCAAAGTTGATATATTTAGAGTATTAATATCTAATTATGATTATTTCGTGTAATTTATTCAGAAAAATTTAAAAACATGTCCCGCTTAGCCCCATCTTCATCAAAAGAAAATATTTTTTTAAAATAGCAGCTCAAGATTTTGTTGAATCTAGAAAAGAGTTATCTTAATGCTTTCTTCTTTCCCTTTTTTTTTCTTTTTCTTTATCTTCTCTCTTTTGGTTTATCTCAGCGCCTTAGAAAGAGGCGCTACTTCAGATGAAACTTGATTTACAGGAGCCCGGGGCCGATCGTTAGGCTTTCAATCCCATCTGCCGCCGTGCTCTGGTATTAAAAGTACTTTGAGCAAAATTTAAGAGCGGTGAAGTCAGCGGCGCTGCAACGATGTTATCTTTCAGGATGAATCCAATGTGGTAAAAAAGAATAGCAGGTTGTGTACAATGTACGACTGTATATTAGACTGGACCAATATAACGTCAGTCCGAAAATGTTTTTTTGTTGAAATATGTAAACCTTGTTTATTTGGACAGAACCAATAAAAAGAGCGTTAAATTCAATCTTTTTGGGTCTGATTTATTGTCATTGCAATTCTGTTCTGTTTTTGGATTTAAAAATAATTCAACAATTTTTCCTATTGGATAAACCATTATGGAGAATTTTTGTTACAGTTTTTGGGAACGAACAGTAATGAGATCAATTTTTTACTTCTTTCGCATGCCAAACCACAACTTTTTTTCCGTCGGCTTAAATGATTCGATAAACTTCAGCAATTTCACTCGCCGCTAGCAAACTTGTTTTTTCACAAGATAGAAGTTCTTTGGGGAGTATCCCCTAAATGAAACGAACATTTTTTCAACATATGAATACATTTTACCCGATTATGGTCCTTGTTGACAGGGGCACACTTCTCAGTCAGATGCATCCTTGTTTAAAAGAAACGACTTATATATTTTTGGAATTTATAATAGATAATTTAGGGTTCTATTTATTTTGTGATTAGAATTAATTTACAAGTAGGATTACAATGTTTCTTACATATCTTCTGAAGAGGTTCTGGATCCCGCAAATTTTTTAAATTGCAATCAAAGAATCGTTCGGAAAGTTGAATGTCGTGTTTGAGAAAAGAATCAAATCGAAAAGCGTTCAATGAAATCGTGATTTTTCTAGGTAACGCGCATTTAACTCAAGGATGCAAGGAAATGCGGGGGATGAGATACTATCGCCTCGACATCCCGGATGTTGTTTCCTATCAGAACGGACACCAGTCAGTATCTCATCCCACGCGGGGACAAGTCGCTCAATGAATTTGATGCATCTCCACGAAGATTTAAAAAAATTTATATTTTCCTATTGAGGAGTTTAAGAAGTCAATTTTAATAATATTTTGAGTATATTCAAAAGAAAATTGATAAATGTCCCATGCCCCATTTTAATATCTTTGTTTAGAAGAATTTCAAAGAATTTAAATAGTTCAGTAAGGAGTAATGCAAATTAGTGACTACTTAGATTTTTTTTCAATTTGCATATATTGGCCAGTGAGTCACAGAATTTCAATAGTATTAGAAATAAATTAAACTGATCTATTTTCTGTCTGCGATTTCTTGAACTTCCGTCGGGGTATAGCCGCCTCTTTACGAAAATTGAAGGGGAAGACAAAAAAGGTAATTTTTTCTTCTTTTTTTCAAACCGACTGCAACAACATTAGTTCTTAGTTATGCCTGAGGACCACCCGCATACCGTATCGTCTATAGTTCTGTTTTTACTCCTGCATTTTTTTATATTCTACTTTTTCCTGTCGTGCGGAAGTACGTGTTACGCATTTGAAACGCGACCGGATCGGAAGCCACGTGTGTTCAATCGGGTTAGGAAATTTTAGGCGCCGTGATCCGAACATTTCATACTTGAGCGCAAAGACCTTGGTATAATTATACTAAAGATTAGTAAAGAAGAGGAACTGACATGACTACGTTATGACGGGTGGGGGGTGGGGTGGTAACGTTAACCAGGTCTGACGCAATCGCTATAAGTTCGTTAAGTTATTTTTATTCGACGAAAGCTCAACTGCATAGTTTCGATTAAAGAAAGTATATTCCGTCTGCGGAATCATCATTTTGATTGAACAAAGAAAAGGGAAAGAGGGTGTAGGTCATACACATAGAAATTCTTGAAATTTCATATTTGATGTCTAATTTAGGAGGGATTGACAACTAGTGAATTCAGGTGTTTGTGCTGAAATATCCTGAAACATCCTGAAGTATACATAGAACTATCTACAGGGCTGCTACAAAATGCTTATTTCGAAATTCCCTCACTTTTGCCTGAACAATTTTTCATTTTCTCAGGCTGTTATAAATTTTTATTTCAAGTATAAAAACAAGATTACCTCTAGAAGCTCAATAATGTTCATGCAAAGGGAATGCTTTTTCTAAATTTTATCTTAAACATTTTTGGTAACCATAGTCATACAGAATTTAACAAACACCAACTATGGTTTGATGAAAATTTCCTTAATCATTCAGGGTTCCTTGACATTTCATGATTTTCCCTGCCGAGTTTGAAATTTTCTGACATTCTAGAATTCCCTGCTCTTTAGCAACCCCGATCCAAAAGTATGTAAAATATTTTGAAGAACCTGAATATACGGTCTTAACAAAAAATAGACCCAAATTGTAGTATACTAATGTACGTTTATTTACCATTTTATTCTTTCCACTCTAGAAACCACCCTTTTCAATTCAAACAATCCGAAATACCACCTTCTTCGTCTTACACCCTCTAGATGTCACCTTTCCCCTTCCAACTCCCTCTCAGGTCCCATATTTTCCCCTCAACCCACTCCAAATGCACCTTTTTATTTCCATCTCCACTCTTACGCCCCAAAAATACTAACATTTTCCTTCAATCCCCCAAGGTTTAACCAACCCCAAATACTACCATATTCATTTCACCCCTGAGATACAATCTTGACATTCTTCCACTGTCCTGTTCCACGTTTTTCTATCTACTCCCTCCAGGCATCACCTTTTTCATTTCAAATTCCTACCCCCCAAAACCAATAACAACTTTTCCTTCGATTTTCTAATATGCCACCTTTTCCCATGCACCCACACTCTTTCTCAGGGCAACTTCATGTAATTTTTTTTCGTTTAACAGTCCATATCCAACCAAAAATGATCCCAGCTTTTTCTGTCCTCACCGCCTCCAAATACCACATAATTCTTTCCATCTCCCCTCCAGAGACAACATTTCTTCCTTCACTAACCACAAATACCACCTTATTACGTTTATCTCTCAGATACAACATTTTTCATTCTCCCATCGACATTCACTACCTTTATCCTTCTACCTTCTCCTAGTACCATCTTCTTACATCCGCCATCTTTCTCCTCCTACTTCTTTCAGCTACCACCTTTTTACATCCACCCTCTCTCAGATCAAACATTTTTCCATTCCAAAATCCCTTCCAGATACCATATTTTCCCTACAACAATCCCAAATATCACACTTTTTTCGATTTTCAAAAATACCACCTTTTCCATCCACCCACACCCAGATACCACCTTTTTCCTCCACACAGAACTAAGCTAGGTTTACTTTTTCTGCATCTTATTTTTTTAAGTCTTACCTTAGTCGATTCCGGGCAACTTCTTGTAATTTTCTTTTGTTTAACAACTCATTTTAAGTCCTTTTTGACTAAGAAAAGTTGCGTCTGAATTCTGTGTCAATATCCGACTCAAAATTATCCCAGATTTTTCCTGTGCATCCACCACCATATACCACCCTTTTTAAAACATCTCTCACCCAGATAACAGCTTTTCCCCTCCACCGCCCCCAAATACAACATCTTTCATTCCATCGCCCCTCCAGGCACAATCTTTCTTCTTCAATCTTTCTTCACTAACCACACATACCACCTTATTATTTTCACCCCTCAGATCACCATTTTCAATTCTTCTACCGCCATTCACCACCTTTTTCCTTCTTCTTCCTCCAGGTACCACCTTTATACATTCAACCTCCTCCAAATAAAACATTTTTCTCTTCCGACAGCCCTTTAAGATACCATATTTTCTTTTCAACAACCTCAAATGCTACAGTTTTTCTTTGATTCTCAAAAAGATCACCTTTTCCTATACACTCACACCCAGATACCACCTTTTTCCCTCAACACGGGAAAAACTAGGCTTACTTTTGCTGCATCAAATTTTTCATATATACCACTCTTTTTCTAGCATCTCCTCACCCAGATACTACGTTTTCCCCTCCACCGTCCCCAAATACCACATCTTTCCTTACACCCCTTCATGTGCCACCTTTTCTTCTCCACCTTTCCTCGAAAATCACATTTTCCTATCCACCAACCCCAGATATCGCCTTTTTGTTCAAATCCCTAGATAAAACTTTTTTATTTAAACCATCTAGGTAGCAACTTTTCGCCTCTGCCCCTTAGATGCCACCTTTTTCCATCTATACGCACCTTAGTCCTTTAAACATAAAATTGAGTTTAAAAATAAAAACAATAATCAGCGGTGAGAATAAAAAAAAAATTTTAATAATAATAAAACGTAATCAAGGGATTGGGGCTATTTTTTGTATGTATAACCTTCTAAGTAACTTCTTGTTGGACCAGTAACATTTTTGGACCACAAGATCAGTCCGAAAATGAAAATTTTAAATGATTTGAAAATAACAGATGTAAGATGTATTGAATAAAATTTACAAATCATTCTCCGGCATTTAGAGGAGGTTATTAATAGCAAGATTTTTTCGTTTTTGGCTCAATGATCAGTTGAACGAATGATCGATTACGCCTTCCGCGTTGCGAGAGTGATTGCTGTTTTGCTGCACAGCTTGTTGTCCAACGATGTCATTTTATTATGCATGTGACGAGTTCTTGATGTCGTGGCACGTCATGTCATGCAAATGAGTATGAATTTAATGCTGGAAATTAAAATGCATCTTTTAAAATTTACGAGTGGCCGCGTGGAGAAAGCCAATTGCAATTGAGACTTTAATATCTAAGTCGATAATAAATATAGGCGTCCCACAGTGTGAAAAATGTGACCTTTTTGAACCCTAGACATAATTATCCAATATAATTTATAATTTATATAAACAAATGCTAAATGCGGTTGTTAAAAGAAAAGTTTAGCAAGAATCATTTTTAACGGTTTCCTCGAGACTGCCTACATCTCTTTTCTGAGCACAATACTTATATTTAAATTTACATTTTCTACTTTCTATGAGAAACATAATTATATTAATATTCCTTAGAGCATCAATTATTCATATAAAAACATTTCAATTTAGGAAAAAAGTACAATTAAGTTAAACTATAAGAAAAGATAAACCAAAGGTCGAGGTTTGTGTGATGGTCCTAGTTCTTTGCACAACTGGTGTGCAAATATTTGCACGAAATGTGTTTGCAAGTCCGAGAAAATTAACGTGTACATTGTAAACAATCCGGTTCGTAAAACTAAATTAGAAAAAGAATTAGCTTTTAGCAAGAAAGGTGTATTTAAGCACGATTTCACCCTTTAATTTAATCGCAATCAACTTTCTTTGTGTCATGTGTGCTTAATGTAATTTTTAACATCTCATTGAAACCAATGTTCTGTTTTCTTTTGACTTATAATAGTCAGTAATAAATAATAAAATTAGAAAAGGGGTATTTGTCATATATAAAATTATTATTATAAAACAAAACGAATATAAATAAATGGTAAATTCTAAAGCTTAGGGTCTTCCATAGATGAAAGGAAATAGTCTCGGAAATAGTAGCTCTTCCGGCCTTCTTGTCTCTCGTTGGTACTTATAGAACAACTGATAAGGAGATAAGCCATTGTGCTTTTGTAATAACGCTGGCGCTTCAGATAGCGTTCCAAAGAATTCTACAAAAAAATTCAAAAGAATTTTTATTTCATTACAAAAGCCCTAATAATTTTACATTTTTATCAATTTCAGGGTGATCTGATGTACAGAAAGTATCAATTTTCCTGAGCTTTTGGGATTGGTTTCCTCTACATGAGAGGGAATGCTATTTTTATTATGACAGATAAATACATAAATTTAAAAAAATTCACAAGAATCGAATTGTTCTTTAAAGTCCGGAATGGAATTGACTTTCATCTTATATCAGATGCATGTCATAGACATAAGGCAGCTTTAAAATTTTATAGACGTTGTAAATTTTCCTTTGGAATTGCCGCTGTTCCACTCCGCGGTATCCGACCGCAATCTCTCTTGTCTGCGATTTTATGCCGTTTGCCCATCAGTGTCATAGTCACAAAAACCTCAGTTCTCCGGAAAAATAAACATTAAAAATAAATAAGTAAGGAGTTATGTTACTGAAGGGAGTAGTTTAGAAAAGGACGTGAAACTCGTATCTAGAAGTCTTTAACTTGATAATTTCCGTTGAAAAATGAAGAAAATCAAAAATGCACTTTCATCTCCAAATATTTAACAAATTGCATAAACTATAGAATAAAAGTCACTTCAGAAAATGGGAAATTTAAACTCTACTTTTGTTAGTCTTCATGTAGTGAAACCGAATTTTTTATAAAATCAAAAACACGCCGCCAATATAGTAGTCCTTTAATTTGAGTGAAGTACCTTTTTGCGACATACACATTTTTTCATTCACTAAAAAATAAAGAATCCGTTTTGTTTGTTTTTCCGGCATTCGGTTTATTCTCGCCCACGTCAAACCATAATCATTGTAGTTGCGTAAGTGCGCTTGAAACTATAGTTTCGCAGGCCTGCAATGGAAACAAATATGTGCATTGCACTCGAAAATTGTACGCCCAGACACACGCGACCTGGATCCAAAATCTGTTTTGTTTTTTGCGAAATTACTACATAAATATTCCAACTAAACGTTTCATTTTGTATACTTCCTTGTAGGAAATGAAAAACAGAAATCTACAGCAATGCATCATCATTATTTATAACATATTTATGTTGAAAACTATTTGGCAAAATATATATATACCGTCAAACGGGGTAATTTCGGACATGTGGGGTAAATTCGGACACCCTCAAATTCCCTAAATTGATAGGATGAATTACTTAAAACTGTTCCAAGAATCTCTGGTCAAAACCACCCACCTTTAATAATTTGAACTATCAATTTAGGAATGTCCAAATTTACCCCACAAGTCTGAAATTGCCCCGTTTGACTCTATATAAAATAAAATGAATTCTAAGTTAACGTAATGAAAGGATTCAAAAATGTTGTTTAAAACTTGAAGACAAAAAAAGTTGATAAAATAATTGCTGAAAAATGTAGGTGAAGTTACAGACACCATCCTTAAAGTGGCAGTTTTGAATTCGAGAGTTGAGTCAGACATTATGGAAAATTGCAGACACATATATCGTATGCTCGTCGAGACCCTTTGAGTCGTTAAACAACGACCATGGGGGTTAACGAGACGACATTATGGTATGGGCTGAGAAACTTTGAAAAATATTACGTGCGTGTGAGGATAGGAAAAAGATAAAAGTGGAAAAATAGTGAATAATAAAAATTATTTATAAAATATTTAAAGTAAAGCAAGATTTATTTCAAGAAAAATTAAAATATTTCAAGGGACTTCGATATATTACAAGATGTTTCAAACCATTTCGTCGAAATAAAAAAATGTACAAATTCGAATTATTTTATGGGATTTTAAAGGATTTCAAGGAATATTAGAACAATACAAAATGTCTCAGAAGATTTCAAAACATACTAGGGAATTGCAAGATTTTTTTTGTAAGTTTAAAGGGATTTCAAAATATTTTGGTGGATTTCAAGATATTTTAAAAGATTTTAAAACAATTTAAAAGGACTGCTGCAGATTTCAAATTAATATGAATAAATTTCAAATACTTCAAGAGATTTCATGGGATTTTAAGAAATTTCAAATAATTTCAAGTGATTAACAAATACGTATTTCAAGTGAAAAAAAAAATAAAATAAATTCAAAACATTTCAAAAAGTTTCTTGAGATCTTACAGCATTTTCAGAGATATCAAAGATTTCAAGGAATTGCAAGAAATTTCATTAAATTTTAGGGGATTTAGAAAAATTGTAAGAAATTTCGAAGCACAAAACATAAGTTCAAAGATTCGAAAAAATTTGCTGGGATTTCAAGGGATTTCTAAATCTTTAAGGGATTTCAAACAATAGCATGGGCTTTTGAAATAATTTTAGGATTTTATTATGATTTCAAGGTATTTCAGAATATTTTAAAGAATTTAAAACCTTTTCAAGGGATTTTACATAGATTTATCGAATTTCGAGTGTTTTCATAGAAATTTAAGGATTTTGGGAGTTTTCATAAGATATTCCATAAAATATTATTGGATTCCAAATGATATCCTGGAATACAATGAAATTTTAAGGGATTTAAAAATATTCTGAGAAATTTCGGGATATTTAATAAGATTCCAAGGGATTTCAAGGGTGTTTTGACATTTTGAGGGACTTAAGGATCCTAAGAAATTTCAAGATATTTTCACGGGAAATTTGAAAATATTACAAGTGATTTTAGAGCTTTTCAATGGATTCATGCGATTGCAAGAGATCTCATGAAATTTTGAGGGATTTCAAAACAGTCCGGGAAATTATGGTGATAGATTCAATGGGATTGAAAAAGATTCCAAGGGATTTCAAGGTAATTTTAAGGGGTAGCAAGTGATTTCAAGAGATTTAAAGTAATTTTTTACTTATTATTATAAGCTTGAGAGTAAAGTCAGCTTAAACGCTGATAAATACAATCCATCTATTGCGACGGCCCTTATCCGAGTAAAACCGATTTCAAAATATTACAAAATATTCTAGAAGATTTTCAATATTCTAATCTATTTAGAACGTTTCAAGGGATTTCAAATATTTTCAAGGGATTTGAAAATATTTCATGGAAATTGAAACCAAATCGTAAAAATAAATGATTCAGTAAAAATAACATATCTAATTAAAAATTGTTAACTACTTAAACAATTATTTTAAGAAGAAAAATGAAAAGCATAATTCTACAAAAATGTCAAAATGGAAAAGTTAAACTTCAAGAGTGAGTAATAGATTCGCGGGTAATGTGAGTATAAATAATAAATTTCAGCAAGAGATACGACTGCTAATCCTCTTCATTCCATCTGAGTCTCTTATTTTTTTAATCCAGGAAGCGACATGGATTTATCCCATGACGCAAGTATTACGAACTCACTGGCACGTGCTCAGCATTAATGTTGCATTTACCCAAAAAGTACTCTTTAATACGTTTTCTGAATTTATTCAATACATTTCGGAGGTCAGATGTAAAATCGATCAAATACAACAAAAAAGACACATAAAAAATGGACATGAGCAAAAGTAACTTTATTGTCAAATATCAATCAAAAGTTGTATTTTTGCAACAGTTGATAAATTACCATTTTTCAATATTTTCATTAAATTCTTTGAATTGAAATAATTATTATTGAAAACCAAAACTTACTCAAGAAAATCAGTTTTGAACAAGAAATAATTAATTTTCAACCGAAAAAAGGTCGATTTCGACAAAATATAGTTAAATTTTTAAGCACAGAAATTACTTTTCAAATAACATAATGAACTTTCAACCAAAAAATGGATTTTCAAAAAAATCATTAAATTTTCAACCAAACAGATGAATTGTCAACCAAGAACATTAAATGTCTGTCAAAAAAGATAAACTTTCGACAAAACATGGAATAGTTAAATTTTCAATTTAAAAAATTTCATTTTTGACAAAGAAAGAACGAATTTTCAGCAAAATAGTTCAATTTTTCAGCAAAGGTATTAATTTTTAACTAAAATGATGAATCTTCTACCAAAAAAATGAATTTTTAACCCAATAGTTGAATTTTCAACCCAAAAGATGATTTTTTCTCCGCAGAAATACAAATTTTTAACAAAATAGATGAAGTTTTGATAAAATAATTGAATTTTCAACCACACCGATGAATCTGTAACCAAAAAGATTAAAAGTGTGTTCAAAAAGATAAATTTTCGACAAAATGGAATAGTTAAATTTTTAGTTGAAAGAATTAAGTTCCAATGGAAAAAAAACTAATTTTTAATCAAATAAATGAATTTTCAACTGAAAAGATGAATTTTTATCCAGAAAAAGAATTATTTTTAACAAAATACATGAATTTTTCACAAATTTTTAACTTTTAAAGAAATTTTGAAACTAATAGTTGAATTTTCCACCAAAGAAATGAATGATGAACGAAAAAAGTGAATTAGTCACCGAGAAGATTAATATTCTACCACAAAAGACAAATTTTCTACAAAATACAGAAATTTTCAACCAAATAGCTAAATATTCAACTGAAAAAGATAAAAGTTCAATCAAACATGGAATAGTTAACTTACCAATAAAAAAATTATTTTCAAGAAAAAAGGAACGAATTTTCAATAAAATGGTTGAATTTTCAAGCAATGATATTAATTTTGAAATTAAATAATGAATCTTCTACCAAAAAAATAAATTTTTAACCCAATAGTTGAATTTTCAACCCAAAAGATTAATTTTTCACCGAAAAGACAAATTTTCAACAAAATAGGTGAATTTCTAACAAAATATTCTAATTTTCCACCAAGCAAATGAATTTTCAACCAACAATATTGAATGTATATTAAGAAAGATAAATTTTGGACATAGAATGAAATTTTCAGTTAAAAAAATTAATTTTCAATGAAAAGAACTAATTTTTGATTTAAAAAATGAATTTTCAATAAAAAGATTAAGCTTTCACCATAAAAGATTGATTTTCAACAAAATACATCAATTTCCAACAAAATTTTGAATTTTCGAAGGAATTTTCAACCCAATAGTTAAACTTTCCATCAAAGAAATGAATTTTCAACCAGAAAGATGAGATATTAACCAAGAAGATTAATATTCTACCACAAAAGATAAAATTTCTACGAAATAAAGAAAATTTTAATTTAATTAATTTAAATAATTCAATTGATTTATTTAACTTAATGAATTTAATTTATTTATTAAATAATTAATAATTAATTTAAGAAAATTAATTTACAACAACAAACATTCTCAACAAAAAGTTTAAATTTTGAACAACAAAAAAAGTGTTTTCAACTAAAATAATGAATCATCAACCAAAATTTAAAGTGAAATTTGTCATATTACAGGATCAAGATATAAAGAGAAGCTCAAATTTCTAATAGAACTAGCCAAATTTAACCGTTTGTGGTACGTTTTCATTTTCAAAACTATTATTTAAATATAAATAATGCAATGAAAATAAACCGATTTTTTAAAAAGAAAGGGTAATTAGTGCGCGCATAGTACGCACAATATTCTATTATGTTAAAATACTGAATGAGCTATTTAATTAATTACATGTCGAGTATCGCCAGCCGGCAAAATAGGTTGGGTTTTAATCTTTTCTTCCGGCATTTTTTTTAGTCGACGTAATTTGTTTATTGGTGAGATTCTAAAGAATCCAGAGAATTCATAGTGAATTGCAAAGAATTCTGAGTTAATTCCAAAAAGTTTGAAAATTCATCTTCGACAAAATATGATGAAATAGAAAATGAAAGTATGCTCTTTGTGACATTTGGAGGTTATGTTGCATTTTTATATTTATAAACCCCCCCCCCCCCCCCACCCAGAAAGATATAAAAAGGAGAATAGTCTCTCAAACCGGAACAAAAGATAC
>CAKNYM010052825.1:626365-638707 GCA_932195095.1 Andricus curvator
AACAACCCCCCCCCCCCCCCTTGAAACTTAGAAAGAGCGACGAGTGTGAACGAACTCACGCTGAAATTCTTTGGAATACCAAAAAATTTATGACGAATTTAAGGTTAAAAATTCTTCTCCGACAACATATTCCGGAAGATCAAATTTAAATCCGCCAAAACATGCCGAAAGAAAATACGCAACGTTAATTCTCTATTTTTGGAAAAAAAATAAATATAAAAATACAGAAAAAAGGTCTTTTCAAGAGATTTTTCCATTTTTTTAAATAAAATAATTATTTTGAGGTATTATTTTAGTATTTATTGTAACGAATATAAGAAAAAAAGAGAAAATGTATTCACCTCTCAAAATATCTAAATTATCTATTTCCTCAGACATTGAAAGTCGACCTTGAAAAAAATATCGCATTGTCCTGTAATTAAGGTTTCCGCAGACATAACATTCAAAGTACAACGGAAGAAGAAAGAAGGACGTAATGTGATCCTCCGCATGCAACAAATGAGCTTTTGAATTCCTCTGTTTATCTTCAATAATGCTTTTCATCTACGTCTAGCCTTTCGCATCATTAACTTCAGTATGTCGTATAGGAAACGGACGCGACTCGTTTGCAAGATCGTGTAAACTGTAACCTAGCGCGAATTTCCCATTGCAATTGAAGGGCGGTCAAAGCCACCGCACGAAACGGGAAATTCAATTATTTAAGAGCGCTCTTGACCACGCTGCGAGGCTACACAAATAGACTCGAACAATGAACGCCATTTACACGTGGAGTTCTGAGCAGAAACGTATAATTCTCCTAAAGAAATTGAAGATGCATTTTTAGTTTAACCTTTAAGTGTGGTCGTGCGGTCTCACAGACCGCACCATGCTTTTGGTATGTGGGTCCTTTATTTGCCCGGCCTTCCTCGAATCTGCTGTAATACGTAGCTTTAGTTTTGGTGTTCTTTAGCCGAGGTATGTGATCCTGCGTGTAATTGGCGAGTAATATCAATCGAAAGCTCATACGCGGTCCTTGATACCGCACGTCCACGGTAGCCTCACAATTTTTTATTTCTGTTTCAATTTGATTTAAGGTATTTAAAACGTAAGATATCACACACTGACAACCTTGAGCATGATGCGGGTACCGACGTATCGACGTGCGGTCTCTCAGACCGCATCATGCTTGCAATATGTGGGTCCCTCCCCCCACTGGTGTAAAAGATTATTATTAATAAAAGTTCATAAAATTTATTAATTCCTTATTCATTCCAATGTCCTTTGTACTTATATCAGTTAAAAAACAAAAACTTCTTCACTTATTTGATTAGATATAAATATATACAGCGGTCTGTAAGACCTCAGGTCCATGTTAGTGCAAAATTGAATTCACGTCCATACCTAAATGTTGAAGAAGTAAAAAAATGACTTGAGTAACTATTTAAACTTTATTGAATTTAATGAGTTCAAGGGTTGCAGTACACTAGTAGATAAACAAAAAAATCGGACTTTTTCAGGAGAGCGAAAAAACAGTTTGTAAAATCGAAATCACCATATAAAGATAAAACAAAAGTTCACTCCTGACCGGAAGTTTCAATGAAAATAGGCTAAAAAAGTGTGATTAGACAAGATTACCCACTTCTGAGAAATAGAAGGTGGAAGTTGACAATCTCAAAGTGACAGGAACCTAAAATTGAAACAGGCTCAGCTGCGGATCGTGATGAAAGTGCAATTTTCAGTTTGAATACAAAATAAAAACATACTCCTGAGATATAGAGTTGCTTAATTCGAGGAAAATGACATTGATCAGAAAAAGTGAATCAATTCCAAGTAAATCATTCAAGAATGTAGATGTTCAAATTTGATAGGTTTTTCAAATCGTCTTTGGAATCGCATGTATTTTTAAATGAATTTGTCTTACAAAAAAGAGAAAGAAAAATATGAACATCATTTCTGAAGCTTGATATTTTTGTTCACCCTGTTTCCGCTTCATGAGGTTTATATTCTCGTATCGGAAATTTTGGAGAACGATAGTACAAAGATAAAAGGAGATATTGGAGATTGTATTGTTAAACGGAAGCTGAGTGTCGATGATCATCGAATATTGGTCTAACAAATCTAGGCTCTGGAGACGTCTGAAGCAGAGTGCCGTAAATCCTATCTTCTTGGAGGATTTTTGCTCCCCCCCCCCCCCCCTTTGCCCAACCCCTTCAGCATGTGATCTTCGGGATGAAAGTGGAACTCAAGTTAACCATAAACCGTGAACTATAAACCCAACCTAGACGGCGACTCCTGTGGAGACGATTACACGTCGCAGGAATTGGAACCCAAGTCGTTACTGATTTTACGACACACCCGTGGTAAAAGCAGGTCGAATACCATGAAATTCCCAAAACATGACACTACATTTCAGAGATATGAAGGATAAATCATACAAGGATAGGCAAAAGCATCTTGAGGTTTTTTTTACTCTGCTACGTAAAGATAACTCAATCTCATAACAACTACAAACTGAGCTAAACATTTTTTTTAAAAGAAAAAACACCATGAATAAACTCAGAAAAATTGGTGATTGAAACTAAAACTTCTTAAAAATGGACAGCTGGGCAATCTTTAGATTAAATAGTGTCCCAAAGAGGGCGGAATCAAAAAAATTTTCTTGCAGAAAAATTCTCCATTCAATTGTAAAGAGACTGGCATCATCAATTACGTGCTACGGGCGTTTGCAGTTTTTCATTTGTTGAGGGAAAGATCCATTTTTAATACAAAATACAAATTTTGAATAAACATTTATTTTATTTATTTATTTGATTTTAAGGTTATATAAATATAATTTTCCTAACATTCTTGAGAAAATTCAAACCGATTTTTGAAGATTTCAGATAAATAAAATCAAAATTTCAACAAAAAAGTTAATTTTCAACAAAATAGTTGAAATTCAACCAAAAAAGAGGAATCTTAACGAAAAATGTAACATATGATATTTCAATAAAAAAGAATTTAATTTTTAATAAAAAACACTTAAATTCATCCAAATAAAAGAAGAAATTTCAACAAACTATTTACGTTTACAAAAAGATGAATCTTCAACTAAGATGATGAATCTTGAACAGAAAAAGTTAATTTTTTACAAAGTAGTTAAACCTTTAAGCAAGTAGTTTAATTTCTAACCAAAAAAATAAATTATAAACAATAAAATTAATATTTGATATTTAAACTGAAGAATATATTAATTTTAAATTGGAACTCATATCCAAAATTGAAGACGATTTTTCAACAAAATAGTGGAATCGTCAGTAAAGCACATTGATAAAAAAAAACAGTAGCATTTTTAACCAAAATGATGAAATTTGTATCAAACGAAATGAAGTTTTAAAAATCCTTTTCACTAACATAAATTATTCTTAACATTTTGACAAATCTTTCAAAATTAAAAAAATTGCCTGATGATGTAAAAGATTTTTTTTACATTTTCAGGAATCCTTAGAAATTAATATTTAAAACTGAAATATAATTAAAAAATTTCCCACGAATCTTAAGAATAGCTTTTTATTTTTTTGATACCTTTCAAAATTTTTAAAAAACTTGACATTTTTATTTAAATCTTCAAAAATCTACATTTGGTTTTACATTTTTTCTTATTATTTTCAAAACTTCTAAGCCTTCTGAATATCTTTGAAAATTATTCGCATTTTTCCTAAAATTGTTTTTCACTTCTTCAAAATAAAAAAATATTATTTTTAAGTCTTCAATATTTTTTTTTCAAGTTTGGGAATCTTTTGAAATGTTCAAAAATCTCTTAAAATATTTGGTTAAAATTGACCTTTTAAGGTCCTTACAAATTTTTAAAATTTTATTTTGTATTCTTTAATAATCTACATTTTGTTAAATATTTTCAAATTTCAAATTGTCTTTAGAATTTTTTCAATGCTTCTGAATATTTTTTAAAATTATTCGAATTTGCCCTAAAGAAATTTCCTTGAAATCTTCCAGATTTGTTTTTGAAGTTTTAAAATCCATTTAAAATGTCATTTTTCAAAATAAGAAATCCTTGCAAATTTTCCTGGGAATCTGGAAAACATTTTTTATCCTCTCGAAACCTTTAAAAATTCTTCAAAGCTTTATTTTTTTCGAATTCTTTGAAAATCTACATGTTGTTTAAAACTTTTTTAAATTTTCTCAAGATTGTAATTATTTTCGAATCTTCTGAAAATTTCTAAAACTTTTTAATATCTCTTAAAATAACTCAAAGTTTTCGTAACATTTTTTTAAATCCTGCAGCATTGAAAAAAGTTTTTGAAAACCTTCCAGTTTCTTTCCCGACATAAATATTGATTTCTTCAAAACTTAAAATTAATCTTTTAAACTAAAACCTGAAAAAAAAACAGATTTCCCAGCAATCTTTCTTGTGGACACCGGTAATTTTTTGGTGACTGGTACCGAAAAGTTTTTTTAACGGATACCGACCGTGTATAAAAAATTCTCTCTTATGAATAATGTAGAGAAACATTCAGAAAAAATTATTATTAACAAACTGAAAACATCCACTAAAAGTCATATTAACGCCATGTCGCAACCAATCAGACTTTAGACAACCTTGGAATCTCTTGACTATAATTTTTTAAGAAAAGGATGATATAAAAGAAAATTAAAAGAGAAAATTATTTCTTTTTGCCTTTAACCATCCATACAGGACATTTGTTTATATAATATGTACTTAAAAAATAAATAAGTAATATCGTATAAAAAATTTGCATTACTTAACATACACCAGAGACTCGCTATTTGAACGCGCGATCGGACGCGTTATATGAATTCCTAGAATTGCTGGTCCCCGCAGTTTCTCAGGGGGCAGGGCGAGAGACGGTTGCGACTCCGCCTCTGAAGGGACGCATGCACTATAGTCTATACTACTCAGTCAAGTAGATTGCGCAATATTATGGAAACGGTTCAGGCGGCCCTGCCTGTTTACGTTTCGCTGTACGCGTTATATGAACAAGGCTATTTTCAGGCAACCCCCGAGATTGTTCATCTATCGAGTCTCTGGTGTATGTGGTAACATATGTTGAGAAAATATATAAAAAAGTTTGGGGGGGGGGGCACCTAAAAATGCAATGCCTAGGAGCGAATTTTTCCTCAACCTGGTACTGAGTTTAAAACAATTAAAAACCCCACTTATAACTCATGATTTCTGTTACCGATATTTACCGACATTTCGAGCAATGGAGGGTTCGTGTTCATGCTTCTAGAACTAAAATGATGCGGATGCTTATTGCACCAAGATTTTGAGAAAAATTTCCAAGGTCATGTACTACCAGTAGTACATCATTTAGCATAGACACGAACCCTAGATTGCGAAAAATGTCGGTAAATGTCGGTAACAGGAATCTAAATGAGAAGAAAATTGGGAAACCTTTTATTTCGGCGGTGTGCTCATTTGAAGTGAAATAAATCTTATATTATTCCCTTTTTGTTCTTGTCTTTCACTTATTTTCATTAAGAATTTTTTATCGTATTTATACTTCTTTATTTTATTCCTATTTGATATTCGAGACCTGTTTTAAGGCTTCTGCATGCTAGCCGGCGACAATCCCACACGGTAGCCATTCCTCGTGTCGGCTTTTCTATAAAGAATACAATACCATTTCTTCCTCTTTCTCATCCTCATACGCTCTTTGTTTCTCGTAAGAAGACACGATCGCTATATTCAACATAGATTTTATCATCGTCCCATCTTTTATGCAATATATACATTTTCATATGTTATTTTATGTATCTTACACTAAAAGAAAGAAGTACTTTTCCAAAATCTAACATGAACAGTTGCGGATCTACACACAGAAAAAACTAGGGATAAATTTTGGTTGCAGGTAATTTCGTATTTTTATCTGCTGGTATAGGTAGAAGATAAATATTACCCTCAGTAGAATGTAAACTGTTATTGTACTCTGGAACAAGGAATTATCTACAGTTCAAATAGTTTTTTGTTATTTGGAAAGCGATGTGCTCTTTTATTTTTGCACCCAAATGCCACATACATACACTGAAAAAATATAGGGGAGCAAAGCGTTGCAGGTACTCGTTCAAGCAGGGTAATAGTCAGCTGATTACTCCCGACTGAAGTAAACTTTCCGTTGTTACATACCTGTACGTGCTGCTTCTAGCGGATTCCGCTGGACATATCTGCGATTCACCACGGAAACTTTACCTCAGTTTGGTGTACCCACCTCGCGTTTACCCTACTTGAATGATAACCGCCGTTGGAAATACCGCCTTGTGTGACTCCTCCAAGTTCAATGCGCCCCTAGCGGCCGCAAGTGTCAGTCGCCGTCCGCAAAACAGCTCTATTTTCAAAGTCATGTGAGGCTTTTTTGGATGTAAACATGTTACGTGTTGCTGGTTGCAAGCAGACGATGTCAAGTTACCCAGACCTTCGAGGTAAACATTGACAATTACCCTCACAACGTAAGTAAACACAGAAGAATACCCGAGATGTCAGGATAAAGATTATCCACCTGAGATAATTTCTCTTGCAGGTAATCTTCACCCCGAAATCCGGATGAAGATTACATTTAATTTTGTCTGTGTAGGGTTTTGCAGCCCTGGGCAGAAACAATTTTTGTTTCGGTCGGGTATCCGTCCGTTTGCCATTTTTTCCCTACCCGATTTCAGTCCGTACCCTAGCCGGCATTACCTACCCTAGTAGACATTACCCCGTATCCTAGCCGACATTACCCCGTACTCTACGCGACTTTACCTTGTACCCTAGCCGATTTTACCTCATACTCTACCCAACTTCACCGCATACCCTATCCTACTTACCACGTACCCTAACCGATTTTACCCCGTACCAATCGCTTCGAATGTCATTTGATACTACATGCTATGATACCTCTTAATAATTTGGATTACCTTCTAAATTTCTGTCATTTAAATTTTATATTATAGTTTTGAATGCGCAAATCTGCAATTTAAAAATATTCCAAGGAATTTCGAGGGATTTCAAGAGACTTCAAATGATAACAAGGGATTAAAATGTTTAAAGGATTTATTGCCGCTCTGCTTCAAAACCTCGTGTTAAATATATCACCGCTTAATTCTAAATAAAAAACGTAATCTGCTCCCCGTGTGGAAATAGCCCCAGTTTGCCCTAATGCAACATGATTCCTAGTCGGGGGCTGGTCGGGCCACTTTTTTTCCGGAGAGCCCAGCCGGGATATGGTCGGGGGCTATCCAGGTATATTTTTATTCAAAGGCCAAGCCGGGCGACGGTCGTGGGCAAGTCAGGTATATTTTTAATCAAAAGCCCAGTCGGGAGATGGTCGGGGGCAAGTCAGGTATATTTTCATTCAGTGTCATAATCGATAATAATCAGTAAGTACACAAAATATTGAGCAAACAGTGCCCACTTAGAAAAAAAATAAAATGAACCGTCAATGATTTAATTAGGCTGCTATCTCACTAAATTGACAATAGTTTATACAATGTTATGAGTTAATTAATTATTTTTAGGATTATCTTACAAATCACTTGGCATTAATTTGAAAAGGAAGATTTTTGCAAAATTTAGAGTAAATGCAAATAGGTATAGCAAAGAATCTTTGGGTATTGATATATCACTTTTTGGTTTAATACAGCAGTTTGAAATACTGAATAAAAATAAATATATGAAATACAATTTTCTCGCCAAGAAAAAACTGCTGTGTTTATATACATAACCTTAAAAGCGCTTCTGACAGAAAGTCCGATGTCTCAAGTTTTGGAGACGAATCCGCTTCAGAGGAAGCGTCTTTCAATCCTCCAGTTGAAAATATTCAACAAGGTAAGTTATTTATCTTTTAATCATTTATATTATGAAGTTGTACATGATTTTTTGAACTGAAAATTGTTTTATTTCATATATTGAAAAATAAAATTTTGAGGTTAGGAACTTTAGGCAAAAGTAATTAGTATGTTTTTGATAAGGGTATATTATGTTCAATTCATATTGCTTAAACATTGTTATCGTCATTGTTTATTTTCAGAAATCAATCAAGCTAAAGAAAGGGCCAACAAATTTATTGGAAACCTTTAATTTGAAGAAAATTCAAGTGATAAAGCTGTAAGAGGTGATCCATTGGAAGAACCCGATTTCTGGTCACGGCAACCAAAACCTTTTTTCGAGTGTTACAAACCGTTATTATTATATATAATCTATATAAACCTAATTATTTTAATATTTAAACCTGCTAGACTACCGTTGAATTCTGATGGGGCCATGGTCGGATAGCCCGACCATAGACCGACTGGGCTCCCCGGTTGGGGGCTGGATAAGCGAGCGTGACGGTTCTGGTCGGATCCCAGCCAGAAAGCCCGACCAAAGCCCGACTTAAAGCTGGGCTCCCCGACCAGCTCCCGACTTAAAGTCGGGCTCCCCGACCGTGGACTGGCTAGCCCCCGTCTAAAAGTTCCACACGGGTCACAAAATTTGTAATTATTCTTTTTTTTAGAAAAATGTAAAATATTTTAGCTGAACTGTTTTCATTGAAAAAAAACTATTACCCTATAAAGATAGAAATTTCTAAGAATAGGGAGTTAGTGGTTGAACAAAAACTTCAAAAATGAGTAACCATCTTTTATATGATTGAAAATTCTTTCAATAAAATGAAAATATATATTAAGGGAATATTTTTTGAAAAGTAAGAATGAAATTTGTTATATTATAAAAAAATTGACTTTTGTTTTAATGACTATTCAGTATATCAGGAGGTGGTTACCGCATATTATAATTCAGTCGCATCTTCACAAAAGGACCTTATCTTCCATGCTCCGTGTTGCAAGTGCTTGTAACCTGTTCTTATCAACTCAGTATGATAACATGAACCCTCAAGGTCGCTTATGCAAACTTCTTCCTGGGGTTCAAAATTATGTTCTGTTCAAAATTGGCAAGCACACATTTATCAGAGAGCAGTGCATTTATCTTACGAGTAAACCGAAAGATAGGGATTTATGACCATGAAAAGGAAATCAATGTCACCTTCAAAGGCTTAGCCATTTTTCAAGATCTTATGTGAGGGATTGTAAATATATTTCGTAACACATTCTTCTTTTCTTTATATCGTTGTGTCCTTTTTAACTTAACGGCAACTTTATTCTCGTAGTTATTAAAAAAAAAAAGAAAAAACGTGTTACATAATATATGTATAACAATCCCCCATCAATCACGTTTTGTCCTCGGTATTGGTTCTTGAAAATACTTTTTATACTATTAAAGACACTGTACCATTATTTGTTTTATTCATTTCTTATCATGTAATATTTCGTATTACATACACGCAGAAAAAAAATGTTGAACCAAAAACTGTTTTCTTGGATTTAATGAAAATTTGGTTGATTCAATAAAATACATTGATTGACCCAACAACATTCTTTGGTTGGATCAACCAAATACTCCACCTACCAAAAAATTTGCATAAAGCAATACAAAAATTAGGCTGGAACAACCAAATGTTTTGTTGTCCATATAATAACCATATTCTATGGTTGAACGAACAAAATTTTGGTTTATTCAACCAATCCTATGAAATCCCGTGATTTACTTTGAAGATTTCATAAATCCGTCGCAAGTTTTTAATTCATGTGGAATTTCTTTGAAATCCTTTAAATTCCATGAATATTGGACAGTCTCTTCAAATCCCTTAAAAAGGATTAGGCTCCCTGGAAATCCCTTTAGAAAGTTTAGAAACTATGAAAAGAAGTAAAATCACTTGAAATCTTCAAAAAAATATTTCGAAATCTTAAAAGATCCCTTGAAATAGTTGATATTCTTTTGAAATTTACAGAAATTTTTAAAAATCCACGGAAATCTTTCTGAATCTCTTGAAATCTCTCACAATATATTAAAATCGTTTAAAAGTCATTAAAATTTCCTTAAAATCCCTTAAAATCATCAAAATATCAAACATATATCACAATCCGCTAAAATCTCTTAAAATCCTTTGAAATCTTTGCAAATCTCTATAAATCCCTTCAAATCTTTGATATCCCTTTAAAATCACTACAATCTTTAAAATCCACGGAAGCATTCCTCGAAATCCCGTAAAATCATCGAAACTCCTTTAGATCTGAAATCCTTTGAAATCCAGTGAGTTATCTTAAAATACCTTAACATCCCTTAAATCCCTTTAAAAACGATGCAATTTCTTCAAATCGCCTAAAAACTTCAAAATCCCATAAAAAGCATTTAAAATCCGTGAAAACCACTTAAAATCTTTAAAAATCGGTTAAAATCCTTGAAATTCCGTGACATATCTCAAAATTTTACGAGATCTCTCGAAATATTTAATATCTCTTTTAAGTTCACCGAAATCTTTAAAATTCGCGGGAAAATTCTTCGAAATCCCCTAAAATCATCGAAACTCTTTTGGATCTCTTAAAATCCCTCAAGTTCTTTTTAAATCTTTGAAAAGCTCTATAAATCCCTTCAAATTCTTTGAAATATCATTAAAACCCCCTGATATCCTTCACAATTTTTAAAAATACTTCGGTGCCACATTAAATCCTTTAAAATCCTTTAAAATTCAGGGAATTATTTTGAGATCTCTGGAAATCCCTGAAACCCCTTGAAAGACTGTGCAAGTTCTTGAAATCGCCTGAAATATTGAAAATTTCATGAAAATTCTTTAAGATCCGTGGAAATTTCCTAAAATCGATAAAAATCGGTTAAAATCCTTGAAATTCCGTTAAATATTTCGCAATCTTACGATATCCCTGAAAACATTTGATACCCCTTTAAAAATTATTGAAATCTTCAAAAACCGCAGAAATCTTTCCGAATCTCTTCAAATCCCTGACAATTTATGAAAATCCATTAAAATCTTTTAAAAGCCTTTACAATTTCTCAAAATCCCTTATAATCCTTTATAATATTCCGAAATCCTTTGAAATTTCGTTAAATCTTTTTATAATCTTACGAAATCCTTCAAAATTCGTGTATATACTTTGAAATCTGTGAAAATACTTTGAAATCCCATTCAATCATTAAAATCCTTTTACATCTTTAAAATCCGTTGAAATCTTGAAATATTTAAGATCGTGGGAATCATTCCGAATCTCTTAAAATCTCTTACAATCAAAATCCCTTAAAATCCTTTATAATATTTCGAAATTCTTTGACATTTTGTTAAATCTTTCAAAATCTTGCGAAAGTCGCTCAAAATCCGTGTATATACTTTTGAAAGTCTTGAAATCTCCTAAAATCCTTTGAAATCCTATTTAATCATCAAAATCCCTTTATATCTCTTAAAATCCGTTAAAATCCTTTAAAGTCTTTTGAAATATTTTGCATTTTTTTTAAATCTTCTGAAACTCTCTGTAAATCTTTTTAAAACTTCGAAATCCCATTGAAATTCCCTGTTATCATTCAAAATTTATGAAAATACTTCGGTATCACAAGAAATTATTTAAAATCCTTTGAAATCCCGTTACTTATTTTTAAATATTCCCAAATCTCATTTGTAATAGTTTGGAATCTTTTGAATATCCTTGAGACCTCATGAAATCTCTACAAAGCTTTGGAAATCTCTTTGAATTATGTAAAAAATTTCTAATTATCTGAAATACTTGGTAGTCCTTAAGAATATCTTAAAATCCCTTAAAATCTGCTAAAATCCTTAATATAAAATCTCTAAACGATATTGTCGTTTTCGATTCTGACGATTTTCGAGAGTAACACGGTGGTAACGTTTGCTTGCTGTAGGCCGCTCATATTCAACAGTAGTGTGTGTCTGTGTGTGGTGCTGCATTTGATATCAAGTGATGCTAACTGAGTCGCCATTATATGCGCATGTTTGAATTGTAATATAGTTGATTGGCTGTAGTACGCGCCCGTATTTTTATTCCCAATGAGGATGCGAACTAGAACCAATAAGCGCCATTCTATCGAAGCATGCGCATGTCAAGGTGGTCTTTTCGGAATCACTTAGTTCGAGTTCGATAATAATACGTCACGTGTTTTTTCGTATTTGGTAATGCGCGGCTCAGTGTTACCTACCGTTTCACGGTAAAGTCTGTAAAAGAAGTAATGAACCATAACCTCAATTGTGGTGGTAGTCTGTTTTAAACTCTTTACGCAAACAAGAAATTTTCAAATTAATCATTTTTACGCTCTGTAACTGTGATTTCTATCATGATTTAATTATATTTATCATATTAAATATCATTTGTGAAACTCGTGTACGTTTCAGTTCTACTTTCCCTATAGGATTGAATTCTCCATTTCCTTATAGTGACACATTCGAATAATTATTTTTTTTCGGTTTGAATAGAAGTATGTCAGAGAATCCAAAGCATTTGAAAGAGATGTCAATAATTTCAATGAATGCC
>CAKNYM010052825.1:638717-654136 GCA_932195095.1 Andricus curvator
GAAAGAGATGTCAATAATTTCAATGAATGCCAACAGATTTTAAAGGGGTTGAAATATTTTAGGATATTTTAACAGTCTCCAAAGCATTTCCAAGAGATTTCAATAATTTTGAGGAATTTAAAAAAATTGTAAAGGATTTAAGAACTTTAAGAGTATTTTAAAAGATGTCAAGACATTTTCGTAAGCTTTAAAAAGTTTCAAGTGATTTTTAAAGATTTCAATAATTTGAAAGAGTTTCAAAGGATTGGAAATAATTTATGGTGCTTTTAAAAATTGCAAGGGATTTTGAAGAGTTAAAAAAATTTCAAGAAGGTCTAAAATATTGTGAAGGATTTTAAATATCTTAGGGTATTTTGAAAGATCCTATGAATTTTTGAATTGATTTCAGTAATTTAATGTTACTCATAGGATTTGAATTATTTTATGGTATTTTAGAAGATCTAAAGCATTTTCAAGAGCTTTAAAATGTTTCAATTGATTTCCAAAGGTTTGAAAGGATTTGATAACTTTAACAGTATTTCAAAAGATTCTAAGGAATGTTCAATTGGATTCAGAGGATTTGAAATATTTTAGAGTATTTAAAAAGATTCTAAAGCATTTTTAAGAGATTTGACAAAATTTGCATGGGGTATTGTATCGAAGAGTTTTCTAAAATTTCGAAAATATAGATCGATTTAATAGGACCTATGCCAGGTTTTAGGGTATATCAAAAGATTTCAAGCAATTTTGAATTTATTTCGGTAACCTAATAGGATTTGAAATGATTTAAAATATTATAAACTATTTTTAAAGACTTTAATGCACTTTCAAGATATTATTAATTTTTTATGGAATTTTAAAGGCTTTGAATGACTTTAAGAGGAATGAACAAATTTTTCTGAGAGTTTAAAGAATTTGTTTACAACTTTGGAATATATGAAACTATTTCATAGGACTTGCGAGGTTTCAATATATTTTAGAATATTTAAATGAATTTTATGCGATTTCCGAAGATTTCAATGATTTTAATGGATTTTAAAAGCTCCCAAGGTATTTTCAAAAATTTCCAGGATTCAAGAAAATACTTTAAAATTTCATATAATTTCACGGGATTTTATAATATTTCACTGTACTTTAAGCAATTCATTAACAAGAAGTGAGGGGTTTTTTAGGGTTTCACAGATTTGTAGAGATTTTCAAATATGTTTTGCAATTAATTTGAATTCACCCTGAATTGTTCCTCATTCATTCAGAATTATTTTATTATGTCTTTCGAATTTTGTTGATTTACATGAATTCTTTTGAATTAAATCAATAATTCTATTCTGTTCAATGGAGATTTTTTTCAGTTTGTGTTTAATTCGCCTTGAAGTGTTTTAACCTCATTTTGAATTCTTCAACATTCAATAAAATTCTTTTGAATTCCCTTGTATTTTTCCAAAATCATTTTAAAATTACTAAAATCAATTACATTTTTTGGAGTTTTAAATTTTTTCTAATTTATTTCCATGTTTTAAATTTTAACTTTAATTCTTTGAAGTTTTATGAATTGAATTTTTCGAAATGCTTTCAAATCCAAAAGAACATCAGTCACACTATTGATGCACATATTTACTTTAAGTCACTTTTTGGATTAGAAATTAGTCTTGCTGCAAAAAACGTCGAATTAAAAATTATTGCTGCGCACTCCCGAGATATTCTCTGGACATCTGCTTTTAGACAACTTCGCATTCAAAATACAATACTTTCGAATAATTTTCAATCCGACGTTTTTTGTAGGGCAATTTCTCTGCTTTTTTCGGTTTGAATAGGTCACTATTCTTAAATAAATTAGGCTGTAGTCGCCCTTAGAATAATAAACTGCAAATTCAGGCCTCGGGCTCAAAACACACTATTGACACTGTTTGACACTTTTTTCAAGCGATGACGCTGTTTTGCTACTATTTTGAAAGAAAAGACACTAAAGACACTATTTTCCAATTAAAAACACGAATTTATCAACCACTATAGATTTTTTGAAGAATAAAAAATTGACAGATTTTCGCAGAAGGAAAAAAATATATTGTTTGAAAAGTTTTTGTTTAATTTAGTTTTTAATAAGAAAGATACTGTAACGTTTATAAAGGCCTGGAAAGTTCTATCGACAGGATAATTTTCTTCTTATAATAAAAGAATTTAATCATTTTGACGAACACAACAGATACGATAAAAATGTTCATACAAAAATGTTCATGTATAAAAACGTTATACTAAAATACATTTTACTTTTTCGTAATAACGTGCATCATTTATGATAAAAATTAAAAAATTAATTTTTCATGAACAAAATTCACCACATCTCTCAATGCATAATAAAATATTAGTGGCGAATGGATTACTATAGAGTATAAACAGCAATAATTGCGGAGCAAATAGACAATTTAAAAATTTGTTATCATATTTCTTGAAAACTGAAAGATTGGTAATTACTGCCACTATTCTATGTATCATTCATTTTTTTAAACTTTGTAAAGCTTATATAATAATGAAAATTAATATTATTCGCAGTATTTATCATTTTGAAATTTATATGCTCATATACATGTTAAAACGAATAATTCACAATTTATTTTATAAATAACATTTCTTTTAATTTATAAAATAAAAAATGTATTACGCCAATATAATTTATAAATAAGTTAAGTGTTAAACAAATTTAAGAGCCGATTATAATAAATTGAATTATAATTATATTCACAATTTTTTCAAGATGATAACGGTGACAGAATTTACCTACAAATAAATTATGAGAAATCCATTACTCCTTTAGCTTCAACATCATCCTGTAGTGCCTTCTAATTATTTTTTACGAATATTTTGTAACATTAATTAAATATAAATAACATAGAAAAAAAAATCTGCCCGCTTCGCGGGCACATTCTCATGGCGCGCTTCGCGCGCGGCTCGCTTCGCTCGCAAGTTTGAGCGCGCCTAGGGCGCGCGACTGTTGGATCTCGCGCTTCGCGCTCGATCATATATTTATCTCGCGCTTCGTGCTCGATTATGTATTCACCTCGCGCTACGCGCTCGTGCGTATTTACATCGCGCTTTACGCTCGGCTCCTCTAGATTTTTGAACTTCGTGTTCGACTTCGATGAAAAGAAAAAGTTTGTTTGCAAATATTATAAAATTATCAAAACCTCTACATATTAAGTGATTGTTAAATTTGTTTTTATTTTAGACTGAAAAGGAACTTTATTTACTCAAGGTTCTATCGACCTTAAGGAACACATTCTCATCCAGACACTCGCGCTTCGCGCTCGATATTTTATTTGAAAATCATTTGAACCGTATGATAGAAACAAAAAAGTTTGAGCGCACTTACGGCGTGCGATTTGGTAAATACACAGAGCGCGCACTTTGTGCTTCGTGTTATATGTTCTTCATATACAAATTACTAAATTTGTATTTGATTTCAAATGAAAAGTAGTGGTATAATTCAGGCGACAAATTTCATTAGTTAACATTTTATTTTAGCTTGTGCCGTTTATGAAAAAAGTTAATTTTTTCATTTTGAATATATTCTTACCACAAAAATTGATTACGGGTTTGTAATTCTTTTTTGAATGCACAATTTTTGTTCATTTATATGTTTTCGTACCTTGCATTGTTTTTTCAAAAATTTGATTTTTTTTACTGTCAATGTTATTTTCGCGAATAAAACAAAAACCACGCATCCTATCGAAACATGAGTCACAATAAATTTGTACCTCTTCCTTGGATGAACAAATTTTGTTTCGGTCATTTTTTCGTAGCTGGTAATATTCGTCTGAAAATTTGATTTTTCTATTTTCAATGCTGTTTTTTACGAATAAAACAAAAACTACGCGTCACATCAAAAAGTGAATGATAAGAAATTTGTAGATCTTTTTTAGATGCACAATTTTGGTGAGATCATCTTTTCTGGTATCTTGCATAGTTTGACAGCAAAATGGCTTTTTTGATTTTTCATTAATTTTTTCTGCGATCAAAATTTGAATTTTTTATTTTTCAAAAAATTCAAAAAGTTGTTATGAAAATATTATAGGGTGTTCAGGAATCAACGTTTTTCTCCTCTTGACTTTTTTTCATATCGTGCGTTTTTCGGCTTAAAATGTTCATTTTCGTTTGTTTTTTGGATTTTTGAAAATGCTATAACTCCAGTAATTTTTTTTTTATCACGAAAAGTCATAAGAATATTTTGTTCCTCATTTTGCGTACTACTAATAACCGTACATAGAATTTTCAAATCTTCAAAAAATGTGGTCTCAAAAATTTTCAAAATGTGCTCACTTTTTGGATTTTCATCTAAAATAGCTGGTTAACGAACTCGTTCTCTATTTTTCGGCCATAAAAAAGTGTGCCAAAGCTCAATCGAATCTGATCATTTTTTCGAAAGTTATCGTGGCTACAGACAGACAGACAGACAGACTACAGACAGACAGACACCTTGGTAAAAACCGTTTTTTCTGGCTCAGGGGGTCTCAAAACGTGGAGATTTGATGAAAACCGACTATGTCAAATTTTACATAAAACCAATACCTTCTCATTAGAATGAGAATGTAATAAGTATTTGGTTTATTCTTTTTCATAAAAATTAGTAGGCGCGCGCCTTGGCGCGCGCACGACTACTAGTATACTTTAAAATCACTGTAAATTTCCCACATCTCTTGAAATCCCTTGAAATCTCGTTTACACTGAAAATAATTGATATATTTTTAATATATTGAGTATAAAATATAAAATCTTACATCTTATTTTTATTCTGATTTATAATTTATTTCATTCATTATTTTAATTTTAAATCAATGTTCTTGTTCTAACTTATAAAAATACTAATTTGTTGAAAGTGCTCGGCTGACGAATAAACTACTTAAAGATTTACAATATATAACAATAATTTTTTTCATAAAGAAGTTCGGAATCTGTAATTTGTGTAATGTGCATACAATGAAGAAAAATAAACATATAGAGTATAGACACAATGCCATCCTTTCAGATATTCAGATACGAAATAGCACTTTGTATTTAAATGCCTACATACATTTATTTAAGAATCCAAACTAAGGCCGTCTTCTATTCCCTGCGGATGAAGAAAAAATAAAAGAAAGAGAGAAGACGAAGTATGGGATTGGAAGAGCAACAGACGAATGAAAAAATGGAAAAAATCAGACCATGAAGTAAAGTAACATCCACGCTCGTGAATATTGCATACAGTCAAGTCGTCGTCGCGATATGAAAGATGAGGTGAAATTCCTGCTCTAGGATTTCAAACCCAAACATTACTGTGAGGAATAGAGCAGAAAATATTCTTTGCATAGGAAATATTTTCTTTTAGTTTCTGAGTGCAGAAGGACGACATATTTTAAAGTATTAATTCAAGTTAATTTATTGACAGAAAACAAATTAGATTATGGTGGAACAATTTTGACGCTTCGTTAAAAAATCTAATGCAATATATTTATGAATAAAAAATTGCATATTTAAGTCGTAGTTCGTGATCTTTCTTCTGGTACCGATATTCAGTTGAATAATGGTTGGATCACATTTACTGTTAGAAATGTTCAGAAAATTCTAACACATTTAGGATACTAAAGTAACTGAAATTTACGAAATTCGGTTGCTGAAAACGAAATTCAGTAAATTTTATAGTGAATTCACTACATTTTCATCAATATTGAGAAATGGTATCTGAAAATTACAAATATTTTCCTAAAATTTCTGAATAGTAACAAAAATATAAGTTATTGTGTTCGAAAGGAGTGCGCAGTCAGCAACTGCGCTCTCCTCGCTTCTCGATCGCGTTCGAAGCGGACAAAGCATGGTGCTTGTGGTCATGGGCGGCAATGCACTTCAAAAGGTTGTGTTGAATTATAACGATGCAATAAACCTATTATTTCCGATATTGAATGATCTTAAGCGTGAAAAGGATTCGAAATTTGCACGAGAAGAAGAAACTCAAGAAAGTGTTGAAATTGCGAGTAAAGGCAACGATCTAGAAGCTCGGTTTATGGGCGAATTATCTTTGCAATAAAATAGTTACAAGATACCGCGATAATCTGCCTCGTAAATAAACTTCTAAGAAGGTACATCAGGAAGTAAATGACTAAAATCAGCTGCGTAAATTAATAATCAATGAATAATTTCTTTAATCCCTTGAAATTTTTAGTTACAGTAACTGAAAATTACTAAATTGTCCAGGAAAATTTAGAAACGGTTTCTGCATAAAGCTTCAAGGACGCTGTAGAAATTAAACATTGAATTAGTGTCAGTTCTGAGATTAAGAGTGAATGGCTTAAATGGGAAAGGACTAGTTAAAATAATTCAAACACCTTTTCGTAAGAAAATCGTTATACTTGTCCATTTATGAGTGGAAAAATAATTTAAAAAATCAATTTCATCCTTTAAACTCATATCATGATTCATTTAAGTCATAGAAATTTAAAAAAAACTGTTTTTTTATTGGCTGCAAATGACTGCATACATCTATAGTAGGTAAAACTTATAAATATCCAGGAAAAACAAGTAATAGCCAGAATATTTTTTCATTCACTTTTCCACATTGGGATTCGAACCCACGGCCGTGCAGCTATACGGCCACGGTTGGTGTTGTATAACCCGAGCAGTTTACTAACTTTCAGTAACATAAAAATTAAATTTCAATAAAATTGGACTCACTTGCAGTAAGAAACACTAGACTAAAGATTATTGAGTTTAACTGACAATTATTCAAATTATAACAAAATTAATTAATAATTCTTATTTTGTTATTTGATAAGTCATTTTTTATACATGCAAACTTAGAGAGGATTTTCTCTTTATTTTTTATTTTTTTGGTTAAACATTAAAAGATCTGTCTTCGAATATTTTCTTATCAGAAATCATTGTCTAAAAAAAAATCTAATGAGTGTTTATTTTCAACGATATTAAAGATGAAACAAATACTTAAAAAATAATAATAATTCAATTAGGGACTGAAAGTTTTTCACGCATAAAATTATGGTTCTAAAATATAGGAAAATTGTTTTTTCAATTATCAAATAAAAGTTTTAAAGATACGATGTAGTAAGAATTTTAGAATGTATAAAAATGTTACTAAAAAGTTGGTACAATTAGCGCTGTTTTTTCGGTACAGTTAGACACTTTTTTCTATATTTTGCTATATCTGATAAATTCAAAAAAAGAATAATAAACCCTATATAAGACACATTTTTTTCAAATTTTCAATTATTCGGTGAAGAAAGAGGACTTTTTAATCATCTTTCAAGTAAACATTCATATAGTTTTTGGTCACACAACGTACGAAGAAAAAAATTCAATTTTTGACATAGAATCAAGTTAAAGTATAAACGGAAAAATCTTTTGAACAAATTCAAGCTTGTTTATTACACGAATTTTCAAAACGAAAATTTGTATAAGCCTAAAATTCGTAAAGACTAAACTATGTATCATAATTTAAAAAAAATCTTCTAATTAGAATATAGAAAAAGAAAAAGGTCACTGGAGATTCTTATTTCATAGTACTTACTTTTTGAATATTCATGGCAAAATGAAAAGAAGAGAAGTAAGCTTACCTGAAAAAAAAATGAAAGAACAGGTCATTAACGTTGATTTTAAGAACCGAGCACAATATTTTAATTGGAGAGGATTCAACGGTGGAAAATATATCCCCTGGAATCTTTTGTGGCTAAAAAAGGGACTGATGTGATTCAATCGAGTTCTATGGACCGCGAGAAAAAGCTAAATGGAAAATACGAAGAGGCATATAATGGGTTAAATTTAAAATGTTAAATTCAAAAGACGCGCCACCGGAAGAGGTTCATCGACTCACGAACTATGACACCAAACCAATCTTTCCGATTCTTGAACCCAGAAGATTTTTTTTAAAGAAGGAAAATGATTACCATGTTATTAATTTTTAAACTATACACAATAATTTATGATAAAATTAAAACAGACAATAAGTTTTGTAGTTTTTCTCGATTAAAAATAATTATTGAACAAATTAATTTGCCAATTTTTGTTAAATATGCTTAATTTTTCTAAGATAACCGACAACGGGTCCGCTGTTGCAACAATTAGTCTTATACAAATATTTCAAAATGATAGTTTTCAAAATTATAAGAATAATTATTCCGAAATGATTTCTCAGCTTTTTATAACGAATAATCGTAAGAGGGTATTTATTTTGTAAAATGATTTCTTTATAATACAAATTCAGGAACGCTAGAAGATCAATGTGTGTTATCACCAATCAGAATTAACTCATACGACACTGAGATGAAGAAAAAAAAAGAAATTTGAGAACTCAATGGCCAATTTTTGAAATGAAAAATTCAGCATTCAATTTTGAAGAGCTCTGTGAGAGCGTTCAATGTATTCTGCGCAATATGTTCTGCATATTCTGCGTACAAAAATAAAACAATCATGGGAGCACTTATTTCAAAATTAAAAATTTTGATTATCAATAAAAAAAAAAGTGTAATAAAAAACTAATTTTACTCGGGGATTTAAAAAAATTAAATATAGAGTCAACACAGTTCTACAAATTTTGTTGTAAAATTATAATTGTTGTATCTACTTGTATAAATTCCTTTACTGCGAAAGGCTATCAAAAAATTATATTGTACTTGACTTTTTTTTTTGCTTGAAATCTGAGGAAAAAATTATCATGAAATTTTGTTCCAAAATGAGAACTGTATAATCTACTAAACTGTATATCTACCATAAAAATCTAGCTTCAAGGATTTTTCGGTTAAAGTTGTTTGAGGCTCACCATGCAAAATTCTATTTGGTCAAATCTATAAAAAAAATTATATTTAAACAAATTCACACTGTGGAATTTTATAAGGAAAAATTTGTTTTTTCTTAATCTTCTTTAAATTATGTTTCCAGTAATGTTTTTTAATAACACGTTTGTTATTTGATGTATTTTTCAATCGTATAAACAAATTATATTTACAAATGCGTTCAGTGTAGAAATTTGATCACAAGAATACATCGTTTTTTCTACTAATAATTGTTTTCAAATTAAATGTTGCCATTGATGTGATGTGATGCCTATATAAGTGTCCACGTTGGACAATTATTCACATAATTCGTTTATACGATTAAAAATATTCTTGAATGAGGAACATGTTATTAAAAAACAGAATTTAGAGACAATTAAGAGAAAACAAAAATTTGGTGCTATAAATGTCCATATTGCGTATTTGTTTCTAAAATAACCAAATAATATCGGATGACAACATTTCTAGGTCACATATTGCCATGTCGATGAAAACAAGCCATATATTAATGCCGATATATACTTTAGAAACCCAAAGTTGACTAATTTTTAATATAATTTGTTTATGCCAATTAACTTTGCAAGTCAACATATTTGTTTTCTTCCATACACCCTTGTGCATGAATTCCCAGCGATAGCCTTTTTTATTAACAAGTAAATACCAAATAGTGATGTTTCAGTATGAATAAATTGGTGATGCATAAATATTACAATTCTGAAAAATAAAAAAATGGCTGACAAGAAAATTACCAAAAAGATTGTTTTTTCACACTTATTCGTTAAAATTCATTTATATTTCTTGATAAAATCAAGTCTATCAACGAAAAATACTACACTACCGACGGAAAGTATCGGGCCACTGACCGGCCGTCGAATCACGGCGCGGTAATGTATATCAAATTTAGAATGCTCGCAAAAAAAAATTATTATTTTATGAACTTGTGAAGATTTTTGAATCTTTAATGATTAAAATTAAAGGAAAGATCCTAAAGACTTTTGTAAAATGGCAAACAATAAATTCAATTTCCTCGCTCTCGAGAAGAGTTGAAGTTAAAGTACAAAATCCTTAAAAATCAGAATTTTCTTTTTGTCTTTCTTGCGTGATAATTTCTTACCCACAAGGCCAAATTACTTCAACTAAAGCTCATTTAACGCAAAATTCAATAAACTTCCCAGCTTAAAAAAAAACTTTCATCTATATTCTGGGCGGCGCTATCATCTTTTAAAGCAAAAACTAATTTTTAATAGATCACCCGGTTTGTCTTCCGATACTGTTCGTCGGTAGTGTATTTTGCAAAATATTAGAAACGCCTATGAAAGCTAGAAATTATTATTATTAACGCATTTAAAATCTAAAAAAAAGTAGGTACATCTACATAATGGACTGATGAATTATAATAAGCATCCCTAATAGAAATTGCAGTAAAATGCTAATTTGCTCATTCGATGGATAATGGACATATATTTATTAAAACAATTATTTATTTATTAATAAAGAATGGCTGAATATTAATTTTTAATAAATCAAGCCCCATACATGGTAAAAAAAATGTTAAAAAATAGCCGCACTTTCGTTTCATGGTGGGCTTAGTCACTGGATAGAGTAAGGGTACACTTTGCTAGGATTACTTGTGACCAATTAGGGTCATTTTTTTCAACTTACGCAGAAATAAGTCCCCTTGCATTCATCTTTTTAGAACGTTGTGGTGTGACCTCCATGAAACAAGCTATTTACCAAAAACACGATTTTCGCATTAGGGGTAGGGACAATTCCTTGTTCGAACTGAAGCGGAATTTAGCCCCCTTTCATTCATCCCATAAGAATTTTCTTCTATGACCTCCCGGAACCGAGTTATTTCCGAAAAACTGTACACTTGACATTCACCTGCAAATATAGGTCGAAAAGGGTCACCTTCGGCAGGTGCTAACCCGCGACCTATAGGCAGATAAGAATTTTTTTTTCTTTTTTAAATTACAGGGAATTACGTTTTCTCTAATTCATCTGTTGATCATTTTCAGATATGTCGATCAGGATTTATGGCAGGCTATACAGCAACCAAAAATAGCATGTGATTTTTTGAAAGACCTAGGCCTATCACCTATTGGTGATAGAGAACTTTTTTTTTCGCGCAGAACTTTACCTACTTCAAGTAAAGAAAGGTCGTGGCCCCCAAAGTAAAGTTTTGAATTTCCCAGAACTTACTATTTGGCCCGTATTGATAAAAACGGCTTTAAAAAATTGTTTGCTCGGCTCATCGTTCGATTCTCGCCACTTTTGAGACGGATTTTTCAAGTCCATACGCACAACGACAATTTTTTTTATCGTTATTCTCAAAATTGGCCAAATATTGGGTTCTAGTAATTTCACAACTTTACTTTCGGCCCATGACCTTTCTTTACAAAATTTATGAATCAAAACAAAAAACACATCTAACCTTCCCTTGTTAGTAACATGAAGCTGTTCCATATTGATTTTCAAGTTATTACTTTTGTATTCTATATTAAAATGATGAATTTTAAAAAGCGTGATGCATAATTTGAAAATTAATCATTTTCAATGATTTAGTTTCACGAACCTAATTTTGGAATACTTCAATTTTAAACGAAGTTTGGAATTGTTTAATTTTTAACGGTTCAATTAGGCTTTGATTAATCATTATTAAGGTTTACAATTAGAAATCATATAATTGTCAACCTTTTAGGAATTATTAAACTTTGAAGATTTACAATATTTAAAATTCTTCAATTTTCACCAGTGAAAATAACAGTGCATGTTTTTTTTTACAGAAATCTAATTTTTTTAATGATAAAATCTTTCCAATCAATTTGAATGTATTTGATACTGCATGCTATGATACCTCTTAATAATTTGTATCATCTTGACAATTTCTATAATTTCAATTTAAAATGATAGTTTTGAATGCGCAATTCTGGAATAGTTTAATTTTTGAAGCCTTGAAAATGAAAGTTGTTTAGTTTCAAAAGTTTAAAATCGCAAATATTTGTTTCGAAGTTTCTTAATTTTCAAATGCTCAATCAGGAACGTTACGAATTGTTTGATGTTTAGTTTGTTATGTTAGATTTTTTAACCAGCTTTTTTAGAAGTTTTAAATTTTTACGGACATTAAATCTGAGATTAATAAGTTTTTGAGGTTGCCAGTTTTTCAATTTCACTATGTAGAAACAAGTATTCAGTAGGATTTGTGCGTATACTATCGTCATCAACAATGTATGCCTCTTTTAATGTTAGTTACAAAAACGTAGTTCTTAAAATTGAAAACAGTTTGAAAACCTTCAAATTTTGGAAAACCTATAAAAATTCCACCAATGTTGTAAATTTTCTTTTGATTTCCATTATAATACTATAAAATCACTTCCAATCTTTACAATCCGTAAATACCATGAAATCACATTATATTTCCTGAAATCATGGACAATTGTTGAAATATACCTTCATAGCTTTTAAAATTCCTTTGAAAGCATTGAATTCTTTGGAAATCTTATTAAATCCGTTAACATTTTTGGAAAATCTCCTAGAATCTTTTGAAATATCCTAAAACCTTATAGGTCCTATGAAATCCTTCTAAGTCTTCTGAAATTCTAGAAAATTCTTTAAAACAACATACAATTTTTCGAATTCCTTAAAATCATCAGACTCTTTGGAAATACCCTAAAAATATTCCAAATCTTTCAGGATATTTTGAAATTTCTCTAAAGCCATTGGAAATTCCTGGGTATCTTTCGAAATGCCCTAAAATCTTTAAAATCCCTTAAAAACCTTTAAAATTCTGAAAATCTATTCAAAGCGTTTGAAAATTTTTCTCAACTTTTAGAAATCCTTTAAAATCCCTTAATTTCTGTGAATGAATTATTTGAAATCCATTCAAATATTATAAAATCCGTTGAAATACCGTAAATTTACATGAAATCTGATGATGTTCCTTTAAATAATATCTTCAAATATTTGAAGCCTTATAAAATCCCTTGAGATCCTGGAAAATTTATTGAAATAACTTATTGAAAGCCTTTAAAATCCCATAAAAGTACTGAAATCCTCGAAAATCTTATAAAATCCCTTGAAAATTCTTTGAAATATTTGTAAATCTTGAAAATCCTTTGAAATCCCTTGAAGTCTTTTTCAATGTCCTACTTTTTTATAAATCCTATGAAATTCATTGAAATCTTTTAAAATTTGAGAAAAATTCTTTAAAGATGCATATTAAACTGAATATTTGAAATTATATGAAAGAATTAGTACTTGGTTAGTACTTGGTTAGTACTTGGATGCGTGACCATTCGAGAATACTGCGTGCTGTTGGCATATCGTGGGTGTGGTGAGCCCAACTTGTAGTTATTTACTACAAGAAACTATCCACCTAGAAAAACTACCTAAATCGAGTAGTGTCACGCCTACCCTGAAAGGGAAATGGGTTAATGGTATACTACTAATGGTATATGAAAGAATGACATCTTGAAAGAATGAAAGATGAACGACTGACCAAACAAGTGTATAAAGGTAAAGTAAATGGCAGAATGCCCAGAGGTAGACCGCCGAAAGAATGGTTAGAATCTGTAAATGAGACATTAATCCGTACAGACATAAGAAGCCATAGAAACACAAGAGCTTGCATGAAAAAATGCATGGACGTGAAGGAAGCTAGTCTATCCTAGCCTATCCCGAAAGGGAAATGGCTTAATGGTATAATAATAATAATAATAATAATAATAATAATAATAATAATGGAGGTGATGAATAATAAAATGAAAATGAATAATAATGAAAATGAATAATAACCATGGAGGTGCATCCAAAAATAGTGAGATGCATAAAAGAGCTTATGCTCTTGTGGCGGACAAGATTTGTCATAACATCTGACAAAAGACAAGTGACTACAAGCTATATCACATATAAGAGGGGAGTCTTCCAAGGAGACTCTCTAAGTCCGATACTTTTCTGCATCTCCCTCTTGCCTCTATCTATTGTGCTCCGAGGCAAAAGCTCTGGATACCTATGTGGCCCGCCGAACAAAAGAGAACATAAGGTCAACCACCTTTTATACATGGACGACCTTAAACTCTTTGCTTCCTCGAAAGAGGACCTTAACATCCTTGTGGAGGCGGTAAATAGGTACTCTAAAGCGATTGGCATGAGCTTCGGACTGGACAAGTGTGCCTGCGTCCACCTACACCAAGGAAGACTAGAAACTACATCATCGGGCCACGATCAGGATGTTCAACTCATCGGCGGAAACACTATTCAACATCTTGGTATTGGAGAAACATATACATATCTTGGAATACCGCAAGCGGAAACCCATGATGTGCTTGCGTTAAAAACGGCCCTTGGGAAAAGGTATCGCCAAATTCTCAGAAAAATTTGGGTTTCCGAATTATCTGGAAAGAATAAGATCCAGGCGACCAATTTGCTGGCCGTTCCTATACTGCTCTACACGTTTGGTGCAGTAAAATGGAACGTCGATGAGTTGAAGCAACTTGACCGAAGCACACGCAAGATGATGACAATCCATCGAAGTCATCATCCTAGATCTTCCGTACCTCGAATATACCTCCCTCGAGATAAAGGGGGTAGAGGCTTGCTGAGCTTAGAGTGTCTTCATCGCAGAACGGTTCTGGCTACAGCCTGCTCAGTTCTAAATAGCACAGATTTTCTTATGCGACTAGTACATCAACATGAAGTCGTCAATGCTGCGGCGTTTCTATATCGTGCCGCAGATAGGGCCGCAGAGGAGCTTGGCCTCCCATTTGATTCCAGCGACAATACACATGGCCTAGCATCACTAACACCTTTGGTGCTCAAAAGTCGTGTACAGGAAGCAGAACATACGCTTCTACTAAGAGAACATGCTGACAAGCCCCTTCATGGTAAATTCTACGGCATTATACGTAGAGAAGAGCTCTCGATGGGTCTGTCCAACATGTTTCTCAAGTCTGCTGGATTAAAATCGGAGATTGAGGGATTTCTTTTTGCCTGTCAAGATGGCGTTATAGACACCTTAGTTTACCGCGAGCGCATAATGAATATACCTGTAGGCGATACCAACTGCCGAGCGTGCAAGCAAGAGCCAGAAACACTTGGACATGTTCTCAGTGGATGCTCAAAATATGCACGATACGGGTACATAGAGAGACACAACGCGGCTCTAAAAGTGTTATATTACCATCTGAGGCACTTCTATGGTGTTGATCTATTGCCCGTCTTGCCATACGCCCAGGGGGAACTCGAGTCCGTTGTGGAGAATGATCAGTGTAAGATCTACTGGAATTTCTCATTCTCGACCACTCAACGTATCAGTGCTACGAAGCCTGATATTGTCCTCCAAGATCTGAAGAACAAGATCATTTACGTGATTGAATTCTCGGCACCAGCCGATGGTAATATCACGGCAAAGGAGGAAGAAAAACGGGCGAAATATCAAGCACTTCTTTTCGAGCTAAGCAGGCTGTACCAAGGCTTCAAAGTCCATCTTGTAGTTCTCATAATCGGCTGTCTTGGAGGTATGAAAGCTTCATTTATTAGCCAACTCAACAAGATTCCGGCTTGCCAGCGTCAGGCTCATTCCATCGCGAACCGGATGCAAAAGGCTGTTCTTCTGGGATCACTTCATCTGGTCCG
>CAKNYM010052825.1:654146-664424 GCA_932195095.1 Andricus curvator
TGGTTCAGTTGGGAGTGGCAATAGGACCGAACCGAGGCGACGACCAGTCAATGGCCCCGGACAAACGCGAGAACATCGATTTAAATGGTCGGACCAACTCAGGAGAGACATCCTTACCTGTTGGCAAAGAAGCTCACCGGCGCGAAGAGGATTCATGCAGAGGTTACAATATGACCGTTGGGTCAATATGCACCCGGAATATGCTCATCAAACGCCTCAGTATTTAAGAGATCAGGTATCCTTTTTGCGAAAAAACGGATATGAAGCTCTTTACCCAACTCAACAAGATTCCGGCTTGCCAGCGTCAGGCTCATTCCATCGCGAACCGGATGCAAAAGGCTGTTCTTCTGGGATCACTTCATCTGGTCCGTCAACACTGTTCCTCATAACATTCCACAAAGATTGGTAACTCTAAAAAAGTATCCAGAGGTGAAATTTCATCTCCAACTGTCCCGTCTGCCGCGTAAGATCATCCGCGGCTAGAGACCTGACTCCAAGGAACAGTGTTGCCCGATGTTTTCTCGCGTAAATTTCCCGCTCTTGCTCATAATAATAAAAAAAAATAATAATCTTTGAAATCCAATGAAATCCATTCATTTTTGTCAAATACTTTGCAGTTTATAGAAATCTAATAAAATATTTAGAATTTGTTTAAAAACTATTGAAATCCGTTTAAATTGTTTGAATTTCCTTAAAATGCTTAAAAGCTTTGAAAATACCTTAAAATAATTAAAATTCTTGGAAATTCTATGAATTCCCTTTAAATCCTTTGTAATCTTTCTAATGCCTGGAAATATTTCAAATCTTCTGAACTCTTGAAAAAAGTAGGTAGAACGGCTTTCAGGGCTGGTCTGAAAGTCTTTTATGAAGTCGGTTAATGAGTCCTAGTCCGCTTATGAACGCTAATTTTTAAAAAATAAATAATGGTATGTCCATTTTTTCAATCTGAAGAAATTTAAAGAAAAGAAAATTGTCATTTTCAGACAAAAAAAAAGAACCCTAAGTTCGAAAAAGTCTCACAAAATTGTGTGATGAATTAAAAAGGATTTAATATAAATGTTAAATACTTTACATTTAGAAGAGTTCTAATGTTTTAATATCTTTTATTTTGTATTTAAGTATTGTATATGTAAATTGAACATTTTTTCAGGTATGAAAATTAAAATTTTTCAATTCTTATGACTTGGAAAAAGGTTTGGTAACCAGGAAATGACCAGAAACTTGTTTTTGTTTTTAAAGGCTACCCTGAAATAGAATGTGACTGCTAATAAGAAACTTATTTTGTCCATCCGTGCCTGCCGTGTTTCGGGGCAAAATCCTGGTCACAAACCCTGACCCGCTATAATGCAGCCCCAAATGAAGTATTTAGGAGAAAAAAAATTTCTTTCTCAAAACATTACCGCCAAATGGGGTAATTTCAGACATGTGGTGTAAATTCGGACATTGCTATAAACTGATAGTTCAAATTACTTAAGGGGGTTCGAACCAAATCTTAAACCAGTTAAAGCCTCAATAAAGCCTTAATTGAATCTAGATTCTGGTTAGAATCCCCTTCAGTAATTTAAGCTATCAATTTTTCAACCAGAATCTTGAACCATTTAAAGCCTCAATAAAGCCTTAACTGGTTCTAGATTCTATCAATTTAGGAATGTTCCAATTTACCCCACATGTCCGAAATTACCCCGTTTGACGGTACCGGATAAAAGTACCAAATGACTGGACTATTAGCTCGATCATTAGTCAATATTCCAGCTGGCGTTTCATTAAATTAAATTTTTTTTCTCGTGCAGCACGTGGTCCGAGAGAGGCGAGATGGAATCTTAAAAGTTGAATAATGCGTGAGTCGGCGGCATAGGCATGAACGCATACCCGACGGCAGCACAGCACGGGAGCCGGCTTTACTAGTGATTACGTAACCGTAACGCTTCCATTGAATGTGCAGCGCCAGCCACGCTGTCTGCTCTGACGAGACTGCAAGGCGGCATCGGCATGATTGCACTTGTTGCAACAAAGCCCGAGTTTCATTCGCTGGCTCGCAAAAGTATTAGCAGTCAGCGCTGAATCATGATTCATTATTCATGATCCGTCTCTCTTTCTTTATGGCACTTATTTCCAGAATAAGTACAAGTATAAATACTAAAGTGCATACACGCTGAAAAAATTTTTCTTCGATAAAAAAAAACTGTTTTCTTGGATATACATGAACATTTTGATGAATCAAACATATTTTGGTCAAAATATTTGGTTAAAACAACCACAAAATTTAGTGGGGTCAACGACATATTTTTTTGTCTATATAGTAGTTATAGTCTGTGGTTGTCCCAAAAAAAATTTGGTTAATTCAACCAAATCGTTTTCTGAATGTAACTATTCTATCACATGATTCTGAAACAAAAAAAGTAAAATTGTACAAAAGCATAGCATTTTTCTATCAATCTATAATTTGATATCCCATATTTTTCAAATTCAAAATTCTTTTGCTCCTCTAGCACCGATTGAAAATTTCCATGATATTTACATGGGGAAAAATGTGCAAACATGGAAAATCAGCATTTTTAGTTGCCCCCAACCCCCTGTTTCAAACATTTTTATATATTTTTCTATATTGGGCCAAGTGGAGAGCCTTACATAGTGAGTTTGTGAAGCTCTTCGCCTGAGGTGCTTGTTAGAGAGATTTATCGGGGACCTTTTTTTACTTTTCTCATATAAACTCCTTGATCAATCTTCCTAAATTATCTCACCACATATATGTTAAGTAATGAAAATTTTTTATTCGATATTAATTGTTTTGTAAGTACATATCATTGAAACAAATTTCCTGTATTAAAGTTTAAAATAATTTCAATGTTGAGAACATTTCAAAAAACTTTAAACAAAATGTAGTTTTCTAAAGATTTCGAAAAAAATGATCTTTTGAAGAACTTTGAAAGGTTTCAAGAAAATAAAATATTCTCTTCAGATTCCTGGCAATATTTTTAAATGGTTTGTTATTTAAAAAAACATGACATTGCAAATGATTTTTAAAGATATCAAAAAAAGTCTGGAAGACTTTAAAGGAAATTTTTTTAAATTTTGAAAGATTTTTAGGACGACTGAAAAATCCAAAAAAAATAACATTGCCGACACTGTAAAATTCCCGAATTATAGAATTCCTGAATAATAAAATTCCCGAACAGTTTATAATATTACAGAATTTAAAAATTCCCCCCAGAAAATTGCCGAATTATGAAATATCCGAACTAGAAAATTTCCGAATTCAAACGGTTAAGAAATTTTCTTTATAAATATTATTTATTTATTGGAAATACGATAACCAAAACTTTTTATCAAAAAAATATTTTTTATGTTTCTAAAATTATTGTTTGAATTTAAAAATTCGGGAATTTTCAAATTCGGTAATTTCCCCATTAAAAGATATTTAGAAGTTTTGATAAAGTCCAAAAATAAATTATAATACAATTTGAAAATATTTAAAAAAATGTAAAACAAAATGTAGATTTTTGAAGATGACGAATTAAAATTTGAAAACTTTTTGAGGATTTTGAAGCGTATACAGATAATAAAAAGAAATTCTTAAAATTTCAGAAAATTTCAAAAGATTTCTAAAACTGTCGCAAAAACTCTTTAAGATCATCAGGCAATTTTGTTAATTTTGAATGACTTTTCTAAATTTTAGGAACAATTTGAGTTATTTTCAAAAATGTTTTACTATTCATTTCTTTTGATAGAAATTTCGTCTTTGTTGGTTAAAAATGCAAACTGCTTGGTTGTATAAATTAATCGGTTTTGGTTGACGATTCCACTATTTTGTTGAAAAATCGTCCCTAATTTTTTATGAATTCTACTCTTTTTGATTAAAAATTGAACTCTTTTTTAGTTTAAATGTCTAATATTACATTTTTCGTTCTGAATTCATCTGTTTGGTCGTTTTTCGTTATTTCAGTTAAAAATGCATCGCTTTGGTAGTAAATGTAACTATTGTTTGGAAAATTTATGTATTTTGTTGAACATTAATTCTTTTTTTTTAGGATTCAACTATTTTCTTAAAAAATCGGCTTTCTTGGATGAATGCAACTGTTTTTAATATGAAATTAAAATCATTTTGATTGAAATATAAAATGCTACATTTTTTGTTGAGAATTCATATTTTTATTTTGGATAGTCATCATTTAAGTTTAGAGTTCATTTCTTTGGTTTAAAATGTAACTATTTCGTTGAAAATTTGTTGTTTTTTTTTTGTAGAAAATTGATCGTTGTGATAGAAAATTCCTCTATTTTTTTGAAAATTCAACTATTTGGTGTTTACTAACTTTTTTCTTGAAAATTCATATTTTCGGATTGAAAAATTGAACTATTTTCCAGGAAATTCATCCCTTTTGGTAAAAAATGTATCATTTTTGGGTAAAACTATAACTGGTTGAAATTTATTTATTTTTTTTATAAGTTCAACTGTTTTTTTATTTGAAATTAAAATCTTTTTTTTGTTAAAAAATGAAGTTATTCGACATTTTTATTTTGCATTAAAAATTGTTTTTTTTTCCATCAAATAGAAAAACGACACTGAAAGAAATGCGAAATACGTCACGAATTGACTTCTGAAAGTTTTCTTGAAGTAAGTTTTTGTTTTCGGCCCAATGGGTAAACTAGCATTGACCACAATCTTTTCGAAAAGCCAAAAAAGTAGTAGTTAAATTCAATTAGTTATTAATAAAACCAAACGTTTCGGCAGACAATGGTGGTCCTCGTCAGTGGATTAAATTATTCTGTAAAAAAATTACATCAATCCTTGTCAGGAACGTAGTTTAAAAATTATAGATGTTTTCTGTACAAGATAAGAATTTTTTTTAAACTTTGGTTAATATCGCAGTTGTAAATTAACCCCCCAAAAAATTGATCACAATACTTTTGACCGCCTTCGTCCCTCACATAAGGTAGTTTTTCAAACTATTTCATTAGGCACATTTTTCGCTTTTCTAGGCCGCCCCCCCCCTCCCAACTCTAGGAATGCTCACGTAATTCTTAAATAATTCTCACTCCATAAGTCACCTGATATTTTATCGCTCGTGTTATTAACACGTGCCATTGTGCACATGTACTGCAAAAGTGTAATGATCCACTTAGAGGATCAGAGTCGTGCACCAGGTGCTCGATTATGTACACGAAGGTGTTTATACGAGCAGCGAACTTCTCTTACATCTCCTCTTCTCGCTCTTTCTCCTTCTCCTGTTTCCTCTCCTTTTACTCCTTTTACTCTTTTTTTTACTCTTCCCCATTTTTTCTATCAAGGGCAACTGTCTCTATCCTTAACTGAAGACATAGGACACGATACGAATTTCTGATACGCAAGAGGCTTAACCATAGTGCTGTTTCTTGTTCGAGAAACTTTTCTGCCTTTTAGATTCTAGAGAGGATTCCTTCCCGGCCGAATTTCCTACACATTCAACCTCGAATGGCTTTGGGACATTTAATCTCCAAGAGATTTATACATACTTGAAACCTAAGGGTCTAAATTTGGCTGATCCAAAATACGAAATGTTCAAATTTTGAAACAGGGGAAGAAATAAGAATATTTGTGGTTGATTTTGAACCAATCTATTCAGATTATTACATTTCGAAAGTGGAAAGAAATAATTTAATAAATCACAAACTGAAATTGTTGATTTCAAATCATCCTTTGAGCAATATTTAAAGAAAACTAGAATATCTTTCGATAATTTGGGGTAAAATGTTCATGTCTCAGTTAAAAGAATTCTCAGGAGTATTCATAGCCAACCCTGCACATTGGAACGAATCTTAAGGTTAGTGTCTATTCATAAAAAAATAAAGTCTATTCATAAAAATTTATAATTTAAAATAAGATATCCATATTACCTCTTTTTCAGTTCATAAGAGACAAACATACAAGAGAAGAAAAAACAGGATGCAAATTGATTTACGTATAAAAATTATTTTGTATAGCAAGAACAAAAAATCAACTTATCCACTTAATAACCCTATTCAAACTTTGTTTTATCTTGGGAGATCCTGTTTTTCAAATAATAGCTTTGTTGCCCTCTCTCTTCATGAATAAAATCTCCATGAGTTCTCTCTTTTGTTTTCGAAAAAACTCAATTTGTTATTACCCTCAAAAATCGTTTTAGGAAAAACCCTATGAATTATGCACTTAATCAAAAATTCTCTCTGTAATGAATGAAGAATTAGACCAAGTAACTTTTTGTAGAAATATCTATGGATTTTATTTTGAGATACTATATGATTGATTATGAACCACCCTATTCAGATTATTACATTTTCCAAAGAGAAAATAACTTATAAAAAAAGTCACACACTTTTGATATTGCTAATTTCAAATAAACCTTTGTGCAATATTCAAACAAGAATGGAATATCTTTCGATAAATTAATGTAAAATGTTTATGTCTCAGTTAAAAGAATTCTCAATAGTATTCATAGTCAACCCTGCAGATTGGAACGAATCTTAAGCTTAGTGTATATTCATAAAAACATAAAATAAGGGCTAATTATAAAAATTCAGAAATCAAAATAAAATAACCATATTACCTCTTTTCCAGCTTATAAGAGACCAATACCTATGTTTCGAAGTCAATTTAGACTTCCCCATTAGAAATTATTTATAGGAGAACTACGGGTATGAATAATAGAAACTTATGCTAATTGAAATTCACATAGCATCTGAAAATTAAATCCATAGATATTTCTACAACAAGTTACTTGGTCTAATTCTCCATTCATTACAGAAAGAATTTTTGATTAGATGGACAATTTCTGGGGGTTTTCCTAAAACGATTTTTGAGATTAAGGACAAAGTAAGTTTTGGTTTCAAAAACAAAGGAAACAAAGAGAAATTGGACGAAAAGTTAACAAAAGAGAGAATTATTGGAGATGTTATTAATAAAAAGAGAGGGTAACAAAGCTATTGATTGAAAGAGGATCTCTCAAGATATAACAAATTTTAAATAGGGTTATTAATTGGATAAGCTGATTCTTTGTTCTTGCTACGAAAAAGCATTTTTATATGTAAATAAATTTTCACCAATGAATGTAGACTCAGTACTTTTTCTATAAAAAATGCCTGATGAGGAAGTCTAAATTGGCTTCGAAACATGTTGGTCCCTAGTGGTATAAAAAAGACGGAGAAAGAATAGGGAAAGTGTGGAAAAGAGGTAATACGGATATCTTATTTTGATTTCTGAATTCATCGAAAGATATTCCATTTTGTTTAAATATTGCGCAAGGGATGATTTGAAATGAGCAATTTCAGAAATGTGTCATTTTTTTATTAGTTCTTATCCTCTTTGGAAAATGTAATAATCTGAATAGATTGGTTCATAATCAACCACATAGTGTCTGAAAATAAAATCCATAGATATTTTTACAAAAAGTTACTTGGTCTCATTATCCATTCATTACTGAAAGAATTTTTGATTAGGTGCAAAGTTCATGGGGTTTTTCCTAAAGAGATTTTCGAGACTAATAAAAAAGTCAGTTTTGATTTCAAAAACAAAGGAAAAAAATAGAAATTGGATGAAAAGTTAACAGAGGAGAGAATTCATGGAGATGTTATTTATGAAGAGAGAGGTTAACAAATGCTATCGATTGAAAAAGGATCTCTTAAGTTATAACAAAGTTTTAATAGGGTTATTAATTGGATAAATTGATTCTTTGTTCTCGCTATGAAAAAGAATTGTTATATGTAAATCAATTTTCACCAATGAATGTAGAATCAGTAGTTTTTCTATAAACAATGCCTGGTGAGGAAGTCTAAATTGGCTTCGAAACATGTTGGTTCCTAGTAGTATAAAAAAGACGGAGAAAGAATAGGGAAAGAGTGAGAGGTTAATTTGGGTTGACTCTTTCCTTTTTCTCCCTATTTTTTCTTTTGTTGTATGTTTGTCTCTCATGAGCTGGAAAAGAGGTAATATGGATATCTTATTTTGATTCCTGAATTTTTATGAACAGACTTTCATTTTTTCATGAATATACACTAAGCTTAAGGTTCATTCTAATCTACAGTGTCGACTATGAATACTATTGAGAATTCTTTTAACTGAGACAAAAACATTTTATCTCAATTTATCGAAAGATATTCCATTTTGTTTAAATATTGTGCAAGGGATGATTTGAAATTAGCAATTTCAGAAATGTGTAATTTCTTCGATTAGTTCTTTCCTCTTTGGAAAATGTAATAATCTGAATAGATTTGTTCATAATCAACCACATAGTGTCTGAAAATAAAATCCATAGATATTTTTACAAAAAGTTACTTGGTCTAATTCTCCATTCAACACAGATAGAATTTTTCATTAGGTGCAAAGTTCATGGGGATTTTCCTAAAAAGATTTTCGAGACTAACAAAAAAGTAAGTTTTGATTTCAAAAACAAAGGAAAAAAAAGAGAAATTGGATGAAAAGTTAACAGAGGAGAGAATTCATGGAGATGTTATTTATGAACAGAGAGGTTAACAAAGCTATTGATTAAAAAAAGGATCTCTCAAGATATAACAAAGTTTTAATAGGGTTATTAATTGGACAAATTGATTCTTTGTTCTTGCTATGAAGAAAAATTTTTATATGTAAATCAATTTTCACCAATGAATGTAGAATCAGTAGTTTCCCTACAGACAATGCTTGATGAGGAAGTCTAAATTGGCTTCGAAACATGTTGGTCCCTATAGTAGTATACAAAAGACGGAGAAAGAATAGGGAAGGAGTGAGAGGTTAATTTGGGTTGATGTATAGAATTCCTGAAAATAAAACAAGAATCTAACGATCAAATTTGGACAACCAACACAAAATGCTCCTATTGCAATTCCTAAAAACAAAAATTTGTTTCTTTGGACAAAAATAAAAAGGGGAAAGAAAAATGAGAAGGCAACCAACCAAATCCCCTTCCTTCTCTTTCTTTTATGTCTTTCGTCTTTTTTATTTTTATTATTATCAAATCACAATATGAAAGCATGCACAATATTTACCAACGTTTCGGTGCTCATACAGCACCCTTATCAAGGTAAGAAAAATTAGAACAGGTGGGAACAGCGACGATTTGGTTGGTTGCCTTCTCATTTTTCTTTTCTCTTTTTTATTTTTGTCCAAAGAAACAAATTTTTGTTTTTTTTTTGTTTTCAGGAATTGCAATAGGAGCATTTTGTGATGGTTGTCCAAATTTGATCGTTAGATTCTTGTTTTATTTTCAGGAATCCTATACATTAACTTGAGTTTTGGACGTTAAACGGGATTTTGAATTTGATTTTAATCTAATTTAAAATTCTTAAATTTTAATTTAGGTGGACTCTTTCCTTTTTTTCCCACATTTTTTCTTTTGTTGTATTTTTGTCTCCAATGAGCCGGAAAGGAGGTAGTTTGAAAATCTAACTTTGATTTATGATTTATGAACTGAACGATTTGAAATGTAAAAGTTTGAAAACAAACCGAGAAGATGTTCTGCCGCACTTGAAATACCATCTCAATAATTTTCCTCCTTATTTATCGCTTAATTTGCATTTGAAAATGACTTCCAAGACTCTTTATGACTCACATTTGCTCATGAGTTCAATGTCCACTTTTTTCAGAAACGTCAACGCAATATACCATCTGGCTAGAGTGGAACATGAAATAGGGAGAATCAGGGTGGCGGAAGTATCTTTTGAGCTTGAAGGAAAATGACACATGACAGCAAAAGTTCCTTAGTAGGAAAGTCTCAAATTTACTGGGGCGACAACTCAGGCGTTTCGATTAGAGTTCCATATAATAGTTTCTCTGAGGAATGCAGCTTTCAATAATCGTGCGAGTTTGTTCAAGAGCTCTCGTTTAATTAATTGCAATTACTGCATACCGAGTCTTCCAGTAAATAAAAATTTCAAGATTCTTAAAAAAGATTTTGTCAATTTTGTTGTAAGTTTATAAAAAAAAGACTTATAAAATCCAGTTAAAAGTGATGCCGTCAAACGGGGTAATTTAGGACATGTGGGATAAATTAAGACACCCCTATATTCCCTAAATTGATACGATGAATTACTCAAAACTGTTCCAAAAATCTGGAATCAGTTCAAGCCTTAACTGGTTATAGATTCTGGTTAAAGCCACCCACTTTAAGTAATTTAAACTATTAATTTCGGAATATCCGAATTAACCCCGCATGTCCGAAATTATCAATACAAACAATAAAGTAGCCTCGGAATGGACTGAAACTTGGATTGACGAAATGCATACACGCGGTAAACGTAAAGGTCGAGTTTCAGGCGATGAATGGAGACTGGGTG
>CAKNYM010052825.1:669424-682270 GCA_932195095.1 Andricus curvator
CCGAAAGGGAAATGGCTTAATGGTATAATAATAATAATAATAATTGAGAGCCCTGGGTTCGATTCCCAGCATAGCCGCGAAGTGAAATTTTTTCACACATTTTCAACATCATCATTTAGATTGGTGGATCACCGATTGATAATAAAAATTTTTAAGTAACTCTGAAATTATTCAGAATTGTCTGGAAGATTCTTATCGAATTTCCAAAATATACTACATCCCCCGGACGCTGAACAAAAACTTTTAAGATCTAGTTAAAAATAATCATTCTATATTTTTATAAGGATGCAACATTTCAGAAGATGTTTCTCAGAAAATGCTAAGCAATTAAATTTTTAAATAATATGGTATAATTTTCCTAAATAATTGAAGTTTGTCGAAACTATTTCTATTAACAATTACGCGATTTCAGAATGTTTTTTTTTTAGAATGACCCTTCGAAATTGAATCTATTACATCGATGCAAATTTTTCTAACTTCTGGATAGTGACTTTCGGGTTAAGAGGTATAACCCACCTTTCTCCAAATTATTCAGGCAAAAACATTTTTTAATAATTAATTAAACGTATTTTTGGGAATTTTGGCACGTTATATATTTTTATTTTCTTTTTGTGGTTATTTTCTCTATTTTTTGCTCTTTTTAGTCACCTTTTACATCAAAAATGTCTTGTAACTCCACCTTCCCCCCACTATATTGATCTGATGACCGCTAATCTTGCCATTCTTCCATGAGTTATTTTCAATATTATTAATAATATTTAAATTATTATCAATAGCTGGATAAAATTAAAAAATAAGATCAAAATTATTTTTCGAAGCTGCAACTGCAATACATGCAAATGACTCAACCTCAGGAAGAATACTTCCTTTCGTCTATTTTAATCCTTTCTCGCTAACTTTTGGCTACTTATTAGTACGGATGAGTTGAGAATCTATTTCGATCCACGTTAAGCAAAAGCATGCAGACATAAACAATATACATACAAAAAGTGGTTTATTGATCTAACTCATCTTCATTTCCTGCAGTGATATTTCTGTATCTTCAAAATAGGATCCGCTTAAATCTATACGAGAATTAAATAAATTTGAAGTGCAAATTGAAATGTAAGTGCGAATACAAATTTAGACTTTACTACAATAAAAATAAATGGAATTGCAAATGAAACAAATATAGAAATCTTAAATAATGATGAATAACTTGAATAAATACATCTTTTTATTATTTTGATTATCCTTATATTAATACATTTATTGTTGATAAAAAAAATAAATATTTATTCATGAAATCTCATGCAATCCCATGCAATCATTTGCAATCCCATGCAATCTTTTACAATACCTTGAAACCCTCCCTCAAGAAAATATAATATCGGATGCAGTATAGGTCTATAATGATTTTTCCTATGATGAATTTGTTATAATTTTTTTCGCGATTCTATAAAAATCATTGTAGGAAATCATTAAACGGTAATCATTACAAGAGAATCAGTACAGAAATGAAGAATGTTGGAATATTGAAATAATTGATGCAAAAAATAAAGAAAGAACAAACGAATGATTTATTTATTTATTTATTTAACGTCGAATTTCGACGAATTTGCAGAAATTTCAAGGAATTCCAGAAAATTTCCATGGATTTTAAGCGATTTCAACAGATTTCATACGAATTTCGCGGCATTTTAAAGGTTTTCAAACATATCAGGAGGTTTCAAGGTATTCCAAAGGATTTTAACCAATTTCGACGGACTTCCACCGATTTTAAGACTTTAAACGAATCTTAAGGATTTTTAAAAATTTCGAAAATAATTTTAGAAGATTGCATTGGTTCTTAAGAGATTTAAAAATATTTCCACGCATTTCAAGAAATTTCGAAACGTTTCGAGGGAGTTTAGAGGATTTTCAAAATTTCCAAACATTTCCGAGAATTTTTTAGGAGTTCCAAAGATTTCAATATATTTATAGTGAACTTTGGAAAATAAATCAAATCAAACTTGAAGGCATGCCTAGCGACTTCAAAGATTTCAAGGTACTTCCAGGTATTTTCAAGAAATTTCACAAGATTGAAGGATTTCAAACATTTATAGGGAGTTAAGCGGTTTTTTCCAGAGAAATTTATTAAATAAGTTTAATTTAATTTCAATTCCAGAGAATTTAATTGAAAATTTAGGGAATTTGAAAGATTTTCAAACATATCAGGAGATTTTAAAATATTTCCACGGAATTCAAGGATTTTTGAAACACTTTAAGGTATTTCAGAGGATTTTTTTGTTCTTCAAAGATGTCAAGGGATTTTAAGGAATTCCAAAGGATTTCAAATGATTAAAAAAACTTCAAGGGATTTCAAAGAATTTTGTAGAAGATTAAAAGAAGTTAATATATTTCTATTGAACTTTTTGAAATAAATTAAATTTGACGGGATTTCTAGCGATTTCCAAAATTTCAAGGGATTTTACCAGATTTAAGGATTCCGAAGATTTATACTTCTAGGCATTTAAACGTTTTTTTTTTTTTTTTTTTTTTTTTAGAAAACTTGGATGAATAATTTTAGTTGAATTTTCATTCCAAAAAATTGAATAAAAATTTCATGAAATTTGAATATTTTCAAACATATCAAGAGGTTTTAGTCCCTTAAAACCTCCTAATATGTTCGGAAATCTTTCAAATTCCGTGAAATTTTTATTAAAATTTTTGGAGTTGAAATTAACCTAAATTTATTCATTATTTGAAAGATTTCCAAACACAACAGAAGGCTTTAAAGTGTTTTTCAAAGGATTTTAACCAATTTCGAGGGACTTCCACGGATTTTTAAGCTTTTAAAATGATGTTAGGGGTTCTCCAAATACTTCAAATAATTTAAAGAATTTTTTAGCAATTAAAGAATTTTGTAGCCGTTCCAAAGATTTTGAAATATTTATAGTGAACTTTGAAGAATAAATTTAATTGAATTTAAAGGAATTCCTAGCGATTTCAAAGCTTTCAAGATACTTTAAGATATTTCGAAGCATTTTACAAAATTGAAGGATTTCAATGATTTATATTGATTCAAACGATTTTCTTTTCTTTCTTTTTTTCGAGAATAAATTGAATTTGATTTCAAGTGATTTCCACGGATTTCAACCATTTCAAAGATGATGAAAAAGTAACGGGAAATTTAAAAGGATTTCATAGATTTCAAGTTATTTAAAAGGTTGTCAACGAATTTGGTAGGGTTTTCAAAGATTTCAAGGCATTTCTAAGAATTTTACAAGGTTTAAGGAGAGAAGATTAAGATTTATAACACATCCAATTATTTTTAAGATTTTTGGGGATTTTACTAATTCCAATGGATTTTCACAGATTTTAATGGATTTGAAAATATTTCCAAAGGTATCAAGAGCTTTGAAGATATTCTAAAATGTTTTCATGAAATTTAATTTAATTTTGGGCGATTTTAAAGATATTAAAATAATTCACGGATTTTTGCTGAGTAAATTTTTTTTGTGCGGAATCTATTCTTGTGTACTTTCATATGAGATTATGATTGGTCTGAAACAAATCGTTTCTTTGTAACTAGGCTCTCTACTTTTTAGATTAATTCATTCAATATTTTTATATCAATTATTTATTCCAATGCTGAGTATCCTATAATTGTTTTCCATATAATGATTTTCTATAATGAATTTTTCTATAATCAATGGAATATTTCTTAATCTTATGCAATATTTTGCAATCTTTTTCAATCCCTTGCAATCGTACAATCTTGCAATCTAGTATACACCAAAAATCCAAGAAATTAACCGTTCGATCGACCCTGATCCAAAAACCAATTCTTAGTCCCTTCCAACGTCATCCAGGATTACTTTATTTATCAATGAAAACAAGAATAATTGTTTCAAATGTTTCAATTGAAATTGATATTTTCTGCTCTAAAATACTTAAGAAGATTACAATCCGCAAATAGGCGGAGAATTCGAGATTTTTTCTTGCAAAAACGGAAAATACGAATCAAATCTTTAGAACTCTTTTAGACTTTTAAGATATTTTGCATCCTATCTTTCAAATTTTTTCAATTTTTTTCATTGTTCAGGAAAGCAACCTTTAAGTTGAATGTGGCTAAAATGTTTTTCGTTTTTTGGAAACCTGTTGCCTGATCGAGAAATTAATTTGGTCAAGAATTTAAGAATTTGTTTGGCCCCTTAACATTGAAATTTGTAATTGCTATTTTTGTACTATTTTCAAATATACACGAGTAGCTTGAGTTCAAATACCATGAGTTTGAAACATTAGTCCAGAAATGGTATAAGCGTGTTGCCAATATTGTAAAAATAATTACCCCTAATGTAGTCAAATGCAAGGGGATATGAATAATTCTTCTTTTAATCGTTTAGCCTCTGTCTTAGCTCAGTTTCTAATAAACTAAGACAAAAGGATTAAGTGTTCTTAAAGTTCTTGAATAGGGTTAAATGTTTCCTTTTCGAGAAGTTCAAACGACTTGGTTTAACAATCGTTTGAAAGCGACTTAAACTGATTTCCAGAGGACATCGTATTTCGAGTTGGAAACCGCACTTTAATCGAATCCACGCAGACCGCCTGCAGGATTTATATTTTAATCTGTGAACTTTCAAATCCGCCCATCTGCAGTACAATTTCCTTCCTGGGCTTAATTTCTAACACAAAAATCATCCTTCGACTTCTTTGTCAATATTTCTTTCCTATAGTCTAATTGAAATTTAAATTAATCCTCCGGACTGCATCGCTTTCTCGATAATAAAAACTCGAAAATGTCTTCACAACGATTTTACTTAACACAAATAAATATAATTGTTTTATGGTATTATTACAGTATTATAATTATTATAATATTAGGTCTACAAATGAATTCGGTGCCTTTACTTTAATGTCTTGTAACTCTTGGTCAAACTTGAATTTTCTCCCGCCCTAAGACAATACAATAATGGTGTCCCGCAAGGAACATTTCAGACACTGCACTCTTTTTGCATTGCAATTGAAAAAATGCAGCATAGTGATTTTTGAATTGAAATGTAAAAAGCATGCAGTATCTCAAATGCTCCTTGTCGGATGCGATTTTATTCCCTAATGATTTTTGAGGCTAAGTCCGCAGGGCCGCCACCTATTATATTGTGTTTTAAAGTTTAAGGTTCGCCCTTTTAAACAACCTTAAAACGAAGAAAAAATGCAAAATCGTCTAAGATTTTCAAGACATCAAAGTAAATGCACCGAATTAATGTGTAGACCTAGTATATCTAAATAAAACATTTTCGAGGATTTTTAGCAAATTTTTCCCCCAAACTGAATACAATTCTCCAGATAAAAAATCGAACTTGTGAAATATACGATTCGAACCAATATAACAATAATTAACAAGTTATATCGAGCACTGTACCTTATCAACCAATGGGGAGGCCCATAAGTAAAAAAATTTCAAAGTTGTGTCATAAATCGAAACTAGTGATGTGGAATTTCCTCCTGAGAGAAGCTTTCTTTATCGCGGTGGGAATGGAACGGATCGGTCGATGAAAAAGCACATAATATATAGTACAGTGTTCCAATTTTTCCTTTTCCCTAGCTGATCTTTAAAAACTTTTAGAAGTCGGAAGTGTTCGAAAACAAAAAAATAATTCATTATTAACCATTTTATTCAGCATATCCAATTAGGATTGAGTTCATCAAACATTAGCTTTATTTAATAATAAATTCGATATAACCAAAGAACAATTTTTCATTGTTTAACAATGAATTTATTTAATTATGTTTATTTTAAATGTTTTCACTTCATGGAAATAAAATTGATCATCCGCTTTACGTAATCATATAAATCGTTTCATGAACAACAGGAGTCTAAACAACATTTCCTTCTAGCTACTTAGAATAGGTATAAGAAAATAAACTGGACCCCCCAGCTTTTACTTACGACTAAAGCTTTTAGTAATTTCTAATTTTAAAATAGAGTAGGCCTAATCTACAATCAACATCCACCCATTTTTATTTCCATTTTGTCAATAATTATTAATTTAATTGATGAAATTATGTTATTCTGATACTTAAAAATAAGAAGAAATTTTGTATAGCGCGCTCAATACTAAATAATGTTTAATTCGAAAATTTCAATTTGAAAGTAGTTGAAATAGAACAATTTGAAATTAGAAACATTCAAAATTGAAGAATTTTTACATTGAAGCGTTACAAATTATTACTTGGAAGCATTTGAAAGGGTAGTTTCAAAATTCAAATTTTAAAATCACATAATTGTTATTTATAAATTTGTCTATATTCCAAATTATCTAATTTCAAATTCTGGTGAATTACTTTAAACTGAAAATATTGGAAATGTGAAAAATTTTATTTTAAGACAGAAAATATATATTTTTTAATATTAAAATTATAAAAGATGTGAAGTAGTTTTTAAAAAGTGTAATAAATTGTAATCGATGCACCAACCACTATCAATTTCGAGGATCCCTGGTTTCAAAGTCATTTAGATTTCTGTTGATTTAAGATTAATTCAAATTCAATTTGAAAATTGAAGTAAATTTAACTCTCTAATTAGAATTACTGAAATTTCACTGAGAATCAGTGAATCATATTTTAAGATTTCAATGAAAGAAAATCTACTTGGAATCAGCGATAATTCACTTAAATTTCAGGTGTTTTTACTGATTTGTAATCAAGAATATTCGAATTCTTATTAACTTTTCTATCGATAAATCTGTGAATAGTAGCAGCAATTTTAGTAACTTCACTCACCCTGTGGATTTTCATTGCTTGAAATTTTGAAAAATGTGTTTACGAAAACTTCTGCAACATGTATTGCAAACTCTTTTACTAAAAATATTATATTATATTTTTTATATTATATTTATTATATTATTATTAAGGAAAATTTGATAACCTTTTTCATCAAACTTAAGGCTCTTTTATAAAAAATTAATTCAAGGACCGAATCCATTTTAAATCAAGCAGGTTCTACACTTGAAGTCGCAGAATCTCTCGAGGACAAAATATGTTGTTTTTTAGAGGAAATTAGGCGATATGTATCTTTGCGATTTGTGAAAAAAAATGTTTACATTTGTAACTCTTGGTACTGTTATTCTATTTCATCAGTACTTTTCTTGGACAAAAATCCCATCAGCACTTGTAAAAATTTCGAAAAAATAAAATAAAACTGTTCTAGTATATTTGGCACTATTTGAACATTTAAAAAATTGTATGAAAATTTGGTTCTAAAAAAAAACTTCTGATTTGTCACATATCCAGTACTTTAGCGGGACTTTATCCGGAATCCCAAAATCTCAATTTTTATTTAAACTGAGATATGATGTTAAATCCTTCGTGTAATTAACGTCTGGGAATATGATTCAGATAAATCAGGGTGTCTAGCGTTTCTTCAAACAAAAATTCCAGGACTTTTCCAGGTTTTCAGGGACAAAAAAATACATTTTTCCAGGTACTTTTTTCCAGTAAAAAAAATACTTTCCACGAAACATATTAGAAATTGTAGGTCTAGTGGAACTGAAAAAGTGTCATATGCAAAATTTCTCATACGCCCCTAAAATCTGATTTTATAGAAAAAAAAAGTTTTTTTTTGCATTGTTCATTTTATCAAGGTGAAATATCACGACGCTACGATAGGAAATATTCAAAGTTTCTCTTTCTTCAGCTTTAAAAACAATTTAATGAAACTTCAAAAATTTTTTAAATTTTTAATATTTTTTGCTCTTTATAATATCAAAGAGAGATCAACACAAAAATATAATGAGATTTTCTTTAGAATTGGTTGAAATTTGACTCAGTTATCGAATTATAAAATAATTTAGGTTTATTTTCAATGAAATAATAAAATTGTCAACAAATAAGTTGATTTTTTAACCAAATTGTTGAGTTTTCAACCTACAAAGATGAATTTTCAACTAAATAATCGAATTTTAAACAGAAAAGATTAAACTTCAACTAAAAACAGTGGCATTTCTAACGAAATAATTAAATTGTTTAGAAGACAGTTTAATTCTCAACAAAAAAGATGAATTTTAAATCCAAACGGACGAATTTTCTGTTGAAATAGACGAATGTTCAACAAAACAGTTGAATTTTCAACCAAAAATGATGATTTTTTAACAAAATACTTGAAATTACAAAAATGAATTTCCAACCAGTCTTATTTTGAAATGAAAAAAAATATTAAACTTTAACCAAAAATAGTTGAATTTTCAACACGAAAATTGGAATTTTTGACAAAAGACGAATTCTCGACGAAAAATTAAATAGTTGGTATTTCATCAACAAAAAAAAAAAAAATTTCAACAAAATAGTTACATTTTCAACCAAATAGTTTAACTTTTAACCTACAAAAATGAATTCTTAACCAAAAGGACGAATTTTTAACAAAGAAAAAATTAATTTTCTACCAAAAAAGACAAATTTTCAACAAAATAAAACAATTTGCAAACAAATAATTTAATTTTTAAGTAAAAATGATTAATTTTCAACTAAAATGATGAATCTGCAATTCTGCAACCAAAGAATGAATGTTTAATAAAGTAGGTCAACTTTTAACAAACAAAAAAAAACAAATTTCCAACAAAACAGTTGAATTTTCAACCTGAAATTATTAATTTTCAACCAAGAGACGAATTTTCTAATCAAAAAGACGAATTTCCAACAAATAAAGATTTTTCAGCCAATACAGGAAAAAATGTCAAAGAAATTGTGCAACATTCAAGCCAAAAGACAGCATTTTCAACCCGAAACTACAAATTTTCAACGAAAAAGTTAATTTTTAACCAAAAATTTGCAGTTTCAATCAAAAGAGAGAAAACTTCCACCAACAGGATTAGTTTTCTACAAATAATGACCAGCAAAATATTTGAATTTTCTATCAAAGAGATCAACCTTCAAACAAACAAACAAATTTTTAACAAACTAGGTTCAAGTTTTACCAAAGTATTTTTAATTTTTGATTTAAAAAATATCAATTTTGAGCCAAAAATGAAATAGCTACGTTTATAGTTAAAAAAATTATTTTTCAACCAAAAAAAGGCATTTTTAACCAATAGTAATAGTAATGTAATAGTAATAATCAAAAGAGAGAAAATTTCCACCAACAGGATTAGTTTTCTAGCAATAAAGACCAATTTTTGACTTAAAAATTATTTTTCAACCAAAAAAAGGCATTTTTAACCAAAAAGATGAATTTCCTACCAAAAAAATATGAATTCTCAACGAATAATGTAATAGTGGATATTTCAAATGAAAAAGTATGACTTTTTAATAAAAATTGTTAAATTTGCAACCAAATAATAAAATTCTTCACTAAAATTACAGTCGTCAGGATGAAGCAACTGCAAGAAAAGAAATAAAAATACCAGGCAAATAAATTACTAACAAGAACATCAAGGTAGTCCCAAACTTCATTTTCAAAATTCTCTAACTTTACCCGCACCAATTTTTTATTTCCTCTAACCATTAATATTCAAATACCATTTCGATTGTAGATGTGATTTTCACCGTGATAAAATAAACAGTCTCTTGTTAAAAAGGTAATCTTTTTTCGTTCAGCAGAGAAAAAGTTTAAAAACCTATTTTTTCTTTAAACGAACAAAAATTCCAGAACCATGAGCAAAATTCAAGGACTTTTCCAGGTTTTTCCAGGTAAAAACGAATTCAAGGACTTTTCCAGGTTTTCAAGGATTTCCAGGACACTAGACACCCTGGATAAATGTGATGACAAGAGTCAACGACAACTTGTTAAAAAAATTGTTGACAAATTGTTTATTTGTCTGGAAGTTGTCGTTGACTCTTGCCATCAAATTCATTTGGATCTCAATGGGACTTTTTTTACTCGGGCTATACTAGTCTTAATAAAGACGTTTTTCCAATTCGAATTTATCATACGAGATAAGTAGCGATATCCTTGAAAAAAATGACACGAGTAGCTACCCCAGCAATGATATTAAATTTTACTTGAAAATTACAGGTTGGGTACCTAATACCAAAGGTTTTTGGTGGTTCCTCGTCCGCTATATGGGCGGCGGGGCTATGGTCCTTCTTTAATTTTTTTTTGCCGTTCTCTTTTTAAGGAACAAATAACACCCGCAAGCGTGAAGCGCACTCGAGACGCCGCGCCGCGCGCCGGCTTGTTATTAGCACGTTGGTATAGTAATCACGATCACGCGCTACGAAATCTCGGTCGGGTCAGACTCCCCTATATTACTCAGGGCCGAGAGAAAGCTTGCAAAATATAAATATAGAAAATATAAGTTTTTTCCCTTCTTCCGCTTTTTTAAAGCCCTAGAGTCCACATGAGGGTGGTCAAAAAATGCATTGGAATTTTTTGTTGGAATTTTTATGCATGTCGCCCGGAAATTTCTTCGAATCCGCACAAAAATTATTCCAATTTTTTTGTTTTGAAAAAAATGATATTTACAGGTGGCGTAAGCCCCAGTAAGTTTATCACGTATTTCCCATGAGAAAAAAATATTAGCAGAATCTAGTCGAAACTCAACATTTCTTTTCCCAATTAGCCGCAGAATACGATAAAATGAAATACTTTTCAATCTTAATTAAAGAGATTTTTAAATAGAGACACTAAACATATGATTCTTTCCAATCTGCAGGGTTTGCTTATGAATAATTTTAAGATTTCTTTCAATTGAGTTTACATAGTTTTACCTCAATTTTATTTTAAGAAATCTTTCTTTTTATTTAAATTTTTTAAAAATAATGTAGTGCATTTTAGCAATTTTTTATAAATATATTTAAATATTTTGGATTGGTTTCTTTTCCTAATTGAAAAATTTAATAATCTTAATAGATTGGTCTTAGAATCACCTACAAATGAAATATTACTTTTTAAATATCACCCCCATACGTCTGTTTTATAGGGTCCCAAAAAAAACCCGCATAGTTGAAAAAATGGGTTTTGCGAGTTTTTGGTGCTAATTATAATTTTTAAGGGTTTTTAATGCAGATTATTTCTAATACATGAAATACTACTTTATAATGGTAACTAGGTATTGTCACTTATTGTTTAAACAATTTATTATTGTTTTTAGAAATTTTGTCATAGAATAGAGTTAGAAAGTCACAGTCTTTTCAAAAATGTTCTACTTTTTGTCCAATTTTCAATTAGAGTGAGGTGAATGTTAATTAATGTTCACAAAAATAATTATTTAAGCGAATTATTATTATTTTTATTAATATTTTCTTTGAATAATGCTAGAAATTGCGTTTTTTTCTGAAATTTTAAACTTTTTGTCCACTTTTCACTTGAAGTGAGTTCATATTTAATTCAATTCTATCTATCTATCTTCTTCTATATTAATACTAGATGTGTTTTTTTTTACATTTTTAACTTTTTGTCTACTTTTCAATTATAGTGGAGTAATAATTCATTACAGTTAACAAACATAATTGTTTAAACAATTTATTATTATCGTGAGTAATATTCTCCTTGCCTAATGGTAGAAAGTTGCGTTTTTTTCTGAAATTTTTTACTCTCTGTCTATTTTTCGCTTGGGGGGACTTAATAATTAATTAAATTGAAGAGAAATAATTGTTTCAACAACTTATAATTGTTTATAACTATCTTCTCTTAGATAAGTGCTATAAATTTGCCGTTTTTTCTAAAAAAAATTAACTTTGATTTGCCTTTTTAGTTATGAACAAATTATAAATAAACATTAGAAAAAATCATATTTTGAACAATCTCTTTCTTTTTTGTGAATATATTTTTCTGAAATATAACAGATATTTGAAACATTCTTCAAATTTTCCATATGGATCATATTAAATTTACTTTACTAATTAAGTGAAAAGTTGACAAAAAGTGGAAAATTTCAAAAAACCGCTAATATCTAGCACTACTATCGGAGAAGATAGTTTTAAACAACAATTATTTGTTTAAACAATTATGTTTGTTAAATTTCAATGATTATTACCAAAGTACAAGTGAAAAGTGGACAAAAAGTTGAATATTTTAGACAAACCCGCAACTTTCTAACATTATTCAGAGATAACATTATTTAAAACAATAATAAATTGTTTGAACAAATAATTTTGTCAACTTTAATTAATTATTTATCTTACTCAAAGTAAAAATTGGACACAAAGTGGAAAATTGTTGTAAAAATTGCAGTTTTCTAGCATTATGCTATTTATTGTATGCAACTCTATTTTGTTTAAAATTAAAATCTTTTATTGTTTGAGATTTCAAATTTTACATGTTTTGTTGAGAATTCATCTCACTTCGTTGATAATTCCAATACTTGGTTAAAAGTTAAACTACTTTGTCAAAACTCATTTTTTTTTATTGAAGATTCATCACTTCATTTGAAAATTCATCCCTTGGGTTGAAAATTCAACTATTTTGTTGAAAATTCGTCTTTCTTGGTTGAAGATTCATAATCTAAGTTGAACCTTCATCTTCTTGATTGAATATTCAACTATTTTGTAAAAAATCTATCTATTTTGTTGAAAATCCGTTTGTTTTTTGGTTGAAAATTAACTTTCCTAAATAAAAATTTAACTATTCGATTTTTCGTTGAAAATTTATATGTTCAGTCGAAAATTCCACTCTTCTTGAAAATTCAACTATTTATTTAAAAATTCAACTATTTTGTTGAAATTTCGTCTTTTTTATTGTATTCAACTCTCTTTTGTTTAAAATTAAAATCTCTTTTTGTTTGAAATTTCAAATTTTACATTTTTTGTTGAGAATTCATCTTACTTCGTTGATAATTAAACTACCTGGTTAAAAGTTAAACTACTTTGTTAGAACTTTTTTTTTTAATTGAAGATTCATCACTTTATTATTATTATTATTATACCATTAAGCCATTTCCCTTTCGGGGT
>CAKNYM010052825.1:687270-777369 GCA_932195095.1 Andricus curvator
TCATAATTAAACCGATCCCTTGACTACGATTTGATTCACTACCTACTTCATTTGAAAATTCATCCCTTTGTTTGAAAATTCAACTATTTTGTTGAAAATTCGTCTTTCTTTGTTGAAGATTCATAATCTAAGTTGAAGATTCATCTTCTCGGTTGAAAATTCAACTATTTGGTAAAAAATCTATCTACTTGTTTAAAATCCGTTTTTTACATTCTCATTCTAATGAGAAGGTATTGGTTTTATGTAAAATTTTACATAGTCGGTTTTCATCAAATCTCCACGTTTTGAGACCCCCTGAGCTAGAAAAAACGATTTTTACCAAGGTGTCTGTCTGTCTGTAGTCTGTAGTCTGTCTGTCTGTCTGTCTGTAGCCACAATAACTTTCGAAAAAATGATCAGATTTGATTGAGCTTTGGCACACTTTTTTATGGCCTAAAAATATAAAACGAGTTCGTTAACCAGCTATTTTGGATGAAAATTCGAAAAGTGGGCACATTAAAATAAAATTTGTCGCCTAAATTATATCATTACTTTTCATTTGAAATCAAATACAAATTTAGTAATTTGTATATGAAGAACATATAACACGAAGCGCAAAGTGCGCGATCAGTGTATTTCGGAGCGCGAAGCGCGACGACCAAATCGCACGCCGTAAGTGCGCTCAAACATTTTTGTTTCTATCATACGGTGCACAGAACCGAGCGTGAGACGCAAGGTTCAAATGATTTTCAAATCAAATATCGAGCGTGAAGCGCGAGTGTCTGGATGAGAATGTGTTCCTCAAGGTCGATAGACACTTGAGTAAATAAAGTTCCTTTTCAGCCTAAAATAAAAACAAATTTAACAATCACTTAATATGTAGAGGTTTTGATACTTTTATAATACTTGCAAACAAACTTTTTCTTTTCATCCAAGTCGAACACGAAGTTCAAAAATCTAGAGGAGCCGAGCGTAAAGGGCGATGTACGCCCGAGCGCGTAGTGCGAGGTGAATACATAATCGAGCCCGAAGCGCGAGATAAATATATGATCGATTAACTTTCCTAACTGAAAATTTAAATATTCCATTTTTGGTTAAAAATTTGTCTTTTTCAGTCGAAAATTCTACTCTTCTTGGAAATTCAATTATTTATTTAAAAATTCAACTATTTTGTTGAAATTTCGTCCTTATTATTGTAATTAACTCTCTTTTGTTTAAAATTAAATTTTTTTTTTGTTTGAAATTTCAAATTTTACATTTTTCGTTGAGAATTCATCTTTCTTCGTTGATAATTCAACTACTTGGTTAAAAGTTCAACTACCTTGTCAAAACTTATTTTTTTTTATTGAAGATTCATCACTTTATTTGAAAATTCATCCCTTTGGTTGAAAATTCAACTATTTTGTTAAAAAGTCGTCTTTCTTGGTTGAAGATTCATAATCTAAGTTGAAAATTCATCTTCTTGGTTGAAAATTCAACTATTTGGTAAAAAATCTATCTATTTTGTTAAAAATCCGTTTGTTTTTTGGTTGAAAATTAACTTGCCTAAATAAAAATTTAACTATTCGATTTTTGGTTAAAAATTTATTTTTTTTTTAGTTGAAAATTTCCCTCTTTGGTTGAAAATGTATCCGCTTGAGTTGAAAATTCAACTATTTGGTTACAAATTCAACAATTTTGTTGATATTTCGTTTTTTTTATTGAATTCAACTGTTTTTTGTTGAAAATTGAATATTTTTTGGTTGAAACATCAACATTTATATTTTTCTTTGAGAATTCATCTTTTTTGGTTGAAAATTCCACTACTTGGTTAAAAGTTAAACTACTTTTGTTAAAAATTAGTTTTCATGGTTGAAGATTCACCATTTAGGTTGAAAATTCATCCCTTTGGTTGAGAATTCCAATATTTTGTTAAAAATTCGTCTTTTTTGGTTGAAGATTCATCATTTTAGTTGAAAATGCATCTCTTTGGTTGGAAATTCAACTATTTGGTTGAAAGTTCATCTATTTTGTTGAAAATACAACATTTTTACTTGGAATAGGAGGAATTAAGAATGTTTCAAATCGAATTTAATGAAAAAAAAAACATTTTAGACCCTGACACGAAAAATACAACGTCCAACATGACTTACAATACATTTTACTATTCCAATCAATTATATTTGAAGTATAACTGATTTATCTGTTAAAATTCTCAGTACTGATTTCTTCAGTTGAATTTTAATTAATTCAGATTTAGAGTGTACAGAAAACAATGTTCAAAAGTACAATAAATTGTGAATAAACTTTAGGAAAAAATTCTTCTTGAAGAAAAGAAAGGGAGTGTTCGCTATTTTGCAAGAAGCAAAGCATCATTCTGTGTTCACAAAACAATGCCAGCCAAAAAAAGAAGTGTCGACGAAGAAACTTCCACAGGATTCGTTTTTATCTGACTGAGGCAAAGAAAGCTTTGCGAAGTAAAAAGTCGAGGAGGAAGAAATATCTTTTTTTTTTGTAAAGATGTAAAAAGTCTGAGGCTATACGAGTGAAACAGAAAGTGTCGTCTCTCATGGTAAAACAAGAATCAAGGAGGCTGCAAATAATAATAATGAGACACGGGTTACAATGGAGGAGTATGTAAATGTCGAGGAAAGGGTACAAATGACCTCTCGCGGGAGTAATAACTCCAGGCAAATCCAGTGGGACATTTGTTTCCAATTTTCCTCACTTCCTTCAGTCTGTCATATCTTAACACGACCAGCAAAATTTATTTAGCAAGAAAACCATTATTTATTATTAGTAGCTATTAAACACTAGCAGCGGTCTTTGTAGATTTAGTTACTCGAATGTCTGCATGCTTTAAACTCAAGAAAATGAGCATTTCTGCTGGAACAAAACATAGCAATTTTTTTGCCTTAATTGTTTTGGCGAACGTTCTAAAGAAATACTGAAACCTTGAGCTCTGTCAGGCCGTTGCGTATATCGTTAATTACCAATAATGTGAAAATTGAAAGATTTTTCAACACGTTTGCTTGGATTTTTCCAAGGGGTTAATTACTCGGATATTTGGTGTACATTGCATAATATTGGAAAATATTCCATTGATTATAGGACATTCATTAGAGAAAATCATTATATGGAAAACAATTATAGGATAGTCAGCATTGGAATACATAATTAATACAAAAATATTGAAGAAATTAATGTAAAAAGTAGAGAAATAAAAATGGAACGATCTATTTGAGACCACTTATAATCTCATATTAGTTGACCTTTTAAATTTATGATATCTCTCAAAATTCGATGCAATCTTTTAAAAAAACTTAAGATCTTTAAATCCCTTTGAATTTCTTTTAATTCCTTCATCTTCTTTAAAATTGCTAATATCCGTGGAAATCGCGTGAAATAAATTTAATTCACTCTCGAAAAAAAAAGAAAGAACGTTTAAACCCCTATAAATCTTTGAAATCCTTCAATCTTGTAAAATTACTTGAAATATCTTAAAATACCTTGAATCCTTCGAAATAGCTAGGAATCCGTGTAAATTTAATTTAATTTATTTTTCAAAGTTCACTAGAAATATCTTGAAATCTTTGGAACTTCTACAAAATGCCCGGAAATGTTTGAAAATCTTTAAAATCCTCTAAACACCCTCAAAACGTTTCGAAATTCCTTAAAATCCGTGTAAATATCTTTAGATCTCTAGAAAACCAACGAAAACTTTTAAAAGTAGTTGGAATACTCCTAAAATCCTTTTAAAAGTCTTAAAATCCGTGAACGTCCCTCGAAATTTGTTCAAATTCTTTGGGATTTGGAAATCTTTCAAATTCGGTGAAATTTTTATTAAATTCTCTGAAATTAAAAATAAATTAAACTTATTCATTGAAGTCTTCTTCAAACCCCCGTTTAAATCCCTAGAATTATAAATCTTCGAAATCCTCTAATCTTGTGAAATTTCTTGAAATACCTTGAGACCCCTTGAAATCTTGGAAATCGTTAGGAATCTCGCCAAATTTGATTTCATTTATTTTCCAAAGTTCACTAGAAATATCTTGAAATCTTTGGAACTCCTACAAAATTCTTTGAAATCGCTCGAAATTTTTTTTAATCTCTTGAAATCCCTTTCAATGCCTCAAAATCCCTTGACATCTTTGAAGAATGAAGAAATTCTCTAAAATTCCTTGAAATGTTTCGAAATTCCTTGATATCCGTGGAAATATATTTAAATCTTTTGAAAACCAATAAAATATATTTTAAATAGGTTGAAATATTTGAAAAATCCCTAAAATTCTATTAAGAACCGTAAGATTCTCTCTGATTGTTACTAAATTATCTGGAATTGCAATTAAATTAAACTTATTCATTCAGGTTCTCTTAAAAAAAACTACTTAAATTCCTATAAATCTTTAGGATCCTTCAATCTTGTGAACTTCTTTGAAATCCCTCAAAAATCCCTTTAAATTTTGGAAATCGCTAGGATTCTCATCAAATTTAATTTAATTTATTTTCCAAAGTTCACTAGAAATATCTTGAAATCTTTGGAACTCCTACAAAATTCTTTGAAATCCCTTGACATTTTTTTAATCTCTTGAAATCCTTCGGAATGTCTTAAAATTTCCGGAAATGTCAAAAAAAATTTAATTCTCTAAACTCCTTCGGAATGTTTTGAAATTGCTTGAAATCCGTGCCAATATTTCTTAATCTCTTGAAAAGCAATAAAATCTTTTAAAACTAGTTGAAATATTTAAAAAATCCATAAAATCCTTCTAAAAGCCTCAAAATCCGTGGAAGTCCCTCGAAATTTGTTGATATCTTTTGAAATCCCTCAAAATCTCCTGATATGTTTGAAAATATTTAAAATGCCGTTAACTTTTTATGAAATCTCACGAAATCGCTTCGTATCCATGGGAATTCTCCGGAATTCCTTGAAATTCCTTAAAATTTGTCGAATTTCGACGTTAAATAAATAAATCATTCCTTTGTACTTTCTCTATTTTTTGCACCAACTCTTTCTAAATCTTAACATTCTTTATTTCTATACTGATTCTCTTATAATGATTTTCTTATGATTTCCTATAATGATTTTTCTAGAAGCGCGAAAAAATTATAAGAAATTCATTACAGAAAAATCGTTTTAAAAAATTGTTGAGAAATTGAAAAATCAGATATATTTTCATCAAAATCTTCCTCCTTTCCTGCGTATATACCAAAAACCAATTCACCAAGTGAATTTACCACAGAATTTTTTTTTTTTAAGAAATTTCATTTATTTATTTTCTTAATTAGTCCCTCCTTCCTCTCGCTACGCCATTTTCTGATTTAAAAAAAAAAACATGAGGTATTTGAATACTTTAAAGCTTTTGCTTTAAGGATCCAACAAGAAAAATCCCATCAGAATATGAAAAGAACTTTGGGATGTAAAATATTCTTGATTAAGCGTCTGGGAAACAACAAATTGATATTTAAGAAATCAAAATAAATAAGGTTTCGTCGCTATGAACATCAATAAGAAAACATTTTATAACAATAAAAATTCATTAAAACGTAGGCTTCTCCGAAAAAAACACTACCCTTACTTAACAAATTAATATAACGTATACTATTCAAGCAAACGTGTTATAAAATCTTTCAATTTTCACTTTATTGTTAATTAGCAATATGCGCAGCGACTTTAAACACAAAAGGCTTTTTTCGTATAATTTGAATGGACTAACACTATAACTCGAAATTAGTGAGAATTTGCCAATAACACAGTGCCAAGTCGATAATTCATTTCTTTGATATAAGTTTATTTCCAACTCACATTTCACGTATTAACATTATATCCTACAAACAATTAATTTGAATTTAGTTTGTATTTAATTTCACTTCAATTTATCATAAAAGAACATTTTCTTTCAATTTAAATCACTTTAATATAACTTCTAGTCAGTGAAATAACAACAAACTTTTTAGATAGCGGAAATTACCGAAAATGATGGTAGTAGTAGTAGTATACCATTAAGCCATTTCCCTTTCAGGGTAGGCGTGACACTACCCGATTTGGTTAGTGTTTCTAGGTGGATAGTTTCTTGTAGTAAATAACTACAAGTTAGGCTCACCACACTCACGATGCGATGTGCCAACAGCACGCAGTAATGGTAATTTTTGAAATTTTGAAAAGTTTGGTACTTTTGGAAATTTTAGGTAATTTTTGTAATTTTATAAATTTAAGATGTTCAAATATTTTCAGAAAAGTAAGGTATTCAAAAATTTACAGAAATTTTCGGTAATTTATGGTAATTTATCCGTGATTTATAATCATTTTTCAGTAACTTATGGTATCTTAACACTTCCTATTGGTCCAATCACTACTCAAAATTACTCATTTAAATTAAACGCCAACGCGATAGTGAGTTTACCACTTCTGAAAACTGCCTTAAAAAGACTTTATATGGCAGTTGTGATGCTCAATTTGAACTGCGGTATAAAGTCTTTTTAAGGCAGTTGTGAAGATTAGCCATATAAAGTGCCACTTTACGGAACGAAGAAAGGTGCCAGAAAAAGCATATCAAACCGTTTTTTGAAACCTTCTTTCCCAAAACTAGATGTCAGATCTTTCCTTGGCATAAAATCAATAGAAATTCAGAAGCGAATAAAAACATGTCAGTACCTATTTCAGAAAATGTCTAAAAATAACAGTTCCATCTAATTTTGGCAAAAAAAGAAACCTTCGCAAATATTGAATTGGAGATGGGGGTTGAAGAATGAGTAGCAAAAAAGAAAGAGAAATGGAGAAAGAAGTCTTTCGACTGTCAAAAGAATCATGGCTGATGATTGTTGATTTAGGATGAACGGATGAACCTTGTGTACTCTACGCTTCTGCTGATCACATCGACTTTCTCAGGCCACAATCCAGGGGCAGACATTAATAACTATTATAGCAACGGTCACCATCGATTATTATAGCACGTGCTGCACGTCGACCCGAGTGCAAATTTATATGATTGGTGTGTAAATTGTAACGCCCTAATGATTTGACTGTCTTCTGCCTCCACGCATCTCAGTAAAGTTCTTACTTTTTGTCGCCTAAGGACTATCTTCGTACTCTGCCCTCACTTATCTTCTCATAGATCGCATTAATTTAATCTTCTCGTCTGATATAAAGCTGTGAAAGCATTTTTCAAAATTACAATCTGTCAATTTTTCAAACATTTAAATTGAGGAATGCCACTGATTGTATTGCTCAATCGATAGAAATAGAAGAAATAAAGGTCAAAGAACGGGATGCAAGTCAAATCTTATGTGACCTATTTTCCATAGTGTCACTTAGATAAAAGACATCTTTCACCAAATGTTAACCCCCATCAATTATAAATTGAGACGATGATTTTCGATTTTTATAATTTATCATAATGAAAAAAGATTTCACATCTATTGCGGCTTTTTTGAATAATAAAAATTCGATTAATGTGAAGTGAAAAATGTATGTCCTCTTAGGCAATATTTTTCTTTTACATTTAATTTATTGCATATATCGACTTTTCCAAAAAGGACAGATCATTTTTTTTAATTTTTGTTTTGAAATGTACAATTTACACATCGTATTGATCGTGTTATCTTATATGCAACAATCCTTAATTGTCATTCATTTAACAGAGAGATCAACAGTTTAAAAAAAATCCTTGAAAATTAATTGAAAATTGGCATTATTGTACGCGGAAGACATTGCGTTACAAATTAATATAACAAATAAAAACAAGATTGCGATTATTTCAATTTTAAATTGCACAATTTGAGGTTTGCAAGGTTCAATTTAGAACATTTCTACATTAGAAATAATTTAATTTTAAATGCTTCGATTTAAAATAATTTCATTTTTAAGGTGCGAATTCATCTAATCTTGGAGCTTATTGAATTCAAATTTATTCTATTCAGAACAATTTTAATAAAAATGTCCGAATTGCAAACGGCTAATTGACGTCTTAATTTCCTACCGCTTTCATACTGCTTATAATTGAATGTTTGATATTCTACAATTTCGGACGTCTATAAAATATAAACTTAAAATGGATTGAGTATAAGGGTAATTGTCAAATTGTAGGCAAATTTTAGCACCTATAGTGGCAATCACATTATTATTAGGAATTAAATATTTCATAACGGAAATTGATCTTATCGCATCTAAAAATTTAAAATCCAAAAGGGATTTGATGAAAGAGAGCGCGAGCTTTTACAAAGTTCAAAAGTGAATAATGTAACGCATGCCATTCAGGGAAAATGAAATATTTAGCTATTGTACCGTACGGTAATGATGCGAGAACAATGATGAAGTTTAGCCTTTTTTAATATTTATAATAAAAAAATAACAGATTTTAATCGTAAAAAGTCACCTACTTATGAAAGAAAACAGCGCTGAGCAAGTAGCGGAATGGTTTTTATAATTTTTTTTCACTCCGAAACTGGTTTTTAACGCACGTACGGGAATGACGTTTTTGTTGTCAAAATGCACTTTTCAGTTTTAATATCAGATTCACAAGAAAAAAGAGTTAATAATTTAAGCTCAATTTTATAGAATCTTGTATTAAACGATACGCTTAATATTTCTGTATTTATTCCTCAACTTTATCTACAATATTTTACTAGAAAGAAAGGCGTACGGTAATGACGTCTGAAATGACAAAAATCGAAGGACAGACTTTAAGGTTTTTACAATATTATTTATTTGACTTAAAAAATGTACATACATTAAATTTATGTTCATCTAAAGTTTATAAACTTGATACATTAAGCGTTGTTCAGGTTACTGTCTAAAAAAAGGAGAAAATCAGTTTATAGCAAAGTTAATAGCAATTGAAATGCAAAAAAAAGAACTGACCATTTTGTCGAGGATGATAATAAGTATTTATGAAATTAAAAAAAAAATCAGTACGAGTTTCTAAGTTAATGTTATATTACTGGGACTTCAAGTTTGCCTTCAATTTGACAATGACCCATAAACGATTCGAAGATTTAAAAATCGAAAATAAACAAGCTTGATCTAAAGTTATTAAATTTTGAACACTGTACACTTGAAATTTATGATCAGACTTTAAATTTTTAATTTTACAATTTTGAAATATTTATAAATGAAAGTGTCCTGAAATTTTTAATATTTTAATTTAAAGCAAGCTTACTTTGAAAATTTGTTATTTGAAATGGGTAAACTCCCAAAGCTTCCAATTTAAATTAAATAATTCTGGAAGTTTTTACCTCGAAGTTATCACGCACAAAAAAATTTGAAATTGTTTAATTTCAAATGCTATTTATTTGAAACTCGACGTATCTATGAAATTTGGTTTGACATATTGTTAAATGCTTTTAAGTTTTATACTTAAATTGTTTGATCATTAAAGCTTTCAACAGAAAATTATTGTACAGTTTTGAAGAATTTTAATTTGAAAAATACAATTCAGAACTTTTTATTTTACAATTGATTTACTTTCATTATGTGAATTACACAACATTGAATATGTTATTTCGAAATACTGTGCAGTTTAGAAGGCTGTGAATTCAAAAATAATTCAACTTTGAAAACTTCCGATTTAAAATTGTTTGTGTATTTAAAACGATTCAATTTTTATTGGAATTTTGAATGTTTTCTTTTAATTTAATACGCTTTGGGAAGATTTGCTTCGTTCTCAATACTTCTATTTCCAAAAAATTTCAGTTTAGCATCTGAATGACCAGGAAATATGTTCGGGAAGCAGGAAATATGAACCATTTTTTTCTGAGATTTGAGTGGTAACATTGAATTAAGGAAATGTTACTTTTTGCAAAAACAGCATTTGTGTCAAATTATCATGAAGGATGAATTAAAGTAGTTTGTACAAAAAAGGCCTAACCACTAAAATATCAATTTCGAGAAAAATAAAGGACGTGAATAAACCTAAATATGAATTAATATATTGATACTTAAAAATTAGGCCAAATTCTTATCGAGGAAAAGGGATCTAACTAATATTTCTGCTAAGAACCCTTTTCCACAGTGCGTATCAGTGAAACGGTATCTGAAAATTACAAATAGTTTCCTAAAACTCCTAAATGGTAACAAAAAGATAAGTTATCGTGACCTAAAGAAGTGCGCAGTTAGCAACTGCGCACTCCTCGCTTCTCGATCGCGTTAGAAGCGGACAAAGCATGGTGGTTGTGGTCATGGGCGGCACAGCACTGAAAAGGTTGTATTGAATTATAACGATGCAGTAAACCTATTTTTTCCGATATTGAATTAGCTGAAGCGTGAAAAGGATTTGAAATTTGTACGTGAAGAAGAATCTAAAAAAAGTGTTGAAAACACGAGTAAACCTAGAAGCTCGGTTGATGAGCGAATTATCTTTGCAATAAAATAGTTACAAGATACTGCGATCATCTGCCTCGTAGATGAACTTCTAAAAAAGGTACATCAGGACCGCAAGTGACTAGCAGCAGCTGTGTGAATAAATCATTATTCCAGGTTTTAATTGAATGATTTTGATTGACTGATTGATTGATACTTTATTTGTCCTGGACTTAATCCTAAAGAAATTTCCGAAACATGTGACTAAAGCTTTATGCAGTTACCGTTGCTGAAATTTCTGTTCCTGTTTAGGAAAATTTCGAAACTGTTTCTGCATTAAGCTTTATTGACGCGTCTCTGAAAATTCCTGCAGAAATTTCTAACAGTATAGGAGAATCAGGATTATAATCCTCACTACTGGAGGATCAGGTAGCGAAGGGATGAGATAGATCATTATTTTATTGATGACTGTTATATATGTGCAAATCTCTAGAAAGGATTGATTATGTGTGTACAAAATGGTCATTAATAACGGCCTAAGTGCTTTTGACGTTTTCCGTCTCGGCGTAGTGTGGAGCGAATATGAGCTCAAATTTCGAAGCAATGGTAATGGCACGAGTAATTAATCTAATTGATGTCGCCTCTCGTGATGTCTCATGCGACCCAGGTCATGAAACACGTCCACAGGTGTATGTGACGTTTATGCATGAGTTGTGTCGCAACTGTCTTCATTAATTAGTGTTTTGCCCTAATGAGCAATGCTCCTGAATTATCTGGTTCATTTCCGAATATTCAAATAACCATGATGCTGGTCAGCCAACTTTTGAAATTACTAAATTTTAACTGTCAATTGTAATTTCAATGATTTTAAATAACTTAAAATGACCTCAATGACTTTCAATGATTTCAATGAATTCAACTGAATTTTACTGATTAACTCTGCATGTTACTTATTTCAAAGACACTACCGACTGATTTCAGTTTGCTTAAAATGACTTTAGGTGCCTTCCAAAGACATCAATACCTTCATAGGCTTTAGCTTCAATGATTTCAACTGATTTCCACTGTCTTGGACTGACTTCCGCAATTAATTCAATGCTGTCAACTTACATTTACACTGGAACCTGGAATTCGTTACCTCGGATTTACTATATTCGTAGAACTGATGGCCCCCGCAGTTTCGTGATGAGAGGAGCGGCGGGGTTGAAAGAGAGGACGTGTTCAATCAAGCGTGACAAACAGCCTAAGGGCCGCACTCTCAGCGCGTTATTTGAATCAGTTGCGTCATGCATCCAAATCCAGCAGAAATCGATCACGCGACCCTGCCTTTTTACGTTTGGATGTCCTTTCAGTTGACTCCCAATGACTTCCAATGAGTTACGCTCGTTTTAGGTGACATTTATGCCTTCAAATAATTTTAAGTGGCTTGTAATTACTTTCATGATTTCAACTGTTTTCAACTGGCTTCAAATGACTTTATGTGATTTCCAATGACCTCGAATGATTTTTAGTGACTCGAAATTACTTGAATTATTTCATTTAACTTCAACTCGCTTTAACTGACTTAACACGACCTTAATTTACTGCTGCTGATCTCATTTGACTTTATGTGACTTTCATTGACTTCCATGACTTCCAACTTCCAATCTTCGATGACTTCAGCTGATATGGAGTGATTTGAAATGCCTTTAACTGCCTAGAGGTGATTCTAAGTGACTTCCAAGAATTTCCAGATTAATATTTAAAGAAATCTGAATTATTTCAAAAAATATTTCAAAGTTTTAGAACTTTTGGCAAGATTCGAAAACGATTTAAAATTTGAAAATATTTCAAGACATTTTAAACAAACTGTAGATTTTTTAAGATTTATAAATGAAATTAGGCATTGTTTCTTGAGATTTTAGGAAAATTTGAATTGATTTTTTATTTGAAATTTGAAAAAATACATATTAAAGGTGATTCTTCATATTGAAAAAGTAATTTGAAGAGAATATTTAACAAGATTTTGATACATTACAAAAGATTTCCGAAGTTTTGAAAAGATACAAAAGTAAGTTGTTCAAAGCGATTTCAACAAATTTGTCAAAAATGTAGATTTTTGAAGATTTGGGACAAAAAACTTAAAAGCTTTTTAAGAATTTAAAAAAGTTTGAAGAGATACAATTTTTTATTAAGATTTCTGGGCAAATTTGAAATAATTTTTTATTTTACAAAAATTTATCCAAAATTGTTAATGAAGATCCTAGAAGATTTTCAGGTAATTTTTTTATAAAATGTAGATTTTTTGAAGATTTCGAAATCCAATTTTCAACTTTTTCAAAATTTTTTAGAAGTTTCACGATAATTAAAAAAATTAAAAATTCCTGGGAACATTTGAAGTGATTTTTTTTTTAAATCAATTTTAAGGGAATATTCAAAAACATTTTAAAATATTACGAAATATTTTAAAAATGATCAATAACGAATCCGGAAGATTTCAAGAAATTTTTAGGATTAATTCGAGTTATTTTAAGAAGTATTTAAGAATTTTCAAAGTTTTGAAGAGAGTAAAAATATGTAAATATCTTCTCAACTCAATTTTTTCCTCAAATTTGTTAAAATTCTGTAAAATAAAAAAAAATCTTAGAATTTTTCTAGATACTGTTTTCACATATCTGAAACGTTCAAAAATCTTTTTGAATTTTTTAGACAAACCTAGGAAAATGATATTGATATAACTTTAAAGAAAATAAACAAAGAAACCTAAAAAAAATATTTATTATTAATTTTTATTTTGTATCAAAAATTATTTTCCCCTTTGAATTATAATTTGCCGAAAATTTTCTTTCTTTCTTGACTCAAAAATATTTTTTGGTAGAAAATTCAATAATTTTGTTGAAAATTGATCTCTTTGGATTAAAAATGCATCTTTTTTTAGTAGAAATTTCACCTTTTCTATTAAAATTGCAGTTGTTTGGTTTAAAATTATAATCTTTTTTGGTCGAGGATTCAACTGTTTTGTTGAAAATTCGTCTTATTATATGGGTTCAGCTCTATCTGATTGAAAATTCAATTTTTTTTTAGTTTTAATATCAACTAATAAATTTCTCGTTGAGAATTCATATTTTTTGGTCAAAAATTCAACTACCTGGTTAAAAATTAAACGACATTTTAAAAAGTTCATTTTGTTTGGTTGATGATTCATCATTTTAGTTAAAAATTCTTCTATTTGGTTGAAAATGTAACTATTTTGTTGAAATTTTGACTTTTTTGGCAGAAAATTGAACTTCTTGGTTGAAAATTGACCTTTAAGCGATTTCACCCGTGAAAAAATTTATTTTTAAAATTTGAAACAGAAGAGTTGTGAAAAATTTTCTCGCCGGAAAAATAAGCTATCCTTAATTAAAATTCAACTGATTCAAAACGGTTAAGAAACGATAGTATAAAAAAAATCGCAAACACATTGTTAAAATAAATGTTTTTTTGTGTGTTTTCGATTTTCTTCATTAGAAATAATGTTTTCTTTTCGAAACAAACATCATCCAAATAACATATCACAAATCTTTGAAAGGTTTAAATAGATTTCAAACATTTTTTAAGAATTGAAAAGTATTTTAGAAGATTTTAGGGATTTTTGACATTTCAAAATATTTTAAAACACTTCCAAAATAATTGCAAATAATTTTGAAACATTTCAAAGATTTCACAGATTTACTTAGATTTTTAAGTGACTCAAAAGGGTTTTACTAAATTTTTGTTGGATTTCAACTAATTTTGGAAGATTTTAAGGTATACAGAAAGATTTTAATGATTTTAAACATGTTTTCAACTGGTTGCAAAATATTTCACGGGATATGACAAAACTTCTAAACGTTTCAAGTGGTTTAAAAGATTTTGAGGAATTTCAAAAGATTTCTAGGGATTGCAAACTATTTTAAAAGATTTCAATGGAGCTCTGAGGATTTCAAGTAATTTTAAAAAGTTAAAAAAATTATGAGGCATTTCAAATGAATTCAAGCGGTATTCAAAAAGAGTGTATGGTATTTCATGAGCTTTTAGAACATTTCAAGGCATTTAATAAATTTGGAGAGGTTTAAAAAGTTTTGAAAAATGCCAAAGAGTTTTCAAACCCTCATTATATACTAAAGCATAAGTATTTAAAGATATGCAAATCTTTGCTTGTATTTTTTTTATAGGGTTTGTGGCCAGTGAACCGTTAGTCGACATTTTTTATATATATTGCCATATTTCACGTATTAAAACTTTTAAATAAAGTGTTTGATTAATACAAAATTCTTATTTTTGAATAAACAATTTTCAGTTGATACAACTTTTAGTACTTAAAATACGGAAATAACCAATAATCGTGTTTATTGGCTAATATGTAATAATAAAAATCTTCTGTTTTTGCACACAGTTCAACACATAGCTTACAATTTTAATAATCGATTTTTTTAAATTATCTATAAAAATCCTCGATGTATGAAGGTACAGACTATTTTATGGTATACTCTGCATTTCGATGCAATCCAATTATTTCATCACGGATTCAGCATTTTTACGTTTTTCAAAAAAAAATATACAATGTGGGATGAGGAATGTAAATAACTGATCACAATTTGTCTCATGTTTGAACAAATTGGTACTTTTTATTTGCAAAAAATTCTGGAAATGAAATCACGGATAGATGAACACCTGCATTTCTGGAGTATTTGCGAAGTTGATAAAAAGAGGGTGAAATACTAAAATGTAGAAATCGCTCGTTAGCGAGAGAGACGTACTTTAAATTACACGACATCTTTTTGTTGCCACTTTACTAACAACCTGTTTTCGCAGGCCCCAGCCATTCAAGTTTTAGGCTGCATACGCTCCGTTCTTTTTGTAAAGCGTACTTGACAACAGAATCTCAGACGTCTCAAGGATTGCATAAAAGTCTGATGATGCACTCATTATGAAAATCTAAATGTTGAATTTCAACTTAGAAAATTACTTATTTTTGAGACTTGTTCATTATTGTGTTTTGCATCTATTTGTGAGACTTTTGGTTGACAATTTCTTATATCACAATTAACCGGGGTAATTATGGATCATTCGGAGTGATTATGAATCAAATTTCGTGAACTTTGATTCAGTAAATTCTGCTTATTTTCGAATAAGACTTTCTGCTCTCCTAACTGAACCAGTGAAATCGTCACTTGTTGGATCAGTATTTTAACTTATCACTGGTGAACCAGTTTTCCGACGTTGACTGGGTGAACCAGTAAGTGCCTCAACTAAAACAGCGTTACTGAATATACCAGTAACGCCAAATGATAGATTCAACCAGTGAATCCGTAATATAGCGCTCCACACGGCCAAGACATGACACGTTGACGTAATGACGGGTCTTCCCATAGTTAGACGCAATATATTGTATCATATTATAATACAGCCTGGATCTCATTTATTATTGTGAGAGTAAAGTGCGGTGTGTAAAAGATAATTTCACAAAGGTTAGAACAACACTGATGACGATGAATGATAAGTGTCATACCTGATCAGCTGACGGACGACAATGAGTACGACCAGATGACTACTGGTACTGGATAACCAATGAACCTCACTGACTAAACCAGTGACGGAATTCCACTGAGTGATCCAGTGAAATCTCACTAATCACACTTCTGGCTGTTCCAGCTAGTGCGATTCAATAGTTTCATTTTAAGAGAGTGTACATCTTATAAGCAATATTCTTAGGATATACAGTGATATGCCATTAAAAAAAAAAACTGTCTATAGAGCTATACTATACTTGACCTACACGTTCAATATATTTTATTTAAATATCCATGAAGTATGAGATAGTCTCATTTACCATACTTTTACTATACTATCTGAGAGATCACTCCCACACGATATCCCAGATGTTTTCCTAGATCAATCCCATACCAAAAATTTCTTACCCAAGAAGGTTAAAAAAGTTTTAATTTTTCATTTTGTTGCAAGATCTCTTCTAATGAGAAAGTATTCTATTAGCTGTCTCGTTCAGCTGATAAGTAGGATGAATGAGATTCTTGTCTCCATCGTCCATCCTCTTCAATGAGCTGTTTCATAACACATCTTATCTTATCATAAGAGTTGCAGCAACGCGTCATAATAATTCTACTAAGTTCTTTACTTCTTGTAGTTCAAATCACCCGTGGGACTTCCCAATTGGCTGCTGCAACGATAGAAACGAGTGTCACAAGACTCATTGATAAGAAGATACTTCTGTTATTTCCTTACGATATTCATCATGATAAAGTTACAAAATATATAAAAGAAAATATATAGAAAGTATTGTGACAGACATTTTTTGATCAGTAGATTTGAATTTCGATGTGCCCAATGTAAAAAAATGTTAATACATTTTCAAATTTGCGACATTCAAAGTTCAATAACTTTAAATTAAAATATTTATCAGTTGAGATTTAAATCAACTTTTTTCGTAATATTTTCCAAGAATTTTTCTTGAAAATACTTGATGGGTGAAATCAGTAAATAGTCGTATAATTGGTTATTAGAGTTATATTCAGGTTTCAGAATGTCCTCGAAAATGTCAAATATTTTCTCGGACTGTTGAGCCCAATTAGAGGACTTTGATCCTATCCTCTCTTTGCACAAGTTTTCTCCAAGCCGGCGATGAGCCGAGACGCTATTTCGAGTCCTTAAGCTGACCGATAAATAGAAAATAAGGCACACGTTTCTGAACAGGTGTAGTTGCGACAGGTAGCTTTCACCAACAATGGGAATCCCAGGCTCTTGGGTTCTCCAACCTGTCGCCCACAAGTGTCGTTCTTCGTGTCTTTATCTCGTTTTTGAACTCAAAAACATTCACTCCCTTCCATTCATCTGTAAACACGCCTGTGGAGTGTAGATAAATATCACAACATGGAAAGCCACCATTCTCCACTATTTCAGATTTTTTTTCGTGTACAAAGTTAAAAGTAGAGAAATTATGAATAGAAATAATTATTATAATACAACCAAGAAGTTAAATAATGATAAAAACAGGTATTTAGAATAATTTGAAATTTATTTCCATACTTTTGGATCGTATTGAATTTACCTCAAATTCTTTTAAAGTTTCAAGAATTTTGAATAATTTCTTAATCTTTGAAATTTTTTGAATTCTTAGAATTAGAATTAGAATTCACCTTAAATTCTTCTGAACTCTTTTAAAGTCTTTTTAATTCTTTGGAATTCTCTGGATTCTTAAAAATTCTTTGAATTCTTTCGTATTCTTTGGGATTCTTTAAATTCTTTGAATTTTGTCGACAAGCATTGAATTCTTTTAAATTCTTTTGAATTCACTGCATTTTTCCATCTTCTTTTGAATTCTTTGAATGTTTTAAAATTCTTGTAATTTAATTAAATTCTTGTAATTCTTTTATGTTCTTGAAGTTATTTTTTATTCATTGTAAATTCTGTGAATTCTTTGGAACTTTTTGACTTCTTTGGAATTTTTTGGAATTCTTTGAAATTATTTGAATTCTTTGGGACTCTTTAAAGTCTGTGAATTATTTTGAATCTTTTGAATGCTTTGAATTCTCTTGAAATATTTGAATTCGTTGAATTATTTTAAAATCTTCTTCTTTTGAATTTCCTTAATTCTTTTGAATTATTTGAATTCTTTAAATAATTAGAACTTTTTAAACACTTTTGAATTCTTTTGAATTTCTTGAATTGCTTCGAATTTGTCAAATTCTTTAAATTCTTTTGAATTTTTGAATGCTTTTGAATTATTTGTATTCTTTTTAATATAATTTGAGTTTTTTAAATACTTTGGAATTCTTTTGAATTCTAATGAATTTTTTTAATTCTTTTGAATTTTTGGAATTCTTAAAATTCTTTTGAATTCTTTGAATTTTTGGAATTCTTAGAATTCTTTTGAATTCTTAGAATTTTTTTGAATTCTTTGAATTCTTTAAATTATTTTGAATTCTTTGAAATCTTTTTAATTTAACGAATGCTTTTGAATGTTTTTGAATTATTTGAATTCTTTTTAATATAATCTGAGTTTTTTAAATACTTTTGAATTCTTTTGAATTCTAATTAACTTTTTGAATTATTTTGAATTGCTTTGCATTTGTTAAATTAGTTAAATTCTTTGAATTTTTGGAATTCTTAGAATTCTTTTGAATTCCTGGAATTCTTAGAATTCTTTTGAATTCCTGGAATTCTTTTGAATTCTTTAAATGCTTTTGAATTCTTTGGAATCTTTTTAATTTAACGAATTCTTTGAATGCTTTTGAATTATTTGAATTATTTTTAATATAATCTGAGTTTTTTTAAATACTTTTGAATTCTTCTTAATTCTAATGAATTTTTTGAATTATTTTGAATTGCTTTGCATTTGTTAAATTCTTTGAATCTTTGGAATTCTTAGAATTCTTTTGAATTCTTTGAATTATTTTGAATTCTTTAAATTCTTTTGAATTCTTTGGAATCTGTTTAATTTAACGAATTCTTTTGAATTGTTTGAATGCTTTTGAATTATTTGAATTCTTTTTAATATAATTTGAGCTATCTACATACTTTTGAATTCTTCTGAATTCTTTTAAATTCTAATGTATTTTTTTAATTCTTTTGAATTGCCATGTATTTTGTTAAATTAGTTAAATTCTTTGAATTTTTGGAATTCTTAGAATTCTTTTGAATTCTTTGAATTCTTTAAATTCTTTTGAATTCTTTTCAATTTTCTGAATTCTTTGTAATAGATCGGAATTCGTTAAATTCTTTCAATTATTTTGTATTCGTTAAATTTTCCGAATTCTTTGAATTTATGGAATTCTTGAAATTTTTTCAATTCTTGGGATTGTTTTTAATTTTTTTAATTTTTTTAATTCTTTGGAATTAGTTGCATTCTTTGAATTCTTTGAGTTCTTTTAATTCTTTGAATGCTTTGAATTCTTTGAATTCTCTTGAATTCTTTCAATTCCTTTGAATTCTTTGAATTTCTTTAAATTGTTATGAATTATTTGAATACAAAGATTATTTTAATTCAAAAAATTGAAAGAATTCCAAGAAAGGATTTGAAAAATTCAAAGACTTTCAAGAACTCAAAGAATTTAAAATAATTCAAAGAATTAAAAAAAAAATTTAATTCAAAGATTTAAAAGAATTGAAAAAATATAAAGAATTTAACAAATTCAAAAGAATTCAAAGAAATATTATTATTTAAATTCAAGAATTCAAATTCATTTAACATTGTTTGAATTCTTTTGAATTCGTTAAAATCCTTATATTTTTTCAATTCTTTGAATTCTTTACATTTTTCGAATTCTTTAAATTCTTCGAATTTGAAAATTTTTTCAATTCTTTGAATTATTTTGAATTCTCATGAATTCTTAAAACTCTTTGGATTCTTCAAATCCTTTCTTTGAATTCTTTCCATTCTTTCTATTCTTTCAATTCTTTGAATTCTTTGAATTCTTTCGAATACTTTCGAATACTTTGAATTTTTTGAGTTCTTTGAATTCTTTCAATTCTAGTGAAATTAAGTAACAAAAGACCAGCGATTAAGAGAATTATAAAGTTTGGTTCGAATATTCGATATAAAAGGTGATATTATGAGAGCAGAATGCGTTCTAATTAATGATTCCTGTTACTGACATTTACCGAAATTTACACTTACATCGAAAGTTTCAAATTAAATTTATAAGGACTAACAGAGAAAATTTCTCTAATGCAAATATCATAGAAAACGGATTTTACCGTGAAAAATGGGTTGAATTAAACCAAATTTTCATGATTCAATTTAATTTCCTGAAAAAAATAATCCAATTTCTATGAATCAAGAAAATTTGTAAGCAGAATTTTCCTTCAGTTGTTTTTAACTCTAGGAAAAGTGAAATTAAATAGAAGGTGTGAAGAAACGAAGAAAATTAGGAAATTCCATGTTGTCCATTTAAGAAATGAATAGTCGTACAAATTGGTCTCTCATCTGTGGTTATGCGACATCCTATCTCAAAAATATTTGGGACTTTTAGGGGAGAAACGATTAGAGTCAGATAGCTACAGAAAAACATACGAAAATCCTAAGACTTTCAAGGAGTAGCGGTGTATTCTTTTAACAAGAATTCTTTTGACTTTGTAGTGCTCTCTTCTTATATTTTTTAAATTACTTATGAAAACGAGATCCTTAATTTCTTTAGCAAAGGTGTTTCTTCCACATTTCCAGTACGAATAAACTCATCAGAGCTTGATGACTTGTATTTTCTTTAAACTTATAAAGTTTCTTCTATCTTTGATTTTAAAATTTGTCCAGTTTTTAAGGTTTGGCTTGGAATTAAAATATTAGATATCAATTTTAAATTTCAAGTACTTTAAAAACAGAAAACTTTCACTATGAAACTCACAAATTGAAATTGTTCTTAAAACTGTTTTTGAAATTTGTTTTTCTTTTTGAAGACTTTAAGTTAGATGACCCAGCAATCGTAACCGTACCAATAATCGCGTAAAACTTAGTTATATTTTGAATAAATTGTTAAAAAATGAGTTAAAAGTAACATTATTTTATAAAATAATTTATTTGGACATTGCAAATTGCCTAATGCAAAAAGGTATCATTTCAAATGATCACATTTTACGCTTCTAGGTATTTTTCTTCGATTAGAAATGTGTTCATCTTTGAATGCTTCAGTATGAATTCGTACTAATTTCACACATGTATTTTTCACTAGCAAAAAATGTATTAGCTTCAAAACGTCAATATGATTAAATCAGGATCGCAATAAACTAGAATTTGTCATTGTTAAGAAGGAAACCCGAATCTAGGTTCTACATTTCTCCAAAACGACCACATAAATTTCTCTGAGAGAATTTTGAACCATTTGTGAAAAATATATCCCACCCGAGAACTTTCATTCAATTTAATCCGGCGATACCTGAGCACGAATAAAGTCTATCCTCCTCATATTTTTTTATAAAAATATATATCGTTTTTTTCGAACAAAATAACCATCTGCCATATTAACTCGATATGGGATAATCAAAGTTGGATTAGTCTCGAAGGAAGGGATCCTTTCCATTTAATCCGGTACTGCTAAGCATGAATGAAAGTCCAGCAGCTTCCCCTGCTTTTCACTCTTTCCCCTTTTTTTTCTCTTTCCACTGCCCTTATATCCTGTGATCCTCTTTTGGAAAATAGAAGCTGAAGGACAAATTCCAGACCCAGAAGCTCGGTGTCTTTCTTGGCTATTTTCATTGTTATTGACCCAACACAAAAAGCTTAGTCAGTTCTTGTTCAATATTTGAAAGCGGAAGATTTATTTACATTTTCCGTTTCTCAGTGTGCTTGTGGAATACAAAAGCCGTATACGAACGTGCCGAGGTTTTCTGATATGTGAGCATGCGCGCCATTATGAATTTCATTTTTATTTTATTTTTTTATATTGTTGAAATAATTGATCAAGATTAGGAAAGGCAGATGCTATAAACTTAGGATTGGTATATTTCGGAAGTAAGAAGGTAACTTCAAATATCAAAACACTTGTGCTCATTTTCATTCATGTCAAAGATTTCTATTACCGACATTTTCCAACATCTCGAGCAATAATTGAGGGTTTTTGTCCATGCTAAATTTAGAAGCTTATTCAATAGAATTTATATCAAATGCAGAAATCACTATAAATTTTTTTATCACATTTTGATACTACAGTACCTTGCAATACACTATTCTTAAAGTTTTATTAATCATCTCGAACACTAACCCTTGATATGTCGATAAATGTCGGTAACAGGAATCTTTCTTCAAACTTAAACATTCCTATTTAAAAAGAACCTATCATAAAAAGGACATGGCTTGCGGCCAAGTTCAGGTGTAACCATAACGCTAACTTCATGCGTAATCCCTAAGCCATATGGGTAAATTCAGTTGGCCTTTGACATCGAATATAAGTTAAGGTAGAATCATCCAATCAGCTGTCGAGAGCATGATTCAACAAGTAGATAATTCAAGTGGGCGCAAATTTCAAAAGAGGCCACATTTCTTGCTTAATAATGATTATAAAGAATTTTTACAATAGTAAACAAATTAAGAATGGAAAGAAGTGTTTTTAAGTCGAATTAGTTACGAATTAGGTGAAATTCATTGTTAATTTCTCTAAACATAGGGGAAAGGAAAGAAAGTGTGAAAAAGAGGGATGGCTCTCGGTCACCCCCTACTAACTGCCAACATTTTCAGGGTTTCATAGAGTGGGATGGTCCTCGGCCACCTCGACCTAAATCAGTAAACAAATGTGCAAAATAAAAATACAAATTTTGAATCATCTCGAAATTAAATCACACGCTACAGCGGCTACAGTAACTATGAGTATTAATATATTGACAAAATTTGACACGTTTCGATCTTTCCGGAGATCGCTGGAAAATACGTAACAACTGTCAAAATATGAAGGATTTTCTAAAAGGAAATAGATTAAATTGGATTGAAAAGGATTGAGGGGCGACTTAGGTTTGATTAGGATTAGAGCAGATTAAAGCTGATGTTCGTGTACGTATTGAGAAGGATTTAAAAAACTTTTTGGATGTTCCTCGGATTCATTTGGATTGAAAGGGAATAAAAGGTGTATTATATGATTAAAGATTATGTTGACCGATGGATTGAAAAGGATTGAAAGTTGGGTTCGGATTGGTTTCTAATTTACTCGGATTAAGTGCACGAACTTAAGAGGCTTAAAAAGATTAAAACTTGCTTGGGATTAGTCTTAGATTCATTCGGATTGAGTATTGAATTGAGAAGGAATGAAAGTTTGTTTCGGATTGGTGTGGGGTTCATTCGGATTGGTATCGGATTCATTCCGATTGAATTTCAAGAAGTCCTACGGATTCAAAAGAATTGGAGACACGAATTGAAAAATGGGTCCGGTATGAGCTCGAATTGAAGTTGTTGTTCCTGCACGAATGGAGAGGGATTGATAAGTGAGCTTCGGATCCATAGGATTGACTTTAGGGTTGACAGACGGATTGAGATGGGTTGAAGAGGATTGAAAACTTGCTTCGGATTAATTGGAATTGGTTCAGGTATGAACAATTGAGGCTCCGGATCAAAGAACCGGTTATAACTTTCTAACGCCTAGAGCGGGGGGCCCTAAACATCGCTTAAATTTAATATCTCTACTCTGATCGCCAGAAAGTTTTGACCGGTTCTTTGATCCGGATCCTCAATTGTCCATACCCGGACCAATTCGAATTGATCTGGAGCCATCCGAAGCAAGTTTTCAATCCTCTTCAACCCTTCTAAATGCGTCTTTCAACCCTTAATTCAATCCGAATGGATCCGAGGCTCACTTATCAATCCTTCTTCATTCAAATGTCTATAAATTATGCAGTATAGTGTAAATAAAAATAGAAGCCTGTGAAAAAAAAATTAGTTTCACGATTTTTATATGTGAAAGCACCTGTACAATCTGGTTAATAAGAGCGACAGGTGTCAGTCGGTCAGTAAGACTTGCGACTTGCTCGTCCCGTAAACGGCTCATTGATTTACATACATAGAATGAATAGCTCCCGGCACACTCATTATCTGCCTAAGCGTTCGATCAACTGATTTCGTTTACACGCCACTCGACGTGTACAACCATGATATAGTAAGGTCGTAAATCAATTTCCTCCTCGACATTATAACATCCAAGTATACACATTAAATATACATACAAATTACACTCAGGTCTAAAGTTTCGGAATAACTAAAAGGTAAAACCTTACCATCAGTTTTAGAATTTGTATCCCCTTTTTCACATTTATCCTCTTCCTCATCGCTGGGAGTTTCGGTAGCAACGCAGAGTGAAATGTGTGCGTTAATTACTTTTTTCGCTGATCCTCCATCAACGAATGATTGATTGTTTCTGGATGGCTACATTTTCTACCAACTGGAATGTGTTTTATCTATTTTCCGTTACTTTCTGTGTTTATTTGTTTTATTTCTATTCGCTAAAATTAACAAACTTCCTCTTTAGTTAGTTATTTATGTTTTGTAGTAATTTTAGCATTATTTGCTTCGAGGTTAATGAAGAATATTGTTTATAAGGAAAAGGTATGTCCTTTTATATTTGATATGTAGAGAGATGTGCATACATTCTCTGCAGCTTGGTTGGAATTATGTAAAGTTGTAAATATTGTTCTATTTGAGTATTATGCAATCAGTTTTAGAATTACTCACTAGATTTAAGTAGTTTTCGAATTAGCAAAAAGAAATGTTAAAAAGATGAATCACAAGTAGCTAGTAAATCTTTCGAAATAGAACACAAAAGTTTGCGTCAAAATACATAGCTTAATTTCCTCAAGGAATAATTTATGAATTCTAAAAAAATTGCGCCAAAAAATGTTAATATGAATAATTTTAATTTTTAGAGTAATGAGATAATACAAATATAAGTAATGACTCTGAACTCTAGCGGTAAGTCGCAAAAGTGCAAAACATGTACGTTACGTGCGACTAGAGACTACTGATTTACGGACATTTTCGCGGAAGAAATGTCCGCTAATGCATCGAGTATACAAACCCTGATGACCGTAAGCTTAAAAATAGCCAATAAATATTTCAACCTCACTTCATGGATCTCAGAATGTTTGAAGAATTACGAAGGAGGAAATAAGCTATAAAATTTGTCATAAACATTTTTAAAAAAGTTTGAGAGGAAGAAGAATCATCACACATCACACAACTATGTTAAAATTAACGTTCGGATCATGGATAATTTTGAAATTTTTGGTGGAGGGACTAAATTTCTTATTTTCATTTTCCGAAATTAGCATTGACCATAATTTCTTTTTGTCATTATTTTCGTATGAGGCACTGACTAGTATTACGGAATTTTCCGTAAAACTAGCCGGTCAAGCATAGTGATAGAGCTAGTATTACAGAATATTCCGTAACGTTAGCCCTGAACATAATTTCTATTTTCTCGAATTACCATCAGGCTGTACGTATAACGAAATTTCTGTAATATAACAATGATTATTCGATGAAGTACGGATTATGATGAATGGCGAGTCATCTACATGAATGTTAAGTTATAAAATTAAATAAAAATTATGTACATTGGTTTTGGAAGGACAGTTCACCCTGTTTGTCGATGAGCACCGACAGGTTCAGTTCTGATTAATTTATAAAATTAATAACATACTAGTTAGCTTGTATGATCTAAAATTTTCAGCTTGGGAATGTCTAGACTTATATCTATTCTCGAGTCAGAAAAGAGCGTCCCAATTTAAATCGAGAATAATAGGAAAATTTCTACAGAATTCAAAAAGTATAATTCCAATATTAAAGAATTTCTCTGAACTTTCAGAGTTTCGCTATCACATCCGTGAGAAAGGGGAGCGATTCTATTACAGATTAGGAAGCAATCAGTTCAGATATGTTTTGTACAGAGCACGTTCAAAGCAGCTATAAGCTTTTATTCTTCTTTTACAAGATCGAGATTTTTCTCAAGAATTTCAAGCATCTAAGTGATTTATGAAAATTGACGCTATTACTAATATTTATTATTCATCGGATTTAAAGAGGATCTTGATATGTAAAAGGCCAAACTTCCATTGTAATCACTGATACAGAAATTCATATTTCTATGAAAAATTGTTAACCAAATTTCAAACCAAAACAATTTTTGTTATAAGTGAAGCACGCAGCAAACAAAAAGTTAATTTGCCCCGTTTTGGATGAAACTGGTTCAATTGATTCTAGATTAATCTTCTTTTATTTGTATAATTAGCGAATGCGAAATATGTTTTAATTAAATCCCCATAAACTTGGGATTGGATTCCCGGAACAATTATCGATCTCATTTATTCTCGAAAAATAAAAAGCTTCCCCTAATGCCACCTATAGCCGATTCTTGTATGCCCGCTTGTTTTCTTCTAAAGATTGGATCAACCCTTGAATCTCTGGAAGAAATCGACGCTACACGAAAGACTCGTAATCCAGAATCCTATCTACACTTATAGGCACTCACACGATTGTGAACAATGATACGAATGGAACGTAGAATTCTCGTTTCGTGATGCTTTGTCATCCGAAGCTTCTCATCATTTTAATCCACAATTTTTTCCTTTGAATTCTATTTTTCAACCTCTCCTAACAAGTAATACGAATAAAAGTGTTCATACTGAATTATGTTATTCTATATATTACAATCTAGATTATAAGGTAAGGTTCTAGAATCTTAAAATGATAAATTATGAGAAAAAAACTTCTTTCAATTCATAAATTTAAAAAATTTTAAATGAATTAAATTCTTCAGATATTTGAAAATCAATGTTATAATATTTCAGAGACAAATCACGATTAATTCAACAGTAAATTTGACCCTTATGGACATTCTCTATTTGTCATAATAAAATTTATATATCAAAGAACTTAACTTGGAGTCCATTAGCATTATTTCTTTTTCGACAGGAACACATTTCAATTAACATTAAAATTATACCCGAAAGGTTTAAATTGGTTGAAAATCATATTTCTGATAAAATGTTTCGATAAAAAATGTGCAATTAAAGGTAATGATTCCTGCGAGGATAGAAATTTCGTAAACTCGTAAACTCTGATAAGTTTGAAGCTCTGAAAGCGCCGCTGCGACCATCAGTATAATCGTGAAGATTCCACTTAGATATGTGCATTCATTAGGAACCTTTAATTCGCTCGATTAATTAACCAGGCCAGTACTCTAAAGTGAAATCATCCCCATCTCATCTTAAATTTTCTTTTATAAAATACATAAAACTTATGAAAGAATAGAATTCGCAATAGAATTTCAAATACGAAAAGAATATCAGCAAACAGATTATTTGATTTGAGTCGTAAGTCAATATTGAATTAGTCTTATTTGTTCTGAACGAAATCGAGTAGCAATAACGTTTTAAGACGGTTTCCGATATGATTTTTTCTGAGGAAAACGTTTCCGAAACTTAAAAATCAATATTTCGAATAGTTTTTGAGATATCATGACAATTTAGATTTTTAAAGTGATCGGTCACACATCATACACCCTTTTCCAGTTCGCCATTTAAAAAATGCGTTTCTCTAGTCAATAGTTTTCATACCCTGGGGAGGGGGAGTTTTGCTAGTACAATGATCAGTCTCAGAAGAGTGATATGTCATAGATGAGTGATTGGTCCACCTTGGTGGGTGACCCCTCGAACTCCCTTTTCCAGGTGGCCCACAATGGGAGGAAATACACTTTTTTCTGCTGAAGAGCCTAATGGTTCAAACTTTTGTCTTCTCCATTTGTTTATTTACAAGATTTTCACTCAAAGTATGGAAAAAGTGACATTTTTACTTGCCAATGTTTTACGCTTTAATGACTTCTTGGATAAGCTTTATGTCTGAACCCTTTGCAGCATGGATGGCACCTTTTTTACTTCGTTTTTAAATATTTTTCACATAGTTTCATACAAATTATAAGAAACAAAAGCAAGTTAAAAGTATTTTAGAACTTCATTTGTCATTAAAAAACCTTCAAAACATTTTGTTTTTGAACGAAATGGATTTTGTAAATCAACAAAGTGAAAAAATACAGCTTTTTTACATACTAAATGTAATTGTGACTAATCAACAATATTAAATTAGCTAAGAATAAATTCTAAGGGGTTTTTGGGTCGCTGATTACGAATCTGAAGTAAAAATTCAAAATTTAAAATTACGGATCCAATATGACGAACAAAAAATTTAAAATAAGTATTGTATCCGCTATTTTGAATTTTGGAATATTGACTTCAGATTCGTAATCATCGACCCACAAAACCCCCGAGCACGCATTTTGAAGCCACGGAACTAATTTTTACCCCCAATTCGTAATTAGCGACCCCAAAAACCTTTTGTGTATGAAGTTTCAACTAATTCGCATGTAAGGAGAAATGTATGCTTTAAAGGGTTAAGACTTAAATCAATGCATGCGGAAACTCACAGAATACAAATAATTTGCTTATTGATCTATTTTATTTTTATAAACAATTTGATTAATGTAAGAATGACTTTTAATCACCAAAATAATGAAAAAGTTAACAATATGCATATTTAAAAACAGTTTTTGTAGGAAAATATTGAAATTTGAGGTAAATTTAAAAACAATGTTTTTCTACATATTTAAGAATATTGTTAAGGAATTGTTATTCTAAATAAAAAACTGAGTTGAGAAGTATTATAAAAGAATTAGTTTAATCGAAAGCTGTGCATTTTATGGGGGTTTTTGTATAGCAGAAAATGGTTTTTTGTCACTAAGGTTATTAAAGATTTTTGAACTCAACTGTTCTTTATTGTTCGTCAGTTTTAGATCGTTTTTAAAAGGCTTAAATCTTTACAGAAAAAAAGTATCCAGCCCTTTTTAAAATAAGTAAAATTAAATGTTTTATATGTTTTAAATTATTGTGTAGGAACTGTTTTTCTAAATTAAAAAACTGAGTTAAAAACGACGTTAAAAAGTATTATAAAAGAATGAGATCAATCGGAAACTGTGCGTTTTATGGAGGTTTTTGTATAGCAGAGAATTGTTTTTTTTTTGTCATCGAGGATAATAAAGCATTTTTGGACTTAACTTTTCTTTATTATTTATTATTTTTTTATCGTTTTGAAAAGTTTTAAATATTTAAAGACAACATTATTGAGCCTTTTCTGACATAAGTGGAATTTAATCCTTTATTTCACATATTTTAAATTATTATTTAAGAAGTGTTATTTCACATTAAGCACTGAGCAAGAAAGTATTATAAAAGAATTGAATAAACTAAAAACTGCGCTTTTTATGGAGGTTTATTACTTTTGGATAATTTGTAAACTTTTTGAATATTTAAAGAGAAAAAGTATAGCTGATGTTGCGGCTCACCGTATAACTTGGTATGGCTGCCTCAAAATACTTGGCCGAGATTTTGTAAAAAAGATTTAAGTGGTTCGATAGCGAAGTTGGTTAGTGCGAGCGGCAGAATGCACGAGTTTAGGTAGTTTAAGTAGGTTTCGAATCCTTAGCGAGTGTGATTTTTCATTGACCGTGTGTGCGAATTGTATATTAATAATTATATAAAACGAAGATTATATAACAATAATTTTTAAAGCACCTTTTTTTCGTTGAAAAATCGTGTTCAGAATTTGCATAGACTGTCGCTTAGAATTCGGATTTCTTATCTCTGAGATTCTATTAAAATCGCACATGCTTTTCAGATGATGATTAATCATTTTCTTGAATACGGTAGGTTGTGAATTTAAATTGACTTCTTCTGATATCCAGGATTATAATATAAAATGACTGGATTTTTAATCAACTCTTTTTTTCGTGCACGTTTGAAAAACTTAAACAGTGTCTAAAATAATACTAAAGAAAAAAATCCTTTCAAGAAAAAAGAGTATTTTCATTTTCACCCCGGAAAATGTTTATCAAGTTAAAAAAATTGACTTTTCTAGTCCTGATCAGGTACTCATCAGAAATTTTGTATTAGCATATAAAATTGTATTCAGTCTGGTTAACTAAGATCAGAGTCGCTGCTAACTAATAGAAGCCTCGTTGCTAATTAGGTGCAGACTAGTTCTTAACTAATGGCTCTTTTCCAACACTTTTAGAACATTTTTTGTTCTGTTTTTAATGGTTCTAGATGCGGCCCTGGGTTAAAAGATTAGAGGTCACGGTGTGTTCTTTGGGCAGTGTTCCTTTGAGAAATTAAGGGCTATTTACATAAGTGGTCGGTGGGTGTGCTGGAAACGCTCACCGTTCAAGTTTAGGGTAATACATAATGTGAGGTCATTATGTATATCTGTATGTAAGGAGCACAAGTGTCGGATGGGTGGTGGGGTGAAAAGGCACACTAAAATACCTGGGGTGTTGGCCAGGTACTGAGTCTTTGGAATATAACAATTGAAAAACTATTCACGTGTCTTCGAACTATTCAGAGATTTCAGAGAATGCTGAGGGCCCTACCCTTCAAGTCATTTAAGAGAGCACGAGATACAGGCTCGGCACTACAATCTGGAATCTTTTAATTGTAACTAAAAATTTAATTTTTATTGAGTGCAATATTTCTATTTCGTTCGATAATAATCAAATTAGATTCAAATTTTATTTTACTTGTTTTCAATTTTTTATAATTATATTCAATCAATACACTCAACTCCCGATATAAGAGCCCCCGGTTCATGATATTCCTAGAACTGATGGCCTCCGCAGTTTCGTGATGAGAGGAACCGCGGGACCAAAAGAGCGGTTGTGCTCAGTCAAGCCTGACAAACACCTTGAGGGCAGCATTCTCAGCGCGTTTGTTGCATCAGGTTGAGTCATGCGTCCAAATCCAACATAAATGCTTCATGCGGCCCTGCCTCTTAACGCTTGGATTTCTTTCATTCAGGATCAAGGCCAAGGCAATTTAATAATTTATCCTCTTTAAAAGAAGTTGTTTCATAGCTTAAAGCTTTCAGTTTTTCAAATTAAATCTACAAATAATCCCTTTTAATAGTAAAAATCATAGAAAACCTTATGCAAATTGAGAAAAATTTGTGCTTCTTATATAATCTAGGACGAATAATTGAAAACTTTCAAATTATCTAATTAATTATTGTAAATATTATACATTTTGTATGCCTAGTGCCTTTCCCTGGGAAATTTTTTAAAAAGAATTTTAATGTAGAATCATAAAGGTTTGAAGAAAACTTAAAATTTCTAAAAGAAAATTGTGTTACTTTTTTTCGCTGGAAAATTTGTTTATATTTTTCACATCGATTTTAACAAACCACAAGAACAAACAGCAAATTAAAAGTATTGTAGAACTTTATTTGACATTTAGAAACCTTCCAAACATTTAATTTTTTAACGGAATGGATTTTATAAATTAACAAAGTGCAAAACTACTTGATCAACTGAAAATAACGTCTAGGGGTTTTTTTGAGTCTCTGATTATGAATCTGAAGTCAACATTTCCAAAATCAAAACATGGGATACAACATGACGGCCAAAAATTTTAAAAAGTTGTCCCTTGACTTCAAAATGGGTCTTTAGGGGTTTTTTGTGTCGCTGATCATGAATTTAGGGTCAAATTTTTGAAATTTGAAAAATTCAATTTGGCGCATCTAATATAGCGGACAAAAATAAAAAAATGAGTTCCGTGGCTTAAAAAAGGGTTCTTGGGTTTTTTTTTGGGTCGATGATTACGAATCTAAATTCAAGATTCGAAATGGCGGATCCAATATAGCGGCCAAAAGATTAAAAAATTGGTCTTGTGGCTTCGAAATGGGTTCTCAGGGGCAATGTTAACTTCAGATTCGTAATCCGCGGCCCAAAAAACCCCTAAGAACCCGTGTTGAAGCCACAGGACCAATTTTGTAATTTATTGGCCGCCATATTGGATTCGATATTTTAAATTTTGAAATTTTCAAAAAGTTAAACCCAAATTGTGGCGTAATCTGGGACACCAAAAACTTTCCGTACATGTTGTTTCAAACAATTCGTATTAAAAAAAAAATATATGTATGCTTCAAAGGATTAAACAACAATCATCATCAAGATTCACAATTTTCAATCATCTTTTAACAATTTTGAATTACGTTAATGTCTTTCGTCGTAAATTGGTATTTTCAATTGCAAAAAATTAGATTAAGAAGATATTCACGTATTTTGACAATTTTAGGTTATGTTAGCGTTTTGAACAAAAATTGGTATTTCCAAACAAAAATCATCATAATTTGAACGAGATTTAGAATCTTTTAACAATTTTGGATTATGTTAGGGTTTTTTGTCGGAAATTGTTTTTTTTTTAATATTAGAAAGATGATTCATAAATTTTAACAATTATAGGTTATGTGAGCGTTTGAGTTTCAGCTCATATTAAACTTTTTAACAGGAAATTGGTTATTTCAAACAAAAATCATTAGATTTCGAAAATAATTTACAATTTTTTCAACAACTTTAGGTTATTTTGGTGTGTTTCACCTGAAAAGTCTGAAATTTGTATTTTCAAAAAAAGAATCAATACTTTTAAATTAAATGATTGTTGTTTAAAATAATGAATTTTCAAAAATTGAACAATTCCGGATTATGTTAGGGTTTTTAGTCGGTAATATTGAAGTTTTTATTCTAAAGTCGTGAGATTTTAAACAAGATTCATAGTTTTTGTACAATTTTAGGTTATGTTGGAATTTTAAATCGAAAATTGGCATTTACAAACAAAAAAAAACATATTATAATTTGAACAAGATTTAGAATCTTTTAACAATTTTGGATTATCTTAGTGGTCTTCGCCGAAAATTTGTAATAAAAAATTTTGTACTTCAAAGAAGATTCACAACTCTTCAGGAATTCTAGGTTATGTTTGCGTTTTACATAAGAAATTTGTATTTTCAAACAAAAAAACATCAGATTTAAATCCAATGATTATTGCCTAAATTAATAAAATTTAAGAACTTGAAAAATTTCGGATTCTGTTAGTGTTTTTCATCAGAAATTAAAATTTTTATTAAAAAATCATTAGATTTTTTAGAATATTCATAATTTTTAAACAATTTCAAGTTATGTTAAAATTTTTACATGGAAAATGGTCATTTTTAAACAATAATCATTCTAATTTGAAGAAAATTTATATTTCAAAGAAGATTCACAACTTTTGGAAGAAGATTTACTGGAATAATTTAATGTAATGTTAACATTTTCCATCAGAAATCAGTCATTTTTAACAAAAATTAAATTTCACAGAAGATGTATAATATGGACCAATTTTTTTGTTATTTTCGTCGAAATTTGATATTTTTAATCTCAAAAAAATCATAAAATTTTTCAGAATATCATTCAGTCATTAAACTCACAATGTTTCCACCATTTTTGTTCAATTATACCGGAAATCCCTATAGATTTCTAAGAAGATTGATTATTTTTTAACAATTTTAGGTTATGCTAATATTTTTCGCCGAAAAAGGGTGATTTCAATCAAAAAATTATTAGATTTAAACAAATATTTACAATATTTGGACTAGAATGCTATGATAGTATTTTTCATCGAAAATTAGTATTCTTATCAAAAATCAAACGCTTTGATTGTCCATCTATTGTAAAAAAATATTAATGTATAAATTCTGAACTTAAGATATTAATTCACATTAATTATCAAAAATATTGGCCTCGCTTTTCTTTTCTACTATGTTAGATAATAGATACTATGATATACAAAAAATTTGTTTTATTATTAATTTGATATTTTGATGTAGGAATTACGTAAAACAAAAAAAAAAAACAATAATCACGCGCTTAGCGCACGTGTTTGTTTTCTAGTAGTTTTAAATAAAAAAAAAATATGAGAACATTGTTTCAATACAATAGAGTATAGAGGATATCGGAATTAAAATCTCTACTCGTTATTTTTAAAATCCAGGAGGAAATAGAACTCTGGGTGGTCCATATGGAGAAGCTGTAGGGGTTAAATGATATAAAAAAAAAAAAAACGTTTGCGTTATTGAATGGAATCCAGTTGTGAGATGTAAAATGTAATATGAAAGATCACCCGGTATAGTGATCAGTGGGTAATGATCACAATGCAGGAGACTCAGCCCTTAGGGATGAATACTGGACACGTGAGGGATCACTATGATGGAACTTTTTACATTCCTTGAGAAACAGGTCCTACTGATCCAGATTCTCGATCGACAACTACTCACTGGGGAACTCTGTGCTCACTTTTCAAATCTAAACTTCTCATTCAATTCATGTCTGAAAGACTTCTTGTAATTCATTTCGAAGTACTCTTTCCTGACATTTAAATATTTTGATCAGTTTTATTTATTAAAACTATAATCGACACTAATATTACAAAAATAAAAATTGAAGAATATTCCAGATTTGACAGAGAATTTTAGAAATCGAAAAATCTTTCAGATACTCCTAGTAGACTTAAAAATATTCTCTCTAGAATCTTTACCGACTATGTAAGATTTCATACAATTCCAGAATACTCAAGAATATTCCAAAATATTCTAAAAAGGTAAAACATATTTTGGAATTAACAGAGAATTTTAAAAATAGAAAAATGTCGAGAAAAAAAAACCCTAAACATTCTAGAACATTCTAAATCAATCCAGAATACTCTAGATTTCTAGAAGAGGACAGAGCATTCCAGAATTTCGAGAGAATTTTGAAAACAAAGGAATATTCTAGAAAATTGAAAAAAATCCAGCTTTCGTGACAAACTTAAAAACGTTTCGAAACATGCCGAAAAATTATAGAATATTCTAGAAAAAATTTAGAAAATTCTTGTACAATCGAGAAACTTTAGAACGTTCCAGAATATTGCAGAAAAATTTTAATTCAAATTTAACTTATTCATTAAATTTCTCTAAAAAAACTCGTTTATGTCCCGACGAGAAATCTTTGAAATCCCCTGAAATCCTAAAATTTAATTGATTTTCCTACGTTCACTAGAAATCCCTTGAAATATTTGGAAATCCTACAAAATTCTTTGAAATCCCTTAACTTTTTTTTATATCTCTTGAAATCCTTTAGAACCCCTTAATTTACCTTGAAATCTTTGGAAGAATATAAAAATTCATTTAAAAATATATAAATCAATTAAAAGCCATTGAATATAATTTAAATTAAACTTATCCATTAAATTAAATTTAAAAAAACGTCTAAATCCCTAGAAATCTTTGAAATTCCTTGAAATTCTTGAAGATTTGATGAAATCCTTGAGTCATTGTGAAATTCCTTGAAATACCTAAAAATCTCTTGAAATCTTTGCAATCACTAGAAATCCCCTAAATTTGGAAAACCTACCAAATTCTTTGAAATACCTTGACATCTTTAAAAAACGTAAGAATCCTCTTAAATCCCTTGAAATGTTTCGAATTTTCTTGAAATCCATGGAAATATTTTTAAATCTCTTGAAAACTAATTATAACTTTTCAGATAAAAACGGCCATACCACGCTGAAAAATCCAGTTCTCGTCAGATCACTGAAGTTAAGCAGCGTTGGACGCGGTTAGTACTTGGATGGGTGACCATTCAAGAATACTGACATGAGTGCTGTTGGCACATCGTGGGTGTGGTGAGCCCACACTTGTAGTTATTTATAACTACAAGAAAAACCTAGAAACACTACCCGAATCGGGTAGTGTCACGCCTACCCTGAAAGGGAAATGGTTTAATGGTATACACAGATTAGTTGAAATATTTGGAAACCCCATAAAATCCTTCTAAAAGCCTTAAAATCCTTAAAAGTCCCTACAAATTTGTTTGAATCCTTTCGAATCCTTTAAAACCACCTTGTATGTTTGGAAATCTTTAAAATTCCGTGAAATTTTTATGAAATCTGACGAAATCTATGAATCTATGAAATCTGACGAAATTGCGTTCTAGTTTGAGGCTTAAACGTTTAAATACGTACAAATATTTGGAATCCTTTAATCTTGTGAAATTCCTTGAAATACCTCAAAATCCCTTGAAATCTTTGAAATCGATAGGAATTCCTTTAAATCTATTTTAATTCATTTTCCAAAGTTCACTAAAAATACCTTGAAATTTTTGAAAATCCTACAAAATTCTATGAAATACCTTAAAACCTTTTTAATCTCTTAAAATTCTTTGAAATTCCTTTAAAAAATTGTCAAAATCCCACGTTAAATAAATAAATCATTCATTTGTACTGTCTCTATTTTTTGGATCAACTCTTTCGATATTTCAACATTCTTTATTTCTATACAGATTTTCCAGCGCAAATTAATTTTAGATCGCATGACTGAAAATCATTCGAAAGTTAACATATCTACCAGTTATTCATTGTATTACTACATATTTCAGATAAAGACACGGTATTTAAGATCAATTTATGGTTGAAATAATTCGATTCACGTAATTTAAGTTAAAAATGAAATTCAGTTATTCTTGAAAATTAGATTATTGTATTACTGTGTAACGAGCTGGAAAGGAGGTACACTGAAACCTGGATTTACGACGTTCCTAGAATTTCAGTTTCCGGTACTTTGGTGATACGGGGATCGCGGGACCGAAAGAGAGGCGGTGCTCAGTCATGCGTAACCAACAGCAGCGTAGCGACAGAGTAGGCAGTACCCTTAGCGCGTTAGTTGCGTCAGGATGGGTCAACTGTTAGCTTAGTCCAAATCCAACAGAAATGGTTCCCACGGCCCTGCATGTTTACGTTTGCATTCCCTGGATTTTTATGTTCCAGGATACTGCATCCCGTGGTCGAAACCATACTTAAATCCAGGTTCCAGTATAGTTTACAAATCTAATTTTGATTTGTGAATTTTCGTTCGTATCTAAAAAAATAATGAATTCGTTCCAGAAAAAATGTATTGAATATATAATATAAGCCTTTTTTTAAGGATGAGAATCTCTGGGAGAATGGTCCAGTGGACGTGAGATCTTTAGATCACAGATCACCGCGAGGAATTCCTAAACGTTACAAGGGGGATCGAATGTCCCGGCTAACCGCATATATTCGGGTTTGAGAAACCCCCCGCAAGCTCACTTGTTTATTTATTTGTAGAGAAAAATGAAGAGAAGAAAGTAAGAGCAGGCAGAATTAATGATGTGCAGGCCAGTGGCTAATGGATGATTCTCCATTATGCTAAGGAAAAACTATCTGCACGCGACGAAATCACTGGATCATTTTTTATCAGATCTGCGTAAACCATCGCTTGCGAGAAATGTAAAATCCAACTTAGTACGACGTTGGACAAAAAGATTAAGAATCTTTCAAAATTTATCCTAGTACTCTCGAGGAGTAAGTAGATCGAATAACAAATGGTACGCAAATAAGGCAAATTTTAATCAAGTGTGAATACATAATTTTAAATTAAATTAAAATGATCATTTTTATCCATTTTCAAACTATTATCATGCATAATTGCCTAAAATTGTCTATGAAACGTAATAATAATAATCACAATTTTGCTATTTGAAAAATGCTCCTCTTGATGTAGTTTTTATTTGCAAAGAGACTTCTGCAGTAACTTATATTTCACAGTACAAGTGGATAATTTCTCATTTTAACATTTTCTCTCAAAATGAAAATTATCTACTGCAGGGAAAGCGTTTATTAGATGAAGTAACTTGCACAGAAAAAGAAAAAAAATCCACAGACTGTTCAGAAAAAGAAAGTGATTTAAGAAAAAAGAGAAAAAAGAAATAATTACAGAAAGTATTGTTCAAAATTTACGAGTACTCAAATTAGAAACTTGAAAGAATAATTTATAGTCAGCAATAAAAAAAATTATTACAGTTATACCTATAAAAAAAATTTATTAATACATTTTGAATATAAACATGGTCAGTTATTTCTGGCAACGAAAGTACATATTTTTACAATTCGCTGTTTTTATGTTGTAACGAAACACATATTATTCAAGGCAGATAAATATTGAGCATGAATGTAAACGATGTGAACGTAAACTATTCTAAAAATTGCGACTGTTTTATGCGGTTTCCATAAAAAAGAGAACTGTTAACGAGACCTAAATAAATTACTTGCTTTTTTCCTGATTCTTCCTGGAATCCTGCTACTGACTGGGATACATTTATTTGTACTGATTGAGTGTCGTTTACTAATGATCACTTACCTGGAACAGAAAATGAAAATTTCATTATTATTTGTATTTAAGAGAGTTTAAGAGGCACTATTACGATAAGGGAGCTTCCCAAAATTGTTACGTAACATTTTTATCATTTCATAATTTAAAAAAAAGTAAAATAATATAAGAGGGTAGAGTGCATTAAAAAAATGATTTTTTTTAAAATCTGTTTTTGGGGTATGTGAAAAAGTTTTGTTACCCTATCAGCAATCACCTGTGATTAACAAAACATGTGTTGATGTCACTGTTGGCCACCAACGAGTTTTTTTGAACGTGAAAATATTCTTTAACGCAGTCACTACAAAATAGTCCAAAGATGCAGAATAAGCATTATTAAAAGTTGAAAAGTTTTTTTTTTATAATTTAGACAAGTAAAAATAAGTTTCTTCAAAGAAACCAAAGAAAGATTATGTAGAAAAATTTTTATTTGTAAATTTTAAATATGTGTTCCATTAACTAAATTCAAAAAATGTAATTATTTTTGGTAATATTTGAAAAAATTCTAGCTTGTGTCACAACATATTTTTTCTAAACTTTTTATACACATAGAAAAAATTTAGAATGTTTTAAAATTTAAAAACTTTGAACCCTATACGAACAATACATATATTTTCTAAATTAAAAATATTCTAATGTAAATTATTACTTAAAAAAATGTATGAAGGTTTTATTTTATTTTATTTTTTATGTTTAAAACTGTCTTAAAACTGAAGTTATTTGCATGGAAGGGAAACAAAATACGATCCTGGTTTAGATGCTTTTGCGGTTTACTAACCACATACTTACCGTGCATCACAACCATGTTCAGAACATGTCCAAGAAGTAAAAAGAAACGATAGTAATGTGACCACAGTGGAACGTGGATTTTGAATGGAATGAATGTCTTTCTTTAGAAGGAAAATTTGAAAACCTATTGGCATTTTCTGTTAAATAATAATAATCATCATAGTTAATTATTAGGGTGGGTCGAAAAACAAAATTATGGAAATAGAAATTACAAATTTTTTCAGCTTTTTGATTAATAGTCTCTGGCGATAACTTATTTTTAATGGACCCTTGTTTTCAAAAAATAATTTGAAAGTCTACAGGAATGACGAACAAATTTGTTTAGGTGTTTGATGTTTTTCTACTGGTAAAAATAAAGTAGAAAAAATTTGATAAGTCTCAAAAATTTAATTTAAAAAGACACAAAACTCAACATTTTCAAAATGTACTGTGCTTATACCTGAAAAAATTCTTTCGTCATTCCTGTAGATTAAATTATTTCTTTGAACACTGAACAATTAAACATAAATTTTCGCCTAAGGAATGGTAATTAAAAAGCTGAAAAAAACGGAGACGCTTTTAAGACCTCTGAAAATATTTAAAAAAATTGACATACACGAAAATATAATAGCTGCAAAAATGGAAATTTTTTAGAGCAAATTTTGTTAACGTGCGAGTTGAAGGCTTTCACCTTAGGTCTAATATTTTGTCGTTTTTTAATCCCTTCCTTCCTGTCTCGAAAAAAAAATTGCATGACAAGCTAATTCCAAGGCCCAGACCTGGCTTTGTCTAGACTAGACCATCTCATCTTGAAGATCTCAGGTACTTCATTAATTTTATGCACCAATTCGCTAGTTGGACAGAAAAGTCCAAATCTTAGGCTGCGTATCAGAAAAGGCGATACGAATGCTAAGCAAAAATTAGAAGAAATTAGTACTTCCTTTTTTAGTTATTCTTGTAGTATTGTTCAACAAATTTTTCATGTTCTAGATCTAGAATACAGTTTCCTCAATTTTGCTTAAGTTCACGTTTTCCATAACACTTTCCACATTCAGTCTATATTTGTCCAGAGTCCACCCGCTTCCATTACTACTCACTTCCTAGAAACAGTAGAAACCAGTTTGAATAGAAGAAAAAAAAGAAGATACAATAGTGATGTCCATGACCGTTCTCTTCTATGAAGACCGGGAAGGGATCAAGAGATCAGTAGCTCGGTGAAGGAACGCGAGACCTTGTCAAGTGAACTGGTAAAGTAGTAAAGGAAGAAGAATAAAGGAAGACCAGCATATCGGAAAAGAGAACGACACACCTATAGAAGTATAGAACTAGAGAAGGAGAAAGTAATCCGCGAAGTCTCTCTCGGTCAGCATAGGCCGTAGCACGAGGTAGAGGTAGACTCGAGACAGGAAGAGACAGGAAGAGACGAGGTTCCAGACAGGAAGAGAGAAACTCATTGGTGTCAGCGCAAGAGCAATGAAGAAGCAAGGAGCGGATGAGCAACAGAGTGCAACGTTTGAGGCCTTCGAGGCATCAGGAGAATATAAGCTGGGAAAACGTTGCTGACAAAGTGAGATCTATCCACAGGGTAAAGAGTAAAAGAGACGTACATAGAGGCTCGATTCATAAAAGGAGGAAACGAGACACTGGATGGCAGAAAAGGATAAAGGAGAAAAAGAGAGGAGCAGAAGGAGATAGAGTACGAGAAAGAGAGAAAATGAGAATAAGAGAGAGAGAGGAAATGAGAAAGATAGCTGGAGGGAAAAGAGTAAAAGAAAAAGGGGAAAAGGTAGGGTAGAGAAGGATAGAGTAGTCAGTAGAACATTAGAATTTTGCGCTACATGTCTTTATACTTCCCTGCTCACTTTCAAATGGAATTACTAGAAAAAAATATTTACTGTAAACGTTGAACTATGATTACAATCCAATTTTTGATTACAAAAAAAAAAAGAAATGATATAGTTCTTTTAAATTTTTACTTTGAAGTCGGACAGGGTGGTCCTGGGTAGAAGAAGGGTAGAAGAAGGGTAGAAAGAGAGATAACGAGGAGACAGGCAAGAAAAGATAGAGCCAAGGGTTGAGAAAGAAGAAAGAAAAGAGAGAAAAAGGGTAAGAGATAGAAAAAGAGGAAGAGAGGTTTTGTGAGGTTAAAAGAAGAGAGAAGAGAGAGAGAGAGAGATGAGAAAGCAACAGGTTGCCTGTCTGGCGTGCCATGCATTCCGTATATATACAGGGCAATGCTACCCCGCGAGATTTTATCTTACCCGAACTGTTTAGTTTTCAAGTAAGGGGGTCTTGGTACCCTAATTTTTCATCCACTCGTTCCCTACCCTCTTTCTTTTTATTTCTGTCTTCCGACGGGAGATGTGAAAAACAAGGCGTTGACGAATCGGAGACTGTTAATGCTGCGTTTTGTTTTTATAGGGGAGAATCCAACTTAATGTCCCCCGTTCGTAACTTCTGGAAAGTTTTTTTGTTGTTTTTTTTTCTTATTTTGGTACAACTAAAGCCCCTCCCTGCTATTTATTGAAATTTGGTTACAAAATGATATACAAGGACTTAAAAGATGAAGGGGCACTTACGAAGTTGTACACAGTGGATAATATTTCACTAACTTATGTTCCGAACATGTTTTGGAACCGTCTGCACCTGAAATATGTTTACTTTTTTCTAGTACCCTGTTTTCAAGAAACTCCCACTTTTTCTTATTTTGTTGCTTAAATGCGAACTGAATTAATAGAACCCAATAGAAAAACAACTATTTTTGGTATACTATTGATATTGGTATTTGGTCTACTATGGTATTTTTGGTTCCGAATTCATTTCGTTTGGTTAAAAATTCGACTATTTTATTGAAGATTAATCTCTTTGGTTGAAAATTTAACTATTCCATTTTTATGAAAAAAAACTTGTTAAAAAATCATCTTTAGGGTTGAATGTTGCATTCTTTTGTTGAAAATTTATTTTTTTAAGGTTCATAATTAAAGGGTGACAGTATAGAACTAGATAACCAACAAAATGGGGATTTTTCAAAAGAGCGAAAAAACATTCCGTTATCCAGGTTCGAGGAAAAGGATGTGGCAGTTAAAAATTTCAAAGACACCACTAATTGGAATAGTCTCGGCTGCGGATTGCGATAGAAATACAAATTTTAGTTCAAAAATAAAATAAAATTATGCTTCCGAGATGTTAACTTTATGAATATGGGTGAACAAAGTTTGGTGTAAAAAATTTAGCTAATTCCGCGAAAATCCACAGAGAACTTTATGATTTAAATTTCATATGTTTTCAAAATCGGCTCTGGATAGCGATTAAAAATCAAATTTTCAATTTTTTACAAAATTACAAACTTGCGTCCGAGATATGGGGATGCTGATTGAGAATAATAAAGTTTCATCCAAAGAAATTATGTTTCGAGAAAAAAATTGAAGATCGCCATATCACAGTATGAGGGACATTTTTGGTAAAAGTTTAAAAAATATATGTATATATATATTTTGTTTCTGTCATTAAATGATGATGATTGCAAGTAATATAAATGTTAAACAGCTGAAAAATGATTACGTTACAATTTTAACTAAATTGTAACTAATATTTTTAGTAACATTTCTTTAAATTATTGTATGAAAAAATGATATTTAAAAAAACCTATTACCACAATGTGTATTGGATTTTTTAAAGATTTTTTCATGCAATAAATCCATTTTTGATAAAAAATAATGATCGCTGGGGGATCCTATTGACCCTTGATAATAAATTCTCTACGGAATTTTATAAAAATGTTGGTTATAGTTCTGTACGTTAATCCTCCAATTTTTGTTGGAAATTCATCTCCTTGGTTGAAAATTTAACTATTTCGTGGAAAATTCGTTTTTAATTGATAACTAATTTTTTAAACTAAAAATGTACCGATTCAATTTTTTGTTGAAAATCGATATTTTGAATTGAAAATTGATCTTCTCTAGTTTGAAAACTCAACTATTTGGTTGAAAACTCATGTATTTTGTTGAAAATTGGTAATTTTTGGTAGAAAATTAATCTTCTAGATTTAAATTAATCTGTTTTCAACTATTTTTGGAAATTCCTCTATTGTGGTTGAATTCAACTGTTTTTTTATCTCAAATTTAAATATTTTGTTGTGAAATTATCAAATATTACATGTTTCTTTAAGAATTCATTTTTTTTTGTTAAAAAATAAAATGCTTGGTATAAAGTGAAACTACATTTTTAAAAATTCATCTTTTTTGTTGAAGATTCATCCTTTTAGTTGAAAATTCATATTTTCTGGATGGAAATTGAACTACTTTGTAGAAAAATCGTCTTTTTGGCAAGAAAATTCCACAATATGGTAGAAAATTAAACTAATTGGTTTTAAATTAACTTTTTTGTTGAAGATTTATATTTTTGCTTGAAAATTCAACTATTTGGCTAAAAATTAAACTATTTTTATGAAAATTAAACTATATGGTAGAAAATTAACTTTTTCTTGAATAATCATATTTTTTTGATGAAAACTCAACTACTTGCCTAAAAATTAAACTACTTTGTTAAAAATTCATTTTTGAATATTCACTTCTTTGATTGAAAATTTAACTTTTATGTTCAAATTTCGCTTTTTTTAGATAAGAAAAAAAATTATCTAAAAATTTAAATATTCCATTTTTGGTTGGAAATTTATCCTTTATCAGTTGAAAATTTCAATATTTAGTAAAAAATTTATTTAATAAAAGACACCTTTCTCGGTTGAAAATGAACTTTTAAGTTTAAAGTTCAACTTTTTTTTTCAATTTTTCTCTTCTGCTTGATGGTTCAACTATTTGGTTAATAATGCAATTTTTTGGTTAAAAATTAATTTTTCTTTGAAAATTCGTCTTTTTGTGTTGAAAATTCATCTCTTTGAGTGTAAAATATTTTTTGGTTGGAAATTAAACTATTTTGTTGAAAATTCAATATTTTTAGACGAAATCTTTGGAATAGAAAGTGTTTCATATTAAATTGATAAATATTCAATATAATATGAAACAGTTTAATTTGCACAAAAATATGTAAATATCATATTATGGTAATTACATCTTTTTATTTAAAAGAATTTATTTCCCCTAATTCCCCTATTTTCGTGAAAAATCACCCTATGCCCCCTGTTTTCAGATCATTTTCGGATAAATTATTTTTCGGAAGAGTGGGCGGGGGGTAAGACAAAACTACGGGTATAATCAAGGGGGGTGGGGTCAAGAATAGTCCAAAATTGGTAATATATTTTATGGACGGCCCTTTAGGGGGGAGAAAAGGGTCAATTCTGAGAATTTTTCTTTATAGACTCAATGTTAAATAAAAGGGGGTAGGGGTTAAACATTAAAATAATAGTGTGACGTCATTTATGGACGACGCCAAACGTCAAAATAAATTTAAGGGAAAAGATACAAACAAAAGGAATTTTTTGTTTGCGATACCTGCACGTCCGTTGAGTATAAAAAAAGGAGAAAATTAAGGACCGCTGATTTTGGGTTCACATTCGATCATAAAATACACCTGCAACCTGTATCCGCACGTGCGTGTAAAGCATCTCGATATAGCCGTAAAACCTTTGAACGAGAGAAGGGTACTCGAAACATAATAGTTTGCGAGGGAATGAAGCACTCGAACTTCTTGGTGGTAGGAGGTTGCAGGGTTTTGCAAAAATTGATGACCGATGTATATTAGGGTGGTCCGAAAATGCATTGGAACACTTTTTAAAGTCCTTCTTTTATTAGTGGTTAAAATTTTTTTTAAATCCATGCAAAAAAAAAATTCATTAAAAAAAAATGATATTTAGGGGTGGCGCCAAGCCTCATGAAGTTTAACACGTATTTTCCATAAGAAAAAAAAAGACGTTTTTGTAATTTTCATTCAGAATTATCAATATTAGGTGAATCGAGTTGAAACTCAACATTTCTCTTTCATAATTAACCATAGAAAGCGAATCAAAAATTATTGTTTTCAAATATCAACCCCATAAGTTCTTAGGGTCCCAAAAAAATCCATAAGTAATTTAAATATATAAAATACTACATTCTACTAATAATTAAATGCTAAAACAAATTGTTTGAACAATTTATTATTCACACAAATAATATTCTCTTTAAATAATACTACAAAGTTGCGGTTTATTCTCAAATATTCAACTTTTTATCCACTTTCCACTGAGAGCGAGGTAAAAATTAGTAAAATTTAGCAAACATAATTGTATAAACAAATTATTATTGTTTATAACAATCTTCTCTTAAATAATTGCTAGAAAGTTGCGTTTTTTTCTGTGATTTTTAACATTGTTTTGGCTTTTTAGTCATAAACAAATAATAAGTAAACAATAGAGAGAATCATTTTCTAAACGATCTCTTTCTTTTTTTTTGAATATATTTTTCTGAAATAAAACATATATTTGAGATATTTTTCAAATTTTCTATATGGATCGTATTACATGTAAATTTTCCTTGAAGTAGTTACTAAGAGCCTTCTTGTTTGAATTAATGTTAATATTTACTATTTGTTTCTAGCTAAAACATCAAAGAAAAGCTGGAAGTTTAAGAAAACCCCTTAACTTTCTAACATTACTCTAAGAGAAGATAGTTATAAACAATAAAAAAATGTTTAAACAATTAAACTTGTAAACTTGCATTACCTATTATTCCGCTAAGTGTAAAGTAGCCAAAAAGTTTTAAATTTCAGAAAAAACCGCAAGTATCTAGTATTAATATAGTAGATCGATAGAAACAATAATAGCTTGTTTAAAAAATTATTTTTGTTCAATTGCATTAATTATTACCTCGCTCTAAGTGAAGAGTTGACAAAAAGTGGAAAATTTCAAAAAATAACCGCAACCTTTTAGAATAACTGTAGAAGATAGTTGTGAACAATAATAATTTGTTTAAACAATTATGTTTCTTAAATTTCATTGATCATCACCACACTTTTAGTGAAAAGTGGACAAAAATTTGAAAATTTCAGAGGAACCGGAACACTTGAACATTATTCAAAGAGAATATTGTTAAAAATAATAATAAATTTTTCAAACAATTATGTTTGTTACCTTAAATTATTATTACCTCACTATAATTGAAAAGTGGATAAAAAGTAAAAAATTTCAGAAAAAACTGCAACTACTTTGTATTAATATAGAAAAAGGTAGATATAAACAACAATAATTTGTTTAAGCAATTATTTATGTTAAATATAATTCATTATTGGTTTCCTCTAACTAAAAAGTTGATAATAAGTTGAGAAATTATAGACAAAACTGTAACTTTCTAGCATTATTCTATGAGAATTATATTATAAATAATAATAAATCGTTTAAAGAATTATTTCTGTTAGATTTAATTCATTGTTGGTTCCATATATCCGGAAAGTTGATAATAAGTTGAAAAATTCGGAAAAAAACTGCGCTTTTCTAACAATATTCTAAGAGAAAATTGCTAAAAACAATAATAAATTGTTTATACAATTTATGTAAACATCTAATTATCAGTAGAAAGTAGTATTTTATCTATAGAAAGCTATTCATATTTAAAAATACGCAAAAAGTCCTAATTAGCGCCAAAAACCAGCAAACCCCATTTTTTCACTTATGGGGTTTGTTTGGAACCCTGCAAAATAGACTTATGGGGGTGATATTCACAAAGTAATTTCTCATTCGTATTCTATGGCTAATTGTGAAGAGAAACGTTAAGCTTCAACTCGATGTACCTAAACATTAATGATTGTAAATGAAATTTACAAAAACGTCTTTTTTTTCTTATGGGAAATAGGTGTTAAACTCCATGGGGCTTGCGCCATCCCAAAACAGACACAGTACATAAACATTTTTTTTTATGCGTTAATTTTTTGTGGATTCGAACAAATTTCTGAGCGATATGCATGAAAATTCGTGAGATTCAATATCCAGGTCGTTTTCGGGTTGCTGATGAACAAATTTTAGATCAAAATTTGGATCCCAGTTTCTGAAAAATTCAATAAATAACTGGATTTTTATGAAAGTCGGTAACAAGGAAGTTTTTCGATTGCTGAAGACAAATTTGGGATTAAAATTAGAAAATTAAACATTTTTTATTTCGAAAATTAACAAACTCGAGTCGATTCGTTTGAACTTCGAGTTCTGAGTTTTTTTACAAATCCCTAACGTACATGTATATTAATGATGTTGGTAAGAAAAATTGCGTAAAAACTCGAAAGTGCTTTGATTTCATGAAATTTTGCTAAATATTTTTAATTAAATTAATATCTAATCTAGAATTCGTCAACTGAATTATTATTATTTATAATCAAAGTGCTACATATGCGTCGAAATATATCAAAATTGTCTGTTAATCATTATTTACTTTACTGAACTTTTCCATTTAAATTTCAGTTCAATTTATATTTAAATAGAAAAAAATCTTTAGTTCCGCTCTTTAATGTTTAGTTTCTGATCCACTCTACATGTTTTATTATTCATAATCTAAAATTAGTACCAAAATTACATTGTTATTTGTGTAGAATGGAATATTCTGTGAACTTCACGAGAGTTACAACTGCCTACTTTCAGCACCTTTGCAAAGATATTTGTTACAATAAATGCAGGGGATTTTCGATTTGAGAAACAATAAAAATATATTTTTCGGAAATTTGGGAAATTTATGGTAAAATTACAGAAAATTACAAAAAAATTTTTGAATATCAGAAATTTTCGGTAATATGGTCATTTATCGGTCACTTCCCGCAAGCTATACACGACATGAAAAGCGAACATTCCGTGCATGCGTTACAAAAATCTTCTTTTCACAACTTTTTCAAGAGAATCACATGAAACGTTATGTACACTGGAACCTGGAATTAGAAACCTGGGATTTACGATATTCCTAGAATTGATGTCCTCGGCAGCTTCTTGATGAGGGGAGCCGCGGAACCAAGAGAGAGGCGGTACTCAGTCAAGCATGACAAACAATGAAGGCCGCACTCTCAGCGCATTAGTAGAATTTGGTTGCGTCACGCGTCCAAATCCAACAGAAATGGTTCATGCGGTCCTGCCTGTTTACGTTTGGATTCCTTGAACTAAAGGTCAAGGTGAGCCATGCCCGAAACCGTTCTTCATTCCAGGTTCCAGTGTATTCTTTTCATTTCGTATTATTCTTTTTAATTGTAGTCGGCCTGATACTTGAGATTAAATATTATTATTTTGAAAACAATGCAATATAAAATTATATTAATTTGCATTTTAATGTTTCTTGTCTAAAAATTATCAGCATTCTAATTTTAAGAAAATTGTCGTTTTCAATTATTTAATTTGTTTCTTAACACAATAATAAATAATAATGGATTCTAACCATTAAAGTATCCATAAATGAATAATATTTATTCTGGTTAATATTTATTTGGAACTTCACTTCTTTATACATTAATGCACTATGAAAGAAATGAGAAAATCGCGAATCACAATGCTCTTCGAAATTCTATGATAATCATTAATCATTTCTAAAAAAACCCATCTAAATCGATTTCAAAGTACGGGCTTTGCTTAATTATGAACAGTAAAATCCGGGCTGATGCGTTAAATATGATTCACGTGATTTCGATCCCAAATGCGTTCGAACGGTTAAAGCAGAACGAATGCGGTAGGTCGGAACATCAAGATTTTTCGGGTGGCGTGTAATTTATTTCGAGATTATGTGAGAATCGTATAGTCACACTCAGAAAGTAGATAATTTAGGGATTTAGGGAAATTTTTTGTAACCGTTCAGGATTAAATTGCGATTTTAAAGTAAGAAAAGTTTTAATGTTTATGACAATCATATTTAAACCAAATTTCTTATCCTCAAAATATTCCTAATAAAAATTATTAAATTTCACTCAGCCCGAAACTCTGATTATTATTTTGTCCCCAACAAAAATATGATTGATAATCGCAAGTCCACGAGGAATTTATTGAAACTTTTTTACAAGTTGTGTTTAGGGCTCATAAGGGACAAAATTTTAATTTGGTGAAGTTTATCATCTTATCCATAAAAATTTTCGTCAATTGACTCTTGACCCTGTTTTGACAATTTTTTTTTTGGCTGTACAGAATTTTGGTAAAAAATATAATTTTTACTCTATTTTATTAACTGAATTCTGTAATATGTACAGAAATAATTCCTATTCAAATAGAGACAATACGATACCGACTTTTATAAAGTAGATGATCAGATTGACAACATTTTCGTGTATAGAGAAAATCTAATTAAAATTTTTTAAAAGAATTTCAAAGAATACATATAGAGCAAAACATTTTTATATTCCGAAAGAACTTTTAACTTATAATTGATATAATATATTCCAAATAAACGTTTTTAAAATGGATTTGATGATCCCTTTGTTAGATATTCATAGAAATATATTCGTAGAGTCGGTCAAACTGGAAGTCGCAATGCCCAATTAAAAAAATAATTAATCCAAAAACGAATGTTTCAGTGTTATAAAATATTCTAAAACACGTTTTCAAATTCGTCGTATATTCTCTTCCGACAGATTTTGCCGAATTAAAATTTTCTCTTCCGGCATACTTGTCTCTTTTAGAGACAGGAGGGCGCAAAGTGATTGTCATATTCCTCCTCGGATCAAATTCCAAATCCTTTTCCAGGGGGAAATGTACCGAAGCACCGAAGTAACCGAAATATCGCACTCTCAATGCTAAAATAAAGTTCGATACTCTTCTTACTTGAACATGAGTTTTTTAACTAGTTGGAATTAACCTTGAAATCTTTGAAATTCACTATGAATTCTTTGGAATTCTTTATATGCTGGAAGAGAAAATTAAAATCCGGCATATTTTGCCAGAAAGCAATACTCGACTTTAAAATATTTTCCAAGCTTTGCGAAATTCCAAGTCTAATCTATATTTTAAAAATAAACAAAAAATGACTCTAGAAACAAAGATTAGGTTATTATCAAATGTTCCAAAAAGTATCATCACATGGGGGCTATTCGATTCGGGAATCTTGTTCAAAGTCACTATATGAAATAATAAAAATCAAAGACACAGAATCACGAAAATCAGATCAAGATTTGCAAAATTCCGGTAATTCTAAAATTCAGCGACACAGAAGCAGTTTTGAATCTCGCCGGACATCTCGGAAATCTTTTAAATCTTCAAAAATCTTCGCGAATCTTGAAAACACTTCTTATAATTTACTGACAGAAGGCTAACAAAAATTCGATACTTTAGTAGATACAAAATTGTTAATTAAAAAATACTAACTTCTATATTTGAAACTGATTTTTAAAATGTTGACAAAAATGTAAAGGAATGCTTTTAGAGGAAAACACTGAAATATTCCAAAGGAACTTTTAACCATATTCCCTTCAAAAATACACTTTTGATGTGATTGGGTTGTACAATAACATTATTTTTATCTTGACATTTGTGTAATGAATTTGAATGGGATAAGAAAATTTTCTGAAGCATAAAAAAGCTAGATATAAAATGTATAAAAATAAAACTGAGCTATCTGGCTATGATTTATGATCTCATCTTCCAAGAATTCGTTTGAAGATATTTCCATATGTCGATATAATCCAATCTCGCCGTGACGTCTCTATTCTCAATTCTCAATCTCAAATCGTCCACATCCCCATCGACAATCCACATCCAAAAGAAGATTCGTATGTGTTGACCCCGCGATGCCCCATGGGGCCTGAATCGTGGGATAATAGAGTATAGATTTAGGGGCCGTCCATCTACTTTACCAATTTAAGGGGGGGGGGGGGCATAATAAAAACCTCCCCCGCCCCCCCGCGGGGCGGCAAGTCGAAGTAACATTCAGTACGTTTCCTGATGATAAATTTCAAACGATTCTTTCTTTTCGCTTAAATTCGAACTAAATTAATAGAACTTAATAAGAACAATCAACTACATTTGGTTGAAAATTCTGGTATTTGGTTAAAAACTATATTATTTTGTTGAAAATGCAACTATTTTGTACGAAAGTAATTTTTTTATCAGAAATTCAGCTACTTGGTTCAAAGCAGAATTCCTTTGTTAAAATTAATTTTTTTTTTGTAGATTCATCTTCTCGGTGGAAAATTTAAATATTTTATTTTTGGAAAATTAATCTTCTGAGTTAAAAAATTATATCTTGGGTTGAACTATTTTATTCATGTTTTTTTAGAATTAATTTTTTCAAATAACAATATAACTATTCCATGTTCGGTTGAAAATTTATAATTTTTATTTAAAATTGATCTTCTCTAGTTGAAAATTCATGTATTTTGTTGAAAATTCGTCTTTTTTGGTCAAAAATTAATCTTCTTGGTTGAAAATTCTTCCTTTTTGACTAAAAATTCAACTTTTTGGGTCTAAATTAATTTGGCTTGGTTAAGGATTCAAAAATTTGGTAGAAAATTAAACTATATAGTTGAAAATGAACTTTTTTTGTTAAAAATTAAAATGTTTTTCTGCAAATTGAACTTTTTGGTAGAAAATGAACTTTTTTGTTAAACAATCATATTTTTGGGTTGAAAATTCAACCATTTTTTAGATAATTCATCCTTTTGACTTTAAAATTCAACAAATTTATTGAAATTTAATGTATTTTGTTGAAAAGTTGTGTTTTTTTTTTGTAAAACATTAATCTTCTTGCTGGAAAATCCATATTTTTTGTTGAAAATACAACTATTTGTTCGAAAGTTGAACTAGTTTGTTGAAAATTCATATTCTTCTAAGATTCATCTCCTTAGTTGACAATTTAACTATCCACTTTTTAGAAAATTAATCTTCCGGGCTAAAAAATCATGTTTTGGGTTGAACTTTTTTCTTGAAAATTCAATTTTTCAGATTCATTATTTCAGTTGAAAATTCACCTATGTTGTCGAAAATGTAACTATTTTGATAAACATTTATTGTTCTTTTTCGGTTGAGAATTAATATTTTTACCTAATAATGTGATTATTCCATTTTTGGTTGAGAGTTGATCTTTTCTATTTGAAAATTCATGTATTTTGTTAAAAATTTGTCTTTTTTTGTCAAAAATTAATCTTCTCGGTTGGAAGTTAAATCTTTTTGGTTCAAAATTCAAGTGTTTGGGTCTAAATTAATTTGGTTTTGTTGAGGATTCAACAAATTGGTAAAAAATTAAACTATTCTATCTATATATCTTCTTGCTGGAAAATTCACCTTTTTTGTTGAAAATTTAACTGTTTGGTTAAGAATGCATCTTTTTTAGATGAAAACTCAAATACTTGGTTGAAAGTTAAACTAGTTTGTTACTAATTCATATTTAAGATTTACCGCCTTGGTTTAAAATTTAACTATTCACTTTTTAGGAAATGAATCTTCCGGGTTAAAAATCAGCTTTTGGGATGAACTCTTTTGTTAAAAATTCATTTTTTAAAGATTTATAGTTTTCGTTAAAAATTCAACTCTTTCGTTGAAAATGTAACTATTTTGTTGAAAATTCGTTTTTTCTGTTTCAGAATTTATTTTTTCAATTAACAATGTAACTATTTCATTTTTGGTTTAAAATTGATAGTTTTTATAGAAAATTGATCTTTTCTAGTTGAAGATTCATGTATTTTATTAAAAATTCGTTTGTTTTTTTTGGTTCTTTAACTATTTGGTTAAACATTTAAGTATTTTGACGAAAATTTATCTTTTTGGTAGAAAATTAAGTTTTTTGTTACAGAATTATATTTTCGGGTTGAAAATTCAAACCGTTTTGTAGATAATTCATCCTTTTGGCTTTGAAATTCAACAACTTTGTTCAAAATTGATGTATTTTGTTGAAATCTCGTGTTTTTTTGTTTCTTTGTTTGTAAAAAATTAATCTTCTTGCTTGAAAATTAATCTTTTGGGTTGAAAATTCAACTACTTGGTTGAAAGTTGAACTAATTTGTTGAAAATGTATGAATTTTTAACTTTATGAATTTTTAAAATTCAAATATATAAATTAAATACATACATTAAATTTTTTTATTTTTTTATGAATCTTGAGAGTATGTTCTTTCATGATTCACCTTTTTGGATAAAAATTAATGTTTTTATCTGAAAATTTCAATATTCCATTTGTGATTAGAATTGTACCCTTTATAAGTTAAAAATTCAACTATTTGGTAGGAAATTCATGTCTTTTGTTGACAATTCGTCTTTTTGGTTAGAAAATTAATCTTGTTTGATGAAAATTCAATACATATTTCGAGTTTAAATCTTAGGAATTCAAAGTGTTTTATATTGCATTCAATATGGTATTTGCATTAATTTTATTTAAAAGAATGTATTCCTACATTATTACTTTATTATTATTGTGAAAGATCACCTCTTTCCTATGTTACTTTTATCGGGGGGGGGGGGGGGAAAAAAAATGGTGTTTATGACGGGGGGGGGGGGGGTGGGGGGTTCAAAAATAGCCTAAAATTGGCAATGTAGTTTATAGAAATATTGACAATCCCTTACTCATATACACTATTAGAAATTTTCGGAAAATTCCGGCACATTTAGGATACTAAAGTAACTGAAATTTACGAATTTAGGTTTCTGAAAATGAAATTCAGTAACTTTTATAGTAAGTTTACTAAATTTGTATCAAAATTCAGAAACGGTATCTGAAAATTACAAATAGTTTCATAAAATTTCTAAATGGTAACAGAAATATAAGTTACCGTGACCGAAAGAAGTGCGCCGTTCGCAACTGCGCACTCCTCGCTTCTCGATCGCGTTCGAAGCGGACAAAGCAGGGTGGTTGTGGTCATGGGCGGCAATGCACTGCAAAGGGTTATTTTGAATTACAACAGTACAGTAAACCTATTTTTTCCGATGTTGAATGATCTTAAACGTGAAAAGGATTCAAAATTTGCACGAGAAGAAGAAACTGAAAAAAGTATTGAAATCGCGAGTAAAGGCAACGATCTAGAAGCTCGGTTGATGAGCGAATTATCTTTGCAATAAAATAATTACAAGATACTGCGATCATCTTCCTCGTAAATGAACCTGTAAAAAGGTACATCAGGACTGCAAGTGACTATCATCAGCTGTGTAAATTAATAATTAATCCAGGTCTCAATTGAATGGTGAGTCCGCTGTTTACGTCAAATGACGCCCTCTTGGCTAGATAGGTTATAACTGTAATTTTGAATAGTTCCGTTGGGGCATTAATTTTAATATAAAAATTGCAGTATATATTTGTCTCAACAATACAAATTATAGTAAGACTATACCTGAGCGAGGTTTATATGTAACTGACTACGTATGTATCTAGGTTATATAATATATTCAGTGAATCAAATGGGTTTATATTAACTTCTCATTCACATTTTCTTACTATTTATATCGTCAGAACAAATATAGACTATATATTCTATATTAAAACTAATGAACCAAAAAAATGTTTAATTCCTTAACATTTTTAGTTGCAGTAACTGAAAATTACTAAATTGTAACAGAATTTTCTTAAGTACATGACTAAAGCTTTATGCAGTTACCGTTGCTGAAATTTCTGTTCCTGTTTAGGCAAATTTAAAAATGGTTTCTGCATAAAGCTTTAGTGGCGCGTCTCTGGAAATTCCTACAGAAATTTCTAACAGTGTAGGGAGGGCCGAGTGCATTACTCCCTTGTGGAGACTGGCGAAGTTTGACTTGGTTTGACTGGAGTTGGGCTCGCGGAGTAATTGGTCGTCACCACGCGTAACGACCTTAATAGAGTCGCGGTATGCGACCATTTAATTCACGGTCACAAACCGGTTAACAGTCATAATTATGGTATACACTATACACACGCCTCATATTGTATACGGTTTTGTTTTCCTTCTAAGACCTAAGGGATCGATATGGTCTCAGAGAGGCGACAGGAAATGCTCGATTGCCGATAATTGATAAACATCGTCGTAAGCGTAATAAATGATTTCCGGTCTGCATCTGATTTGCCGAATTATAGGTTTAATTGCTCTTCGAGAGAGCTCACTGTAAAAAAAAGTATTATTTCAGGGCTAATTTCAGGTATTAAATAAGACACAGAAAAACAGTCTCGAGTAGTACTAAAATGAGACAGTTGAACCCAGATTCATTTGTTTTACATTGAAAATAACAACATGAAGTTCTCCTATTCGAAGATAGGACACCTTAAAAATGATACCATAAAAAAAGAGATCTCAAATTTTTTCAGTGAGGGGTTGACTATTGTAATTTCTTTGGAAAATTTAATGACTGATTTTAATTTCCCGAGGAAATTGTTCAGATGCATAGTCACCCACAAAATTGGGTATCATTAATTTAAGTCGCAGAATTTTTCAAGTTCGGTACGATATGATGTGCACCAAAATTTCGACAAAGGATTAAATTTGTCAAGCAAAAAATTTTTGTATATATTTTTATTTCATAAATAACAATTCTTTCTCTGTTAAATAATATCAGTATATGGTTATCGTTAGCAACCCTGTTCAATTTACTTTAAACAATAGGAGAATAGACCTTTTTAACGTACTTTGTCCAAGTTACTCTCATCAGAGCAAAAGCTATGTTAGATATTTAAATTTTTACATAAAAAACTAGGGTTTCAATATTTTTTATTCCATTTTCTTACAAACTAATTTTGAACTTCTGTTGTGTTCGCTGTCATGATCAATGTTAAAAAGGATGAACAACTGAACTGCTTTCAATGTTTCTATTGTTTGAAATGTACCAATTGTGGTTCAATTTCTTTCAGTAAGTTTGTCACCGTTTTCGATTCAAAATATAACTTGAGTTTTTTCTGTGTTTTAATTTTTGAATGCAAATCAGAGGGGGTGCCCACCGCCGGTGCTTGTATAATCTACATAATTCAATTAAAATAAAATAAATGTTTAAATTTTGAGCTTTTTAAATCAAACCCTCGATTTCTCATATATTTATTTAAAATTCTTGAGCCTTAATTTTAAATTAATGAATGAGGAATTACTTACACATACAGCAAAAGTCGAAAAAATTCAAAGTGAGCATGATAAGGCACTTTTGCGGATTATAACGAGGGGTATAATTAATTTTGAAATAAAAATATACGTTGACCGTCAACATGATGACAAAAGCGTGAGACATGATATTTTTAAATTTCCTATGTCGAAAAAACCACTCTGATTTTTAAGTCGGCCCGCCGTTTTAGTACGCACACGCAGCAAACAGCATGAAAGGTTTAGTAATTAATACTATTTGGTTTAGAAGGTACATTTGTTAAAAATTACTTTTAAGTCGGTTGAATTCTTTTCAGTTCTTTGAATTCTTTATATTCTTTCGACTTCATTTCAGTTGCTTCTAATGGTTCTAAAATCTTTTAGATTCTTTTGAATTGTTTTAACAGTTTTGACTAAACTTAACTCTCGATATGAGAAAGATTTCGGGCATGGCTTGCAGTGGCCTTGATCCTTGATCGGGGGAATCCAAACTTTAACAGACAGGGCCGTGAAACATTTCTGTTGGATGTGGACGCATGATGCAACCTGATCCAACCAATGCGCTGAGAGTGCGGCCCTCGTGCTGTTTATCACGCTTGACTGAGCGCCGCCTCTCTCTCGGTTACGCGGCTCCCCTCATCAAGAAACTGCGGAGGACCTTGAAATCTTCTGAATGCTTTCAACTCCTTCAATTTCTTGAATTTTCCTAATCCTCTGAATTCCCTTAATTCTCTGAAATGCATGAAATATTTTGAATTCGCCGAATTCATCTAATACCTTGAATACTCTGAATTCCTGAAATTCACTGATGTCGTTTAGTTCGCTGAATACACTGAAATATTTTGAATTCTCTGAAGACCTGAAATTCTCTGAAATCCTTTGATTCATTGAATTCGCTGAATTACATGAATTCTTTTAATATTCTGAACTTCAATTCTTCTTAATTCCTCAGAATTCTTTGAATTACTTTTAAATCCTTCGAGTTCATGGAATTCACCGAAGTCAGACAATTCTATGGATTTAGGGAATTGCAAGAATTAAAAGAATTGATAATTCAGAGAATTGTTAGAAATTTAGACAATTAAGTGAATTCAGAGGAATTCAGAAGACTTCAAGGAAGTTAAAAGAATTCAAACGAATTCAATGAGAATTGAAAGAAATTTAAGTAAATTCAAAATAATTATAAATAATATACTAAACCAGAGAGTATTAATTACTAAACGACTAAACCCAACTGCTGTTTGCTGCTTCAGCGTACTAAAACGAGGGGCCAACTCAAAAAACTGAGTGGTTCATGGATGATTCAAAACCAATCCATTTTGATTATTAAATTTTCCAATTAGGAAAAGAAAACAATCAAAAATATATAAATACATTCATAAAAAATTGCTAAAATTCACTACATTATTTTTAAAAATTTAAATAAAGAGAAAGATTTCTTAAAATAAAATTGAGGTAAAACTATGTAAATTCAATTTAGAGAAATCTTAAATTATTCATGAGCAAACCCTGCAGATTGGAAATAATCATGAGTTTAGTGTCTCTATTTGAAAATTTTAAATTAAGATTGAAAAGAATTCCATTTTATCATGAATAATTTTTGCAAAATAAGCAGGGAAAAGATTCATAATTAAAAAATAAAATGTTCTTTTAGAATTCAGATGACCAACGTCGAAGTGGTTATTTTAAACTTACATTCCAGGTTAAGTTCTTGTAACATGGAGGAATCGATTTTTAAACGAAAAATGATGTACTGCAGAAATATTGTTCCAAAGCAGGTTTTCCAGAACCTAGCTCATACAAAAGTTCCATGCCTATTTCAGGTTCTCCAGTGTATTTTTTAAAATTCAACACTTTCTCCAGGTTTTTCAGGGTTTCAGAGTATGTAATCACACTGATTAATAAATTTTTGATTCATGAAATTACAGAATAGAATTATATTTAGATCCTTTCGAGTTCTTATAATCAGAAGTTTTGATTAAATATTAAAGAAAATAGCTCATTCAAGTTGCATTTAATCAAACAAGTTTTTCTCTGCTGAAATGAATGTGTGTTTATCATTTCATTCTGATAGCGAGTACATTTTGATTACAAGTCTGACTCGCTAATGAATGCACATTTGTTGGCGGGTGATGCTTGCTTTCAATGACGGCGGACGTTGCGCCGCCGTTTATGGTGTACGTCCCTTTTCGTTTGTAAATTATAATCCACGACTCAAAGACTGGCGTGCGACCACAATCAATCGCAGCCCTCAGGTCCAATGTTTACCAGCCAACGATGCATGGTCCCGCTTTGCCTTGTCTGCTTCTTCTTAGTGCATTCCACTCGTAAACAATCCTCGTACAATGTACATACATATGTCTGTACCAGTGCCAGATCAGATCTATGTACTAGACCTTGCATTGTTTCATTTCATCACCGTAATTATAAAGACTGGACTGCTCACCGACAATGGCCTCAGATTGCAATTGTGACTGAAAAGTTCTTGAATTTTCAATAGCCCTTGTGGAAAAATGTCACAGCAGTCTAAAACTCTAAAGTCTAATTTCCGATCTGGCCCAGACCAATTTTTAATCAACTTTCTATAAGATAAAAGTTTCTAAGAATTGCTCAACAGTTGCTATCTAGTCTTTCCAGCTTCTGACTTATCAAAAGCTTCGTCTAAACCTTCTAATCTGGAAGACATAGCCTGGACAAGATCAGGTCCTAATCAGCTTTCCATAAAAGTTTCAAAATGTTGCTCAACCATATTTTTCTTATAATCCAATCAAATTTTATTCGGCCTGGCTATCTAATGCCAGGCTAGCTGATAACTAACCCAGACTCACATGGCGATCCTGGTTTTTTCGACGGAAAACTAACAGAAAATGTATGATTTCTTAAATAAAAATCTTATTTGAAAGGGTTCGGTTCGTAAATCTGAACCTTAAGGGCCCTACTTTTTTTTGCTGTGTAAGAAGCACTGAGTAGATGCGACCAATTGACCTGGGATCGACGGTAGATACAGGATCTACCTTTGAAGATAAGAATAAGCTCCACAGCCAGTGATTGTGAAATAGCCTAATGTCATACAAACTCTGGGGTAGAAAGTGCCACTTAGCACTTTTTACCCCCCACACATTCCCATTATTTACAATCAAAATTTCTGCAACAACAAAATATTTTGAACAGTAAGCTACCTGCACTACAAGAATAAATAATTACGCATCAAATTACACATATTTCATGACAATGGCACGGAAGAATAAGTGTTGGTACCAACAAGAAACGGTGATGATAGAAGTACTTTATACACAAAAAAAAACAACTTAACCATAGCCACGATCTCAAAATCAAATTTTAGTGGCTATCAGGAGGTTATGGTGATTCGAACGAGCGACGGAAAATGTCAGATCGAGTAACAAATGTTTTGTTTTTTGTGTTATCGTAGGTGGCACTTTTTCCGCGTGGCACTTTTGACCCCGCTCTACCCCATTTTGTTAAAAAGTCGTCTTCTTGGGTAGAAAATTATTATTGTTTGTTGAAAGGTCAAGAAACAACTTATCTTTTTTGTTAACAATTCATCTTTTCGATTTAAAAGAACTGTTTTTGTATAGAATTCCTGAAAATGAAAACAAGAATCCAACGACCAAATTTGGACAACCACCATAAAATGCTCCTATTGTAATTTGAACAAAACAAAAACATTCCTTTTTTTTCTTTCCTCTTTTTTATTTTTTGTCCAAGGAAAAAGGAATTTCTTTTTTTTTGTTCAAATTACAATATATTGTAATTTGAACAAAAAAAAAGAAATTCCTTTTTCCTTGGACAAAAAATAAAAAAGAGGAAAGAAAAAAAAGGAATGTTTTTGTTTTGTTCAAATTACAATAGGAGCATTTTATGGTGGTTGTCCAAATTTGGTCGTTGGATTCTTGTTTTTATTTTCAGGAATTCTATACATTAACTTGAATATTGGACGTTAAATAGGATTTTGAATTTGATTTTAATCTAATTTAAAATTCCTAAATTGAAGAACAGTTTTTATAAAAATTCAACTGCCTTCTAAAAAATTTGTCTTTTTGTCTTGAAAATTCAATTATATGAATTTTAATCTTTTTTGTTTAAAAATTCGACAATGTGGTTGAAAATCTATCTTTTTATGCTGAAAATTAAACTATTCGGTTAAAAATTCAACTATTTTGTTAACAAAAATTATTATTTTTTGAAAATTTAACTATTTTGTTAGTCATCATTTTTGGTCAAAAATGCATCTACGTTCTAAAAATTCATCATTTTGGATTAAAAGTTCATCTTTTATGGTAGAAAAGTTACCCTTCTTGGTTCAAAAATGTATCTTTCTTGTTTGAAAAGTCACTTTTTTGTTGAAAATTTAAATGTCTTCAAAAAAATTGGTCTTTTTGGCTTCAAAATTTTACCAAACAAACTGTTTGGTTGAAAATTATTATTTTTTTTTCAAATTCGCCTTTTTGTATTGAACATTTATCTCTTTAGGTAGAAAAACTTCATTGGTTGAAAATTCACCTTTATTGTTGAAAATGCAACATATTTCGGCTTGAAATCTTAGGCATTTAAAGTGATTCGCATATTGAATTTAATATATTATCTGCATTAATTTTATTTAAAAGAATTTATAAACGTAAAATCCGTGTTTAGCCAACGGCTACGTTACTTTCGGGGGAGGGGAGGTCAAAGAAATCCAAGGCCGCCAGGCCTTCAAAAAAGTACCCTGGCGGCACCAGGCGCCGCCAGCCCTCGACTACACCACTTCTTCTAATTTAAAAATCCAATTCCCTTCACTGCATTTTAAATATTGTCATTTTTTTAAGTTTCCTAATCTAAATTGTTTGATTTGAAAATTAATTGCTTGAAAGATTTGAAAAACTGTTCATTTTTAAAAATTTGTTTAAACATGGGTTTTGAAATTGTGTATATTTTTAAATTCTGGTGATAAAAATCCAGAAACATGCTAGTTTATAACAATCTAATCAAATTTCAAATTCTGAATTGCTATACTTCTTTCTGAAAAATAATGGAACTTAAAATTGCCGTCTGCGAAACTAAAAATTGTTTCTGGCACTACGTCATGGTCATGCTTGGCTTTCAAAGCATTCTTTCCAGCTTCTGTGGCACCCTACTACTTCTTCCAACTTTACATCATTGTATATTCCACGGCTTCATATCCCAGCCATAATATTTATGCTGTGAAGGTGGCGCCAAATCTCTTCGGTTGTCGCATAGTGGACTATTCATGTGGAAACAGATAGGAATTTGTAATGCTAAAATCATAATAAAAATTGGATTACGATAACCAAAGGGCAAAGGCACCAGGCAGAGCTGACAAGAAATCGCAGAGAAAAGACCTTGCATTAAAACGTCGGAAGACAATTTTCAAGAAGACAGTCTTATCTTAATAACTTTCTGAAGAGAAATGAGAATTCTGGATATTAGATTTTATATTTTCGTTTCCAGAATACATTTATTCTCAGGGGCCGTCCATAAACTGTGTTATCAATTTTGAGATTTTTTTGTCCCTACTGCCCCCCCCCCCCTACCACCAAAAGTAACATTGCCTTTACTTATAAATATATTAAAATGTCAGACTTCACAGCCAAAAATCCTCTGAAAACTGGAGAAATAGGGTGATTTTTAACAAAAATAAAGGAGCAAATTCATTTAAATTTTCAACGAAGAAGATTTTCTACTCAAAAAGACGAATTTCGAAGAAAAGAGTTCAGTTTCCCAGCTAAAACAGCGAATGTTTTAGAAAACAATTGACTTCTAAACCAAACAGGGCGCATTTTTAAGCAAAATTTTTAATCCTTAACCAAAACGATGAATTTTCAAGAAAGAAAATTAATTTTTTACCGAAACAGGCGCATTTTCGAGAAAATACAAAATTTTCTAACAAATAGTTGAATTTTCAACTTATAAAGTATACATTTTTTATCAAAAAGGTAAATCTTAAAAAATGAAGTTTTAACAATGTAGTTCAACTTTCAACGAAGTATTTGAATTTTCAACCAGAAAAGATGAATTTTTAACCAAAAAGGTACATTTTCTTCCAAAAAGATGAATCTCCTACCATGAAGATTGATGTTCTACCAAAAAAGACAAATTTTCAACAAAATTGTTTATTTTAAAGCCAAAAAGGTGAATTATCTACAAAATTGTTGAATTTACAACCCAAATATATGATGTTTGCACCAAAAAGTTAATGAATTTTTAACCAAATAGGTAAATTTTCAATCAAAAAGATGGTTAAGGTTCTACCAAAAAAGACAAATTTTTAACGAAATATATGAATTTTCAACAAAATTGTTCAATTTTAAGTCAAAGAGACGAATTATCCACAAAACAGTTGAATTTACAAACCAAATATATGATTTTTTCACAAGGGAGTTAATTTTCTATCATATAGCTAAATTTTCGTATGAATAGTTTAACTCAACAATAATTTCATTTTCTACCAAAATAGTTGAAGTTTCTACCGGAAATATGAATTTTCAACAACAAAGTTAATTTCCAAACAAATAATTTAATTTTCTACCAAATTGTTGAATTTCAAAGCCAAAAGGTGAAATTTCTACAAAACAGTAGAATTTTTGACCCAAAAGTACGAATTTTTAGCAAAGAAGTTAATTTTCAACCAAATAGTAGCCTTCTTAATCAAAAAATATGAATTTTTGACCAAAATATATCAATTTCTAACCAAACTGTTGAATTTTCAACTATAAAAATCAACTTTCAATTAAAGATATCAATTTTCAACTAAAAATGGAATAGTTATATTTTCAGTTGAAAAGTAAATTCTCAACAGAAAAAAAATAATTTTCAACAAAACAGTTAAATTTTGAGCGCGAGAAATTAACTTTCGACTAAAATGATGAATCTTAAAAAGAAAAAGAAAAATGTTCGAGAAAAAAGTTCAATATTATACCAAGTACTAGTTTTTTCACCCAAAATAATGATTTTTAATCAAAAAAGCTAAATTTGTAACCAAAAGTGGAATATATAAATTTTCTCTTAAAAAAATTAAATTTCAATCAAAAATAAAACAAATTTTCGATAAAGTGGTTGAATAGAATAAGCCATGCGTTTCATTCTGTTAAACACCCCAGTGTAAAACTACGTGGTTTGGAATCGCCCCCCCCCCTTCTACAATGTAGACCAACTTGGCCCAACATCCAAATTTATCCACGTTGTTATACACCTGGGGTACCTGGGTGCCCATCTCCCCTTTTTCAATTTTTTAAATAATTATACAATTGAAATCGTTTTTTGTTGTTGTTTATTCCGATAAATAAATATCAAAAGTGGGTGCCAAAGGTACAAAACACTTTAAACACACAAAACACCAAAAAATTTCACCTGCTCTAACTAGCGGACCTCGCGAAATTATACATGATTAATTAATTGAATTATTATTAATTATAATGTATATTACTCAACACATTTCATGTGCATGAATCAAATAACTTTATAAGAAAAAATAATAATCCACTCAGAGTTGAATTTTTTAATGGTGGCTAACCGGGTACTCTGGGTGTGTCCGCGACGTATGTATACTTGGAATGGAAGCTTCTAATGTGTCCCCTAAGGGTTTACATTTTTCTTGTATATCTTCTCTATTCCTTTACACACCTCCCTCACACTTACTTGGTGGTGGGAGGGGTACCTCAAGTTTAAGGTGGGTTCCGAACCACCAAGAGCAACAGCTTTAAGTACTCAGAGAACCTTCTTCTCTAGAGGTACTAGTGTTCACCGCATGGGCCGCCGAGGCTCATCCAGAGTGCGAGGCGGGAATCGAACCTGCAAGCCGACGGAGTGGGTCCAAAGCCTACGCCTTAACCCCCACGACCATCGTCCCACTACGTATGTATACTTTGAACTCGATTATTTTTTCAGAACAAAATCCTAAATAAATTGTAAATGCACCGTTTGTTAGAATTGAGCTCAATAACGACGATTCGAAGGACCCAAGCAAAAATTCAATTTTATTCCACCTACTTGCAAAAATGTACCGTGGTGGATACCCGGGTTCCCGGGTGTGCACAAAAGAGTTAAAAGAAACTGATCGAAGCAAAAGCAATATTTTAATTTATTCTGCCTGCAGATTGTAAATGACGCTTCGAATAGAATAGAAATGCAGACCGTGATAGCATTATAAGCGAGTAGTCTATAAATCCCACCCAGTATAAATAACGCGACGTCTTCTGCCTATAAATAATGGAGCCGGAATTTCTATGGGCGAACAAATATATGGCGTTTGTTGGACAACGAACGATGAGACGAGAATCAATTATTTCGATTAGAATGTCGACAAACGTGTTTTTCATGATCCTAGTAGATTGATTGGCAATGAAGAAATTTTTCTATTAGACAGATTTCTGTTACCGATATTCACTGACGTCTTTGAGCCCAGATCCAAGAATCATAAAATAGTTTTTGTTAGTCAAATTAAAAACTCAAACATGTTTGCACGTAATTTTTTTAATTAGACAAAATTCTTTGACGCAAGAAACATTCACAATAAACACCCTAGTGGAAAAATTTTTACAATCAAATTACAGCCAAAATTACAGGAAAGTAAAACTTTTTTCTGTTATTTGGACGAATTTTGTACTTTTTCGTACTACAGAAATTTACCTAGGGTGACAAATATTTGGAATATTGCGAATATTGCGATGAGATAATTTTAAATTAAGATCTATACATGATAGCTATGACAACAAAACAGCTTCCATTTTTAAACTTTAAAGGAATTTAAAACAACCAATCTTTACGTTTGAAGTTTTTTTTTCTTTAGATACACTGGAGTTTCGATTGAAGCACGGTTTCGGGCATTGCTTGCCTTGGCCCTGACATTCAATCGTGCCCGTCCAGACGTAAACGGGTAGTGGCGTGTGAACCATTTCCTGATATTACGAAATATACGCACCCGCGCACTGCGCCTTTGTCCCAACGCTGCTGGTGTTTCACGCTTGGTTGACCACCCTCTCTCGACCCCGATGGGCTCCACTCTCAGCTTGAAACCACCGCGGCAGCAATTCGCGGAAGGCGTAAATCGAGCCTGCTTTAATTGAAACTCCAGTGTATAAGTGGACACCATATATGTTATTTAAAATTATGTCATTGCAATGTTCTCAATATTTGTCATGCTGGGTCGAACAAGAACAACTTTTTCACTGCAAATAGAAATTGAACAATTGATAACTCTTGGAAATAAAAATTTTTTCATTCAATGTTATAAAAACTTAACTGCAAATTAAAACACTCAAAATTGAATACTTTTGAATTTGAAACTTTAAAAATTAAAGCTCAAGACTTTTTAATGCAAACACACAATAACTCACGCTTATAAAATTGAAGGTTTTAACACTTTTCAATCAAAAGTTTTGTCAATAAAAGCCGTTAAATTGCAACATTTTTAATTTTTTACTTTGATATATTTTACAGTTCAAAGTTTTCAAGAAATAGAAATCCACGTTATCATTTTCAATACTATAAATTGAAGAATGAATCAAAAAATTTATAAGTTTCCAAAATTATATCATTTTAATCAATTTTCAGTCAGAAAAATTAATTTGTACATCAAAATTAATTTTTAAATCTTTTTAAATATTCTCTCAAAAATTTGCTTAAAAAGAAATCATTTAAAAATTTTCCAGGAATCTCATGACAAGTTTGCTATTATATTGGAACTGGATTTTTCATACAATTTTTGGAAAATCCTGCAAGATTAAAAAAATTACCTTAAAATCTTTCACATTCATTTTTGAAAATTTTGGAAATCTTTTTAAATATTCTTTTTAAATTAATTTTTGAAACAAAAATCGTTTTTAGTTTTTCTAGGAATTTTGATAAAAAATTTGTATTTTTTTGAAACCTTTTCAAATTCTTAAGTGGCTCCTAAATTTTTTGTTCCAAATCTTCAAAAATCTACATTTTGTTTTAAATGTTTTGAAATCTTTTGAAGTTTTAAATGATTTTGGAATCTTTTCAAAACTTCTAAATATACCTTAAACTTCCTTGGATTTTCTCCAAATTAATAACTGTTCAATTGTTATTTATTAATCAAAAAAAAGCTTTTTTTTTAAAATCTTCTTCAATATTCTCTTACCATTAATTTTTCCAACAAAAAATCATTAAAAATTTGCCAGAAATTTTAAGAAACTGTTTTCATTATCCTAAAACTTTTTAAGATCCTTAAAAAGTTTCAAAATTTTGGATTTTCAATAAGTTTAATATTATTTTGAAAACAACCACTTTAGATCCGATTAAAATTTATCAAACAATAACTTGCATGCAAAAAAATTCAAATATTTTTATTTTTTATTTTTAAAAAATTACTGTCTGATTAAGGGCCTAAAAACGTATTGACTCACCTCCTTTTTCTTTTATTCAAAATTGTAAGTAATTTCGTTTTTCTGATGAAAAATTGGAAACGTCTACCTATTTTTGAATATTTCAATTAATTATGTGAACTTGAATAAGCTTCTGTATTTATTTACTGCTTCCGTTTAATGGAGATGCTAAATTGCCATAGTAGTAATCCAAACGAGCTGATGTAATCACGACACCTGCAAATACATACATCCCTCGCCAGGCACCTTGTAGAACCACTAACGAACGTATCATGATTGAAACAAGGCAACTCAATGAGCTGTATAATAATGAAATGTTAATTACAATCATTTTCCCTGCAATGAATTATGCGTATTTTTACTTATTAAATACATTTATTGTAAGAAATTGATGCTTTAAAAATTCATAACTAATGAATTGTATTGAACTATTTCCATTCAAAGAGCAAACCAAATTCTCTGTTTTGAATATATTTTAGGCAAATATTGTATATTCTCAGCTTTCGAATAAGCCCAAGAGCATTAAAAAATTGGTGGAGTGTATAGACTCCACCAATGGTGGATCTTGCGCCGGCAAGCTTGTGTCGGCAATCTTGCGCCGGCAATCTTGCTTATTGCCGGCTGTTTCTCGCAAAGGGCGAAATATAAAATAAAATCGAATTACGTATACAGTCATGCAAATGCCTGAAAATATACTTTTCAACGTCAAAACTGATAAAAATCATGTTTTTGAAAAGAAAAAATATCTGTTAGCATTTTTTTCATGAAAATGCGGTAAGCGTAGACTAAATATTTTCGGTGTGAATAGGAATTTCGGTTAACATAACCGATTATTCATTTGAACTATGGAAATTGCTCATATGAATGCAAAATTATCGATTTTATTATTTGATTGAATAGATTTTGAAAAATAAAAAATTTCAAGATACGCTTATGATAAAAAATTATTTTTCACGAAAATATTTTTAAACATAAAGCTTCGTCCCAAGGTATCGATCATCTTGCTAGTTGACGTCACATAGCCTAAAGCACTTAAAATTAATTTTGAATCACGCGTGGCCACTACGTAAAAAAATTTTGTTCTGTAATTTAATTATATATAATAATCTTCAAATTCACTTTGTCCACATTGAAGCTCCTATATGTTTCCGCTCACATAGTGGCCGTGCATAAATTATGTAAAGTTGTTTTCTGAAATTTTGATTAGGGACTTGATTAGGGTTATTGGTCAAATCTTGCTGTTTCTTATGAATTTAAAAAGTAGTTCAACTTTCGAACTAGTAGTTGAATTTTCAACCAAAAAAGATGAATTCTCAATAAAAAATGAAATAGTTGATATTTTCAGCAAAAAATTCTCATTTCAAATCAAAAACAGTTGAATTGAACCATAAAAGACGAATTTTTAACAAAACAGTTGAATCCTCAACCAGAACAGATTTATTTTCAACTAAAAAGTAGCAATTTTTATAAAAAAGATAAAATTTCTACCAAAGAGATGAATTTTCAAATCGAAATAAAGAATTTTCAACAAATGAATTAAATTTTCAACCAAGAAAGATTTTTCAGTCAATAAAGAAAAAAATTCATCCAAAATGTTGAATTTTCATGCCAAAAAGACAGATTTTCTATAAAACAGTTGAATTTTCAAGTAAGAAGATTGATTTTCTACCAGAAAAGACGGGTTTTCGACAAATTACAACATTTTTAACCAAATAATTGAATTTTTAAACTTGAAAAGAGAAATATATTAAACCAAAAATAGAATAGTTAAATTTTAATTGAAAAACAAATTTCAATTAAAAAAAAAAAAATTTCCACAAAACATTTGAATTTTCAACCGGAAAATATGAATTTGTAACAAAAAAGTTCAATTTCAACCAAACAGTTGAATTTTCAACCAATTTTGTTACATTTTTAGTTAAAAAAATTAATTTTTAACCAGAAAATATGAATTTTTCACAAAATATGTAATAGATGATATTTCAACCTAAAAAATATTTTAATTTAAAACCAAAAAGAGTTGAATTTAGTCAATAAACTCGAATTTTCAACAAAAGACTTGAATCATTAACTAGAACCGAATCATTTTCAACCAAACAGTTTCACTGTAAATCAAAAAAATTGACTTTTACCAAAAAAGACGAATTTTCAACAAAATACATACATTTTCAAAAAGATTTTTAACCAAAAGGATTAAGTTTCTACCAAAAAAGACTAATTTTCAACAAAATACATACATTTTCAACAAGATAGTTAGATTTTAAACAAAAAGGAATATTTTTCAACGAAAAAAGACTAATTTTTCAACAAAATACATCAATTTTTATCAAGATTTTTAACCAAAAGGATTAATTAGACTAATTTTTAACCAAATACATGAGTTTTCTGCTACCAATGATAAATTTTCAACCAAAAATGAAATAGTTGAATTTTCATTAAAAAAATTAATTTCCAACCTAAAATGAAAATACGAATGTTCTACAAGACTGTTGAATTTTCAACAAAAAATTTCAATCAAAACAGATTATTTTTTAACCAGCCAGTTGCATTTCTAATAAAAAAGATTGAAGTTTCTACCAAAAGAAACGAATTTTCAAACAAAAAAGACGAATGTTTAATAAGATATTTAAATTTTTAATCGAACAAAATTTTTCATTCAAGAAAGAAAAGAATGTCAATCAAATTGTTGAATTTTCAAAAAAAGGACGAATTTTCAACTAAACAGTTGATTTTTCCACCAAAAAGGAAGATTCTTTAACAAAATTGTTGAATCTTCCAAACCGTCAAAACTTAAGCATTATTATTCATACATCTTTAAAATTAAAGTTTTCAATTATAAATAATCGCAATTGAACTAATAAAAAACACCACTCAAAACTACATCATTATATATTGTACACATTAAAAATTACAGGATCTTCATTTGCAAATTTTCAAGATAGACCTATTTCAAAAAGATGTTCGAAATTTTATGATTTTAAACTATAAACATTCAAAAAAAAAACTTAGAATTCGAAAATGTCTTTCAAGAACATATTATTACGAATAAAATATAAATTATATGAAAGTCTATGTAACTATCTTAGTATTTACTTGAATTTATGATTATTATTTTTTTTGCTACTTCATTTATAGTTCACCTTTTATGAAATGTCGTATATGCAAACTTTCGAGTTTAAAAATTCCAGCACTCCTAACAAATTATCGTAAACATCAAAAATGCCCAGTCTATAAATAAAGTGGAATGAATTCTTGAAACATTTTTTAAAAATAAAAAACAAAACAGTTCCAAAACTTTTTCCCTGCCCCAGTAAAATGAAACCCACCTTAAACTTTGAACCACATTTATGTTGTTTCGCCACATGTGTTCGTCCTTGGTATCGCTTGGGAAACGCATATGATTTCGAACATTGACCGGACTTAGAATAATTATCATCGGAAACTAGAGATACGCCCCTCTTCCCAGGAACCCGGAAGGCCTCTTTGGGAAAAACTGGGCGTTTCGTCGAAGAAGCAGAGTTTCCAAAGTTGCGGATGTAGAAGTAGTTGTAGGAAGTAGGACGAACAAAGTAGAGGGGTGAGGAGTGAGGACTACTCTGCTGAAGTAATTAATAATTTCATAATAAAATGCAGTTTACGAGACGGTCCAGCGTGCAGAGTGCTGCTTTCTATACTGAAGACTAAAGCGTCGAGTAATTAAAGAGACGAAAAAGGTCTTTTCTTTGATGCTGACTTCGTTTATCACAGAGAGAGAGAGAGAGAGAGAGAGAGAGAGTGCACTGAAAGAGATTTATTTTTTCAAAGATTTACATTTTTTCCTCAATATTTAATCAACGCTCAGGTTTCCAACGACTGAGCTAAACCAGGTCAACTTTTTTACTTTTAAGCAAGCCGTGGCCCCTCACTTCTTTTGATTGCAAATTGCTCAAACAAATCTCTGAATTGTTTAATAAAAATAATCTGAAAGTCTTCCGAATTCCAGGATATGATCACTTTTGGTCTACAGAATTTTTGTCAATATTTAGGGGGCGAAAGAGCAAATGAAGATAGGAAGCCGTTTGATGTCTTCACATGCGCAGTTTTGTGATGCGAGTGCAGTTCAATAATTAAATTTATGATAAAATCGCTCTTACGCAAGAAATATAATTTTGAATATTTCTGAACTTAATCAGTATTGGCACGTGTGAGGCAGAGCAGGAAAAGTGCTGAAAAAAAGTAACCTTTCGATGACAATAGTAACTCCAGCGCTTCCTTCACCCAGATCTATTGAACGGTGTTAACTTGCTTCTGCAGTTATCATTGGCATCGAACGGTTACTTTTTTCTACCATTTCTCCTGCTGTGCCTCCCACGTGCTAAGAGTTATTATTAAAGTCAGAATTATTCAAAATGATATTTTTGCGTAATAATGATCTTAGCATAAAATTAATTATTGAACTGCACTAGCATCACAAAACAGCTCATATGGAGCCATTAAAAAGTTTCCTATTTTAATTTGTTCTCAAGATTAAATATCTGGAATAAATCACCGTAAAAAGTAAATTATTGAATATATCAATATTTTGAAGAATGTACTGCATTAAAGAATGTTGAAAAAATATCCGAGAATTCTCTCAGATGTTTCCTAACGTCGACCTTCAAAAAGGAGGCCAAAAAACCTTGTTTTTGGGATGTTTTGCCCTCTAACTACTGATAAAAATTGTTTAGGATAAAAATGATCATATCGTTAAATTTGGAAGATCTTAAGCTTTCAGATTGTTTTGATTAAATAATTTAGGGATTTTTTTGTAACGAGGTGCAATCAAAAGAAGTGAGGGGCTCTGACTTTTGATCCCGACCCTAGCATCGCGTATACTTTTGCGATTCGAGGGGGAAAATAATTTGGAACACAAAATAAAAATTTCAGATGAATTTTTTTCATAAGAAAGATTGATGTGCTACCAAAGAGAAGAATTTTCAATAACATGAATCAATTTTCAACAAAGATGTTGAAGTTTTAATAGAAAAAGGCGAATTATATACAAAACATTTCAATTTCCAACATAAAAATATAATTTTTTAACATAAAACCTAATTTTCTGCAAAATAGTTCAATTTTCTTCCAAACACTTAAATTTTTATTAAAATAGTTTCATTTTTAACCAAATATTTGAATTTTTAACCAAAAATGTGAATTTTCAACAAAAAAGTTAATTTTCAATCAAATTGTTGATTCTGTAACCAAACCAAAACGAATTTTTAATAAAGTAGTTCAAATTTCAATCAGGTAGTTAAATTTTTAACAAATAAAGATGAATTTTCAACAAAAGTGTAATAGTTAATACTTCTGTCAAAAAAGAATTTAATTTTAAATAAAGAAACCGTTAAATACACTCAAAAAAGTAGAATTTCCAAGAAATCAGTTGAATCCTGAAGCAAACCAGATTAATTTTCAACCAAAGAGTTGCATTTTTAACCCAAAAAGATGATTTTTTAACCAACAAGATTGATTTTCTGAAAATGGAATAGTTAAATTGTTACCCAAACAAATGAATTTCTCAACCAAATAGTAAAATGTTCAAAAAAAGAGATGAATTCCGTAACAAAAATATAATAGTAGACTTTTCAACCAGAAATGGTTGGATTTTCTTAATGGATTCTATTAATTCAGTTCATATTTAGAAAAAAAACGAGAAAAAAGGAACTTTTTTGCTCGATTCAAAACTGCAACGAAACTATTTGAAATTAGCACAAAAGAAAGCTTGCACTCAGAAAAATGATTGTTTGTATTGAAAAAACTTTTGTTTCACCCTATATCAAAGAGAGTTTGTTTGATTCAAATAAAATTTGTTTGTGGCAAACAATCGTGCGTTTGAATCAAATACATTTTATTTGAATCAAACAAATATTTGTTTATATAAATAAAATATTTTTTTGACTCTATATCAAAGAAAGAATTTGTTGGATTCAAACATTTTTCTGAGTGTGAGGTTTTTCTGAGTGCGAGGTTTGACTTTGTGCAATGTTTTTTCGAGTGCGAGGTTTTTCTATGTGTAATGATAATTGAGCAAGAATGATCTCTTAGTCACTAACTTTCAAGAAATAAAAAGTATTATTTGAGTCATCATAAGACGTAAGAAACGATAAATTAGAGCAGAGTTTGATTACTCGGAATGCAAATGTAAAATACATATATATAAGCTCGATTTATGTAGCTTAAAGAAAGTTGTCACGTAATTCGTTCGAGTGGCCTTGCGTCACTGAATATTCGGCTAACTATTCGCTCATGCTTTTCGCTGTATAGGGATGATGATCTCTGACCTCAGAGACCGCTCTTCATTATGAACACACACGCGTGCTGATTAGGCCAATGCTAACAAGGAGAGACTAAATAGGACTGACAAAGTTCTATATGTCTGTCGGCTCCTTTAAAGGTAATGTCATCAGACAGAGACTCTTATTAAAGCATGCTAATTGTCATCACTGATCAGAGCTTCTCAACCTTATCTAAACTTCTTATTTTTGGAATTGATAATAAGCATTACACTGAAAACAAAAATTACTGGATCCAAGGATATCTGTTTCTTCTTTGTTTGGTTTATTTTCTTCATACTAACGATTTGATATACTTTAGTCGAATAAATATTGTTGACAGGTAAAAAAGTCATACCTTGACACAAAGAAATCAATTCTTTGATGATATTTCTTTAATACAAAGAAAAATTTCTTTGCAATACGTGTAGAAATTATTAAGTCAAACACCCGAAGAAATATTTCATCGCGCGGGAGGGTCTGCTCAGTCAAGCGTGACCAAAGGCTCGAGGGCCGCACTCTCAACGCGTTAGTAACCAACCCTACCTGTTTACGTTCGGACGGTCTGGATTTAGTTTCAAGGCTACTGAAACCAAAGCCCGAAACCGGTATTCAATCCAAGTTCCAGTGTAAATCAATTCCTTGAAGTGATAAATACGTATTTAAATTAAGTAACTTATCCATGTGTGGATCAAGCAATATTAAGGTTTTTTTTAATGAAAGAAATATTTTGTTCAGACAAATAATTATTCATCAAAATGAAAAAAAAATATTTATCGGATGCTAAGAGTTGACACGATTATTGCAATCAAATAATAATTATACGCATTTAAAAATATTTTTCAAATGTATATATTGATCTATTTTATTGAAAGAAATCGTCGCTTGAATGAACAATCCATTTTCAACTAAAAATAGATAAGTTAAATTTTCAGTTAAAACGATAACTTTTGAACCAAAGAAACACAAATATTTACCAAAATAATTTAATTTTTAAACAAAAAGGATGAATTCTCGACGAAAAATGTCATCGTGACAATTCGACCAAAAAAGATTCTAATTTTGAATAAAAAACCGTTGAATTCAACCGAAAAAGATTAATTTTCTACCAAAAGCGATGGATTTTCAAAGCTGAAAAGTTTAAGTTTTTAGAATACAGTTTACTTTTAATCCGAAAAAGATGATTTTTCAACAAAAAAGTTTTCTTTTAACCAAGAGTGACGAATACTTACCAAAATAGTTTGATTTGAAACAAGAAAATTCATTTTGAACAAGAAAGATGAATTTCAAACAAATAAGAAGACTTTTCTTCAAAAAAAAGATGAAATTTTAACACAAAAGGACCAATTTTCTATTCAAAAAGACGAATGCTCAATGAAACAGTTAAAATTTCAACTAAAGAAGATAAATTCTGAACAGAATAGTTGAATTTTCAACAACAAAGTTAATTTCCTACCAAGAAAAATAAAATTTCAGAAGAAATTAATTTTAAACTAATTAATCTTTTCAAAAAAAGGATTAAACTTCGAGCAAAAACTGTTGCATTTTTAACTAAATAGTTAAACTTTTTATTTGAAAGGACGATTTTTCTATCCAGGAAGACAAATCTACAACAGAATAGTTGAACTTTCCGCGGAAAAGATTACTTTTTAACAAAATAGTTGAATTTTCAACAAGAAAGTTAATTTTAAACAAAAAAAGATGAATTTTCAACAAAAAAAGGCTTTTCTACCAAAAAAGATGAATTTTTAACCCAAAAGGATGAATCTTCTATTCAGAAAGACGAATGGTCGACTGAACAGTTGAATTTTTTACCAAAAGGGATGACTTTCTTACAAAATAATTGAATCTTCAATATGAAAGTTAATTTTCAACCAAGAAACATGAATTTTCAACAACAACAAAATTCAACCAAATGATTGCATTTTCAAATAAGAATGACCAAAATTCAACCAAGAATTGTTGCATTTTCAACCAAAAAGTTGAATTTTTTATCTAAAAGGACGAAATTTTTATCAAAGAAGACGAATGTACAACAAAACAGTTGAATTTTTCACAAAAAAAATGACTTATTAGCAAAATAGTACAAAATATCACGGGGCTCGAAACTGCTCAAGCTAAAAAAAATAGTAAAATAGTGACCATACTTCTCTCAAAAAAGTAAAAGTAAAATATATTGAATATCGTAAATAATTGAGGCCTCACCAGAGGGACAAGCGCGACCAAGATAATAGCTTACAAATGCTTACTAAAAAAAACGGTCGGTAGGAAGAAATGGACTCTACCGGTCGGTAAAACAGGTTTTTTGTGTTGGTAAGGTAGAAATATTTGCGTGTAGTCCGTTTCTAGTATAATCAATAATGTCAACGAATAAGAGGTTATATCACAGCTATCACTATTTTTATTCAAAATAACTTATTCTTCTGGCGGTATATGTTTTAAGGTAATTTTTTCAGTTCATAAACTAGAACAGAAGCGAAACATCATATTTTTCCATCTTTAGATGTTTTGATTTTCATAAAAAGCTGCGGTCGCCTTTACCCTCCGGTGGGGGGCAAAGCCGACGACATACAGCTTGCTAGAAATAATTTAATTATCGAATCATTGTTTTATTATTGTAATTAATACTTATAGAAATATGATATAAAATAATGTAGGACTCGAAATGAGAAAAAATTGATCAATTCCACTTCTTATTAACTTTAAAAAAATCATTGACTGTTAACTGGTCGGCGCTGCCCCTACTCACCCTAGTTGAATTTTCTGCGAAAACAGGGGAATCTTTAATCACAAAAGACGAATTTTCAGCAAAATATGTACATTTCTAACAAAAAAGACGAATTTTCAACTAAAATGATGAAGTGTCAACCAAAAAATAAAGGTTTATTAAAAATTGTTCAATTTTTAACCGAATTTTAACCAAATTTGCAATTTTGATGAGGATTTCCCGGCTCTAAAGTGCCAAATTTCCTGAAAAATTTTGAGTTTTCACATTTTTCACAAGTTTTTAAATAATACAATTAACGAATTAATTCATTTCGGACGAAAAATGTAACCAAAAGTAGCCTTTTCATAAATTAAGTGACTTTTTAGTAACCGCGGATCAAAAAAGTAACGAATTTGCTAAAAAGAAACCGTTCCGAGCCCTGTTTTGCAAAATAACTAAATTTTTAACGAAATAGTAGAATTTTCAACTAAATCCGGACCGAGGCAGATTTTTTCTCATTTCTCCAAAAATTATTTGACCAGTACAATCGACAAAATTTAACATAAGAAATTTACTAATTAACCTGGTCGACAACCTAACATCAATTCTCCAAAAGGAATTAAGTTTCAACCAAAAATAGTTGGATTTTCTTATCGGGTTCTAATAATTCAGTTCACAATTAACCAAAAAAGGAGAAAAGGGGGAGGAAGAGGAAATTTTTTGCAAAAAGGGGAAAGAAGATGAATTCTTTTTAAAAAGGGTAAAAATAGGGATATAGGGCAAAGAGTTTGAAGTCTGCTATTTAGAAGTCAGGCCAATCAAAGTTCAATTAAACAAAATTAAGGTGAATCAAACCCAATTTAGAGAAGAGACTAACAAAAATAAAGCAATCTTTACCGTTTCGGGATATAGATTCCTGTTACCGACATTTACCGATATCTAGAGCATTCGAAGGTTCGTGTCCGTGCTAAATGCTAAATTGATTGATTTTAGTAACTTGCGGTATCAATTTTCTTGTATTTAATTTTGATTATTTATATCTTTGGACGCAATTAAAGTTTCAGAATGATTTAAACCGAAATTCAAATTGCGTTGTGCTTTGTGGAATATGATGTTGAAATGTGAGACAAAGTTCGTGAAACCAGAATGAGCTTGAAAGTACAGAACATGTACAAGTATGTTCACATAATATTAACCTGGCCAGCAATAATCTGTAAAAAAGCCAGGACAAAAAAAATACATGTTTTCAGGTAACTTTTTTTTACAGCCAAAATATACTTTTCACGAAACATAGAAATTGTAGGTCTAGTTGAACTAAAAAAAGTATCATATGTGAAATTTCTCATACGAATACAAAGTCTGATTTTATGGCCCAAAACCCGTTTTTTGGTGATTGTTCATTTTATCGCGGTGAAAAATCACGACGCTACAATGGATAATATTTCGAAGATTTTCGTTTCTTCCAAATTTAACAACAATTTAACGAAATTTTTTAAATCCAATATTTTTTTCTGTTGCTATAATCAAAACGAGTTAAATTCCGTATGTAATAAGATTTTATTTTATTACTGTTGGTTGAAATTTGACTGAGTTATAGAATTTTGAGCTAATTCAATTATAATTTTTAATTAAATAATTAAATTTTCAACAAAATAGTTTAATTTTGAACCAAATTGTTGAATTTTCAACTGACAAAGATAAATTTTCTACCAAATGAATTCATTTTAAACAAAGAGATTGAACTTCAACCAAAACAGTTGAATTTTTAAGTAGAAAGGATGAGTGTTAACAAAATACTTGAATTTTCAACAAAATAGTTTAATTTTCAACAAAAAAGTAAATAGTTGATGTTTCAACCAAAAAAGCAACGAATTTTCAACAAAATAGTTAAATTTTCAATCAGATTTGAACTTTGAAAAAAAAAAATTTGAACCAAATAGTTGTATTTTTAACCTAATATTATAATTCTTAACCTAATTTTCAATTTTTAAGTAAAATGATAAATTTTCAGTAAAAAAATATGTTGACAAAATAATTTAATTTTCAACTGGACATGAATGTTCAACTAAAATGATGAATCTGCAACCAAGAAAATGAATTTTTAACAAAGTGGGTCAACTTTTAACCAACAAATTTCCAACCTAGAAGACGAATTTTCTACAAAACAGTTGAACTTTCAACCCTGAAAACAATAATTTTCTTCCAAGAAAAAAGGAATTTTAAACAAAATAATTTAATTTTTAATCACAGAGATGAATTTACAATTGGAATGATGAATCATTAACCAAAAACAAAGAAGAATTTTTAACAAAGTAGTGAACTTTTAACCCAAAAGTTAACTTTTCTAACCAAATAGACGAATTTTAAACAAATAAAGATTTTTCAGTCAAGAATGAAATTTTTTTTATCAAATTGTTGAACTTTTAAGTCAAAAAACAAATTTTTTGTAAAGCGAATATATAATTAAAAAAAAAAGGTTAATTTTCTTCCAATCAGTTGCAGTTTCAAACAAAAAACAGAAAATTAAAAAAAGGATTAGTTATCTACCAATAAAAACAAAGTTTTAATAAAAAAAATTGACAAATTAAATTTTCAGGTAAATAACTAATTTTTAATAAAGAAAAAGATTTTTTTTAAATAGTTAAATTTCAAGCCAAATAGACTAATTTTCAACAAAAGAAGTAAATGTTCTAGCAAGAAAGATTTTTCAGCCAATACAGAAAAAAAATTTCCATCAAATTGTTGAAATTTTTGGCTAAAAAGACGAATCCTTTACAAAACTGTTGAATTTTTAACCGAAAAATATGAATTTTAAGACAAAAAGTTAATTTTCAATTAAATAGTGAAAAATTCTACCAAAATAATAAAATTTGTAACCCAGAAAAAAAAATTCAACAGAACAGTTTAATTTTTCAGCCAAAAATACGATTTTTCTACAAAATAGTTGAATTTCTACACAGAACATATACATTTTAAACTAAAAGCGATCAATTTTTAACCAATAAGGAAATAGGTAAACTTTCAGTTAAATAAATTAATTTTAAACCAAAATAAAATAAATATATAACAGAAAAAAATACAAGGCAAATAAATTACTAATAATACTGTGATAGGGTAGCCCCGAACTTCATTTTCAAAATTCTCTAAGTTTACTCTGATCAAATTTTTATTTTTCCTGGCTATTAATATTCAAATACTAAAATTTTAATCTTGTACCATTTTTAACATATAATCTTTTATACACGAAATAAAACAATTTCAAATAAAAATAAAAATTTGTCGAATTTAGTAGCCTTGACAGTTATTTAAAGCACCTCTTATAGAAATTTCCTGACTTTTGCCAGATTTTTTTCAAACATCCCTGACTTTTCTCTGATTTCTAGGCTTTCCCTGACCTAGTACACTCTACAAATAGTGTGGGATAACTCAGGCAAATTTCACCCAATTCCAATCAATAAAGGTTATTACGCGCGGAATTGATCATACTTTCAATATATTGACAGCAAAAAATTATTAAATTTTAAAAATGTCATTAAATTGTTGTTAAAGTTGAACAAATCGGTAATAAATGAGAAACTTTGAAATATATTCGATTACAGCTTCGCGATTTTCACCGTGATCAAATGAACAATCTATTGTTAAAAAGGTGTGTTCCAGGTTCTTCCAGGTAAAAAAGAATTCAAGGACTTTTCCAGGTTTTAAAGGATTTTCAGCACCGGGGTCTCAGTATTAAAATAAACCATTTGTAAGCCGATAATTACGAAAAATTAATCCTCCTTCATTATCTAACCATTCTAGCCGATTATTTCCGACGTAACAAAGAATGATTCATGAACAGCAATACGTGAGCTAATGGGCTTAATTAAAGTTCTGTCGAGTTTAGAGTTTCCCGCAAAGTTCGAGACCACCATTGAGACGTTATTGGTTAGATTGTTAGAAGACAAAATCCAACATTCCTGGGTTTGTGTGTGTACTTACACGTATGTATCGTGTAGCAAAAAGATGGTACATACTATAGTTATAGTTACTATGAAGTTAAGAGGCCCGGGAATTAACATACGCCATTGTCCTGCCAAGCCTCGAGAAACCTTCAACAATGAACCTTTATCCTTTGCAGGGTGGTGTACTGTACACTTTCGAACCTGTCAGTCCGCGATATCGTCTTCTAATGAACCGTGAGGGCCATAAAATTCGATGCGGTTTCAATTTTCGGTGAGCGAACCATCCTACGTTTTTGGATTTGTCAGAGTGTGAGAATAACATTGTTAAAGAAACAACCACTGTAGAAATAGCTTCACCGGAACTCTTTAAAAATAAACCAGTTCAAACTCACTGATTTCCAGTGAAATCTCACTGGTTGGAACAGCCAGAAGTGTGTCACTGACAATCAGTGAGATAACACTGATTCACTCAGTGAAATTCCGTCTCTGGTTTAATCAGTGAGGTTCACTGGTTTCTCAGTATCAGTAAACATATTGTCGTACGCGTTATCATTTGCAAAATTATCTTTTAAAAACCGCACTTTAATCTCACAACAATGAATTAGGAACAATTTTAGTTCAATCCTGATTCACCCAGTCAAAGTGAAAAAATGACTGGTTCGCTAGTGATAATTCAAAATACTGATTAAACCAGTGAAAATTGCATTGGTTCAGTTCAGGAGCGAAAAGAGAAACTCAGGGTGACCGAAAAACTTTTATAAAAATTTCCAGATTTTTTCCTGAACAATTTTTGATTTGCGCTGACTATTTCCTGTACAGAACACTTCCCGAAAAAACCTGGTCTTTTCTTTGAACTTGGTCCCAATGGCCGAAAGAAAAAGCGAGGTTTAGACCTACGCTTTAGGCCATGTCCGCTTAAATTTTTTCACTCAACAAAAAATTAATTAATTTTTACGTAAATTGAACTAAAAATGTAGTATTTTTAACAAAAATAGTATTAATTAAATAATCCGATAAAAAAATTATAATTTTATAAAATTCCATAAAAATGACATAAAATCATGTTAAAAACTGACAAATTATTTTATTTTTCAAATTTTTTCCATAATTTGTGAGAAACAATAAATAGTTCAATTAATTATTATTCGTTGATAGCACAGCTATCAAGAGTTTTAAAAACATTATTTAATTAATACTATTTTTGTTGATATTACTGCACTCTCCGTCAAATTTGCGTGAAAATTAATTAATGTTCTTTTATTTAAGGCCATGTGACGAGTGGGTCACGTGATCGGATTCCTACCTTACCGACACTTTTTTAAATTGTAAACTTATTTTCACACGAATAGCCACATCGAGTTGAAAATCTGGGATAATAAATAAGAAGCAATAAGAAAGGTGCGTCTGGTTCTAAATTTTAATAATCATGAAAAAAGCAAAAAAAAATTATTTACAAAAAAAACTTTTTTATAATTATAAAAATTTAGGACCAGACTCACCTTTCTTAGTGCTTCTTATTTATTATCCCAAATTTTCAACTCGATGTGGCTATTCGTTGTGAAAATAAGTTTACAATTTAAAAAAGTGTCGGTAAGTTAGGAATCCGGTCACGTGACCCACTCGTCACATGGCCTTAAAGCAATTAGTTTATTTCAATAAAAAGACATGACTTTTCTACCATAGAAGATGAATTTGCAACAAAACAGCTGAATTTTTTTATCAAAAAAGATAACTTTTCAACAAAGTAGTTCAATTTTCAGTAAATTAATATAATTTTCCACAAATAGCTAAGTTTCTAACCAAGATGTTAAATTTTCAAGCTACGAAGATGAATGCTCAATCTAATAGTCAAATTTTCAAAGAAAAAGATTAAACTTCAACCAAAAACCATTCCATTTTTAACCAAATAATTTAATTTTTAGGAAGAAAGTTGAATTTTTAAGAAGGAAGTTGAATTTTCAACAAAAAATATGAATTTTCAGACACAAAAAAACACGTTTTCTGTTGATATAGACAAATGTTCAACAAAACGGTTGAAATTTCGACCAAAATGATGACTTTTTAACAAAATACTTGAATTTTCAACAAAAAAATTGAATTTTTAAAAATGTAGTTGAATTTTCAACAAAATGCTTGATTTTTCTACCTAAAGAGATGAATTTTCAACAAAATAGTCCAAAATTAAAAAAAAAGATCGAGCTTTAACCAAAAACAGTTGCATTTAAAAACAAATAGTTAAATTTTCGAGTCCAAATGCCGAATTTTTTAAAAAACAGTTTTGATCTTCAATTGGAATTAACGTTGAATTTACAAACAAAAAGATTAATTTCAAACGAAAAATGTAATAGTTGATAATTCAACCAAGAAAAAAATCAAATATGTAACAAAGTAGTTACATTTTAAACCAGAGTTGAATTTTCAATTAAAAAATTCAATTGTGAACATAATAGTTTAATTTTTAACCAAATAGTTGAATTTTCAACCTGCCAATACGAATTCTAAACAAAAAATGTAATAGTTGATATTTAAACAAAAAATATGAAATTTCTTCCAAAAGAGATGAATTTGAAAACAAAAAAGATGAATTTTCACCAAAATGTATGAATTTTCAAACAAATAGTTGAATTTTCAACCAAAAATGAAAAAGTTAAATGTTCAGTGAAAAAAATATTTATTTTTAAATTTTCAACCAAAGAGATAAAGTTTTAAATAAAATAATAAATTTTCCAACCAAAAATACAAAGTTTCAATAAATAAAGATTTTTCAGTCAAGAAAAGTGGAAATTTCAACCCAAAAAGATTAGTTTTCTGCTAAAGAAGACAAATTTTCAACTAAAAAGATCAAGTTTCAACCAAAGAGTTCAATTTTGAATCAAAGGGTTCAATTTTCATCCAAAGAGTTCAATTTTGAACCAAAGACACGAATACTTACAACAACAAAAAAACACATTGTTAACAAAGTTGTTCAACCTTTAACCAGTAGTTGAATCTTCAATTTAAAAAGATTAATGTTCAACAAAATAGTTGAACTTCCAACCAAAGAGCTGAATTTTCAACTAAAATTATGAATCTTCAACTGGAATAGTTAAATTTATGGCTAAAAAAACAATTTTCAAGCAAAAAAACGAATATTCAACCAAAGAGATGAATTTTTAACAAAATAGTTGAATTGTCAACCAATGAAGATTAATTTTCAACCAAAAATTTGCATTTGTATCCAAAAAGATTAAATTTCTACTAAAACAGATGAATTAAAAAAAAAAATTTCACAAAATAGTTGAATTTTCAATCAAGAAAGATTACAACGGTATTCTCAACAACAAAAAAATTAATTTTCTACAAAAAGTTCCTTTTGTACCAAAATAGTTGAATTTTCAACCTAAACAGACGAATTTTTAACAAAGCCGAACACAGCAGTTGAATTTTCAACCAAATTATAAAATGTTTAACTAAAAATAAAATCGTCAGAAGGAAGTAAATGCAAAAAATATAAATGCAAGGTAAATAAATTACTGAGAAAAAAAATTATATCAGGGTCTGATCAATTTTTTCATTTTTCCGGAACAAAGAGGAGAATTCAAAGAGCAGAAACTTAATCTTGTAAAATTTTTAACATAGAATATTTCATACACGAAATAAAACAATATCAAATTTAAATTTCAAAATTCCAAATTTATCATCCGTGACAGTTATCTGAAGTGCCTCTTATAGAAATTCCCTGACTTTTGCCAGATTTTTTTCAAAATCCCTGATTTTCCCTGACCAATAAAATTCTCTGACTTTTCCCTGATTTTCCTGAAAACTGTAATTTTTAATACACAGTAAAAATAGCGTTTTTCCTATTTTTCGTTCTTTTATGTATCTTGATTAACTTCGAGGAGTCTTCTTATTGATGAGAATGAATTAAAAATGACTTCAGATTCTTTTTTTCCAAAGTAAAATGTTTTCAATAAAAAAAATTAATTTGTTGAGTTTTATTTTTTTACTGTAAGAGAGAAACGATAATAGAACTTAGCAAAAATTCTGGTTAAAATAACCAGAATGTCGAGTTGATTACGAACTTAAAAGAAATTCTGGTTATTTTAACCAGAATTGTGATTATTGGTTCTAGAATTTTTGAGCAGGATTTTAAGCGCCATACGTTTCTTTAAAATATATTTTTACGAACTAAACTCTGAACTCTAAAATCTAAACTAAACTCTGAAGTAAAGAGTTGATTATTTGTGTGAGGTATAGTGACTCTTTTGGAAGTAATTTAAGTACGCCAGAAATTAAAATACTTAAGATGTCTACCGCCTGCTATGCTCTTTTCCTGAAAGCGAAGCTGTTTTGACAGATGACACCCTGGAAAAGCGAAACACATGTTACCCAAATTCTACTGGGAGTCTTCATTTTCCACTTCCGAGTACACCCTCTTTTTTCCTTCCAAAAAGCACGACCCTCAGAACTTGTGTTTTTCACTGTATTAGAAGATTTCAACTTTGTTAGATTTTCAAAATCGAATAAAAAATTATTATTTATATAAACTCACTAGTCAAAAATAAATGATAAATATCAATGTAATTCAACTCAAATTTCCTCATGAGGATCATAAGATTATTCTATAAAGTTCCTAAAATCTAAAATATTTTTTGTCCCTGTAAACAGTTACAATTTCACACTTCTCTTGTATCGATAGCAACTTAAAGGAAAAACAATTTTGTTTTGGACCTAGAAAATCAGGGTTGAGACTAAAACGTAAAAAAATGTTAAATTTAATCATATTATTTCTTATTTTTGAAAGAGGTTTCTTAAGTTTTCCAAATCCGTACAGAAATTTAAAAAGCTTAAAAATTAATAAAATAGTTTTTCCTGAAGATTTCTACAAAAGCTGCAGGGGCGTTTTTGGATATATTCAACCATTTTTTGAATATTTCTAAAAATGTGAATTTTATTCTCAAAAATAGTTGTTTCTTTCTTTCTAATTTAGATGTTCTAAATTTCTTTTCTGAATCTGGTGGAGTTTACCGTCCTCTTTCAAAATCCGTTAGAAAATTTAAAAATTTTAAATGACCACAATGGCGACTGCTTATTTGAAAATATAAAAAGTCGATTTTCACAAAAAACCCATACATGTATTTTTGGCAATTTTTTGCTAAATTTGGCCTTTTATAGGGAAGAAATCCTGTGAATTTTATGCGGGGTAAAGCAGTTTTGTGGACAGGAGAATTGTTTTCTTATAATCGAATTTTCGAATTCTTCTCAGAAATATCTTGCTTCGTTTAGGAGAAAAATTAAATTTTCAGCAAAAAAATTGCCCCTACCTCAAAAATGGTTTAGCCCGCATAAAGCTGATTCGATGTTTGCAATCGATTTTTGAAAACATAAAAAGAGGATTTTCCGGCAAACCCCTCCTTGTTTATTTTTTGCAATATTTTCTTTAAGTTTCTCCTCATATTGGAGAAGCATTTTATTAGTTTCATTAGGGCAGAACCATTTGTGAGGCCGGGAGAATTTTTGTTTCTGCAAATTTAATTTTAAATATTTTCTTCTAAAGGAAGCCAGATATCGCAAAAGACCAAGAGGGATTTTTAGGAGAACTTTTCTAGATGTGCCAACTTTCATGCTATTTTTTTTTTGTATCTTTTGTTGTTCTTGAGAAAAATTCAATCTTAAGAAAAAAAATTCTCCTGTCCAAAAAATGTTTAAGCCCGCTTAAAACTCACAGGATTTCTTCCTTATAAAAGGCCAAACTTATCAAAAGATTGTAAAAAAATATAATTATGGTTTTTTGTGAATATCGACTTTTTATGTTTTCAAACAAGACTTCGCCATTTTGGTAATTTTTAACTTTTTTATAATTTTCCAACACACTTAGAAAGAAGACTGTAAAACCCCACCAGAACCTGAAAATAAATTTGAACATTTCCTTAAGTTTGCTGGGAAAACTTTTAATGATTTTTCATTTTGAAAAATGAATGATAAGAGAATATTTGAAATGATTTTAAAAAAATTGAATTAATATATAGCAATTGAACAATTATTAATTTTTAAAAAGTCGAGGAAGTTTAAGATATATTTAGAAGTTTGGAAAAGATTCCAAAATAATTTAAAACTTGAAAGGATTTAAAAACATTTAAAACGAAATGTAGATTTTTAAAGATTTTGAACAAAAAATTTAGAAGCCTTTTAGGAATTTTGAAACGTTTCAAAGAAATATAAATTTTTTATCAAAATTCCTAGAAAAAATATAAATTATTATTTTTTAAATTAATTTTAAAAGAATAGTTAAAAGTATTTTCAAAATTTTCAAAGTAGAATGTGTAAGATTTAGAGGCAATTTTTTTAATCTTGCAGGATTTTCGAAGAATTGTAGGAAAATTTTGAGTTTCAAGGTAATAGCAAAATTTTCATTAGATTCCTGGGAAATTTTTAAATAATTTTTTTCTAAACATATTTTTAGGAGAATATTTAAGAAGATTTCAAAATAAATTTTGATGCATAATTTAATTTTTCTAGCTTAAAATTTAATAAAATGATATAATTTTTAAAATGTATACATTTTTTTATTCATTCTTCAATTTATAGCAATGAAAATGATAGCGTGGATATCTATTTTTTTAAATGTTTCAACTGAACAATTAAATTTTGCAGTTTAACGGCTTTTGATAGCAACATTTTTAACTGAAAAGTGCTAAAAGCTTCCATTTTACACGCGTATATTATTGAGCGTTTGCATTAAAAAGTTTTAAGATTCAATTTGAAAAGTTTAAAATTCAAAAGTATGGATTTCACTTTGTGTTTTTTAATTTCCAGTTAAGTATTTATAAATTTAAATGACAAAAAATATAATCCTCACGAGTTTGATCTTTTAATTTCAATGACTATGTTCAATTCTTTCTCAATTTGTCAATTTTTATTTGCAGTAAAAAAGTTGTTCTTTTCCGAGCTAGGATGTCAAATATTGAGAACATTGCAATGACATAATTTTAAATGATATGTATGGTGTGCAATCGATTCCTATATAATTGAAAAAAAACTTCAAACGTAAGGATTTGTTTAATAACGATTATTCATTATTATATTTTAATATCCCAGGTGAAAAAGTTATATATTTTTTATATATGTAAGAGAAGACAATGATATTTTTATTTGTTTGATAAATTTTTGATTGTAAAACAAATGAAAAATATGAGTGTTTTGTCCACTATATAATATATATGAACTATATATCGCAAGAGAACCAAATGCGGATCAGGGTCCAAATGCGGATCAATCTTGTTTTTTACCGTGAATTGAGATAATGATTTAAAAAGTTTTGTGAAATGTTTAGCCCAACTAATAATTGACAACCTAAAACTAAATTTTTGTAGGTGGCTACACTGCTTCTACAAAAAATAATTTTTTTCTACGTTGTGGTAACTTTGACATTTCTCAATGTGGTTGAGTTGGGTGAAATTACGGTGAGTGACAAATTCTTTAATATTGCAATAGATATTTATTTGAAAGCCATAAGACTTTGAAAGAATATTCCTAAAATCATGAAGTTTCAGTAAATTAATTTCATACCTAACCTTAAATTCTACTTAAGATTTTCGAAACTTATAAATTAATATTTACTCTTCTTTTTTCTGTTGGATTGTCAACATATTTTTATAAAAGTTTCGTAAGTCACTAATATTATTAAATTAATTAAAAAATGATGTAATAGTTATTAAACTTGTGATAAAAATTTACAAAAGTCAAAAGTTATCATGGTTCTATAATTTTAATTTTGCAGTCAGGGAAACATAAGTAATAATCTGTTGCATTTGTCCATATTTATTTTGCAAAGTAAATGTGATCAAAGTTTCAAAACGAAACAACTTTTAATGAATTTGAATCCGTTTTATTATGGTCGCACTTTTTTGAGAACCGATTTTTTAATTATTTTCTAATTCTTGTGACGTTTTTAGGATTATCGATCAGCTGCACCATGTCCTTACAAAATGCCTTCGAAGCAATTAGAGAAGAAAGACTTTCGATTCTAGTGCATTTTTAGCGTTGAACACCGCATTAGAGTTCGGGCCCATTTTTTTAATTTTTATTACTCAAACTTATATTCTAACATCTGCTTTTTAATAAAAATGTTAGTTCCAATCCTTTTTGACACTGATCCGCACTTGGACCCGGGGTCCAAATGCGGATCAAAATCATACCTTTACAAAAAATGTTCTCATACTTTTAAAAATTAATTTTGAAAATCGGCACTTTGTTTTTTTGAAGCTAAAGGATCACCCTAATGTTTTCTAGAAGAGAAATTCATTTTGGATTAGAACTGTATTTTTAAACAAGTAGTTTCTGAAACCTGATCCGCATTTGGTTCCCTTGCCCTACACTTTTTTCACCCGGGATTCTACCATTCATTTAAAGTTTGAACATAGAAGCTTTTTTGTAATAGCTATCATGTATACATCTTACTTTAAAATGATCTCAATGGAATATTCTTAAACAATTCAGACATATACAAAATTACAAAAAAGTACAAAATTCGTCCGAATAATAGAAAAATGTTGTACTTTCCTGTAACCTTGGTTACAATTCATTGCATTTATTTGCATATTTCTGTAAAAATGGTTTTAGTCTTCTGTCCTTTTTTGTAAAATAAATTTCCACCAGGGTGTATGATAATACTTATCTCACTATTCTTAATTATACTTTTAGGAAATTAGAATGATCGTTCGAAATAAATCGGTGATAGTCAGCTGAAGGTAGAAACTGATCAGTCAGTGCTTATTACTTTTTGCATGACATTCCGGATACTCTACGACGGATGCTCTCTTGGGCATCCTGCAGTTTACGACTGCAATATCCAGCATGACGTTAAATGAATTTTCGCCAAGGAATCACGAACGACGACGGGCTAACGAGGATCCCGGTGGGGATCTCGAGAGGGCAAAATTGCCTACCCAGGATGCCGCACGTGTACCTCTTGTTCTGTAGAACATATAGTATAGATCGATCGTTTGCAGTTTCTCGCACGAAGACGATCCTCGTGAGAAGATCCTTCCAGAAGGACGCCGGAATTTCCGATCGCCGATCGAATCACGCGAAACGGTTGTTCCAGTCACGCTTTAAACAGATTACCCATTCCGCTAAATATTTCAAGAACACCTCAAAATTTATGAGTTTTTTCGTACAATTTTTTAATTAGAGTTACAATAGAAATAATCATCATATGATCCAACAATAAGCGTATAATCTTGAAGAAAGGAAATTATAAAATGAATGTAAGGTAAAGTTCCAATTGGGATCTAGTTATCTAAAACAAAGTACATCCGACTTTATTAGAAGTACTCGCATTTGCCTGAACGTTTGGCCAGGGGAGAGGAAAACTGCAGAAAACCACCTCGCGAGTTCAGTTCGACTCTACCCATCGAATGCACAGAATCATCCTCGGCGTCAAACCTCCGGCTTGACATTAGTTAAGACGCAGCGAATCGCAGATGGTCACCCATCCGGATGCTATCCGCGCTCCAAATGAGTTGACATCTAGATTTTTCCCGAGTCGAGATTTACGTCGCAGCTAACGCCGTCTGTTGAATGGCTATCTAATATTTTATTGTTATTTTGATGTTCATCTAATTAATGAAAATAAACTTTTAAAATATCATAGAAACAATAATTTTATGTGAAATATTTAGAAAGGCTTTTAATTTATGTTCATGTTTCACAGGTTTCAAAGATAAATATATCATTTTTATTTTGTTATTCGGTTACGGAAAGAATTAAATGTATATATAATTATTATTGATTATTCATTATTTAATGACTATAAATGACTTTCTATAATTTTTTCATCTAATGATTCTAGGCCTCCGACTCGGTTAAGAATTTATATTTTTTGGGTAAAAATCTTAATATTTGGTTCAAAATTGAATTTTTTTGTTGATATCTTGGTTGAAAATTCAACAATTTGATTAAAAAAATTTTCTTTCTTGAGTAAAGAATTTTGTTTGGTTGAAAATTCATCTCTTTCTGTAGAAATTCTACCTTTTTTGGTTAAAAATGCAACTGTCTGGATAAAAATGAATCCTTTTCGGTTGAAAGAAAGGTTGAAAGTTAACTTTTTTGTAGAAAATTTGTATTTTCGGCTCGAAAATTCAACAATTTGGTAGAAAATTTAAGTATTTTTTGAAATTTCGTTTTTTCTTTTGGTTAAACACAAATTTTTAAATTTTACATTCATATATTTTTTTATTAAAATATTAATTATTACATTTTGCGTCTAAAATTGATCTTTTTAGGTTGAAAATTTCACTATTTGGTTGAAAGTTGAAATCCTTTCTTCAGAATTAATTTTTTAGTGGAAGATTCATGATTTTAGTTGAAAATTAGCTTTTTTCTTGGTTAAAAATTCATTTTTTAACTGCATATTTGACTATTTTGTTGAAAATTTAACTGATTGGTTGAAAATTAACTTTTTTGTTGAAAATTCTCATTCTGGGGTGGAAAATTCTACTGGTACGTAAAAAATTCGTCTTTTTCGCTTGAAAATATAACACTTTGGTAGAAAATTCAAATATTTCGTATAAAAGTTAACTGTTTTGTAGAAAATTTATTTTCTCTATTGAAAATTATTTCTCTTGAATGGAAATTTAACGACACGACTTTTTAAAATTAAAAATTGATATTTTTTAGTTTAAAAATTCCACTGTTTAGTTACAAATTTTTAGAAACTAGAATTATATCCATTGTTTAAACTATTCAGTTAAAAATGTATGTAATTTGTTGAAAATTAATGTTTTTGGTAGAAAAATATTCTTAGTTAAGAATTTAACCGCTTGATTAAAAATTAATTAATTATGTTGAAAATTCGCCTTTTGTGGTAGAAAATCAATCTTCTGTGTAGAAAATTCGTTTTCCGCTTGAAAAATTAAAACTTTGGTAAAAAAAATTCAACTATTTGGTACCAAATAAAAATTTTGTATAGATAATTCGTTTTTTATTGAAAATGAATTCTCTTATATGAAACTTTAACTACACCATTTTTGGTTAAAATTGATCTTTTTCAGGTTAAAAATTCCACGGTTTGGTTAAAAATTTTTAGAAACCAGAATCACATCTATTGTTCAAACTATTCTGTTTAAAAAAGATGTAATTTGTTGAGAATTCGTGTTCTGGGTAGAAAACTATTGAACAATTTGGTAAAAATTGATTTATTATGTTGAAAATTCTGTGTTAAAAATTGATTTTTTTGGGTAAAACTTAAATTGTTTAACTGAAAATTTGACTATTTTGTTGAATATTCAACTGAATAGTTGACACACTGAAAAAAATGCTTGCGAAATATTCAACTAAGTCATGTAGTTG
>CAKNYM010052825.1:777769-795780 GCA_932195095.1 Andricus curvator
CAACTTAGTTGAAAAGTAGTCAAATCTACTAAGAATTTTTTTCAGTGCAATTAACTTTTTTATTCAAGAAACATATTCTCGGATTAAAACTTCAACTGTTTCGTAGAAAATTCAGTTTTTTTGTTTAAAAATTCAATACTTTGGTAGAAAATTCAACTCCTTAGTACAAAATTAAATTGTTTCGCGAAATATTTGTTTTTTATTGAAAATTAACTCTGTTAACTGAAAATTGAACTACACCTTTTTTGGTTTATAATTGATCTTTTTTAGTTTAGAAATTTCAATATTTAGTTACATTTTTTCATAAAATAGCATCACATCCACTGTTTAAACTATTTAGTTGAAAATTTATTTATAATTTTTATTTATTTATTGAATTCAATTATTTTATGTTGAAAATTATAAAAAATGAACACTCAAAAATCTGCAATTCAGCAACTCGAAGTGTACAATTGATAATGTTGAAAATTGAACAAATTAAAACAGAAAAATTATTATATATAATTATATGCACAATTTGCATATTTAAAATTTTTAAATTAAGCAATATTAATGCGAAAACACTTAAAATTGAACAATCTTAGTTTTTCACGTTACAAATCGTAAAATTACAAAATGTCGATCCTTAAAGCTTAAATCATTAAAAATTGAAGCACTGTAGGATTTCAAATATATATAGCAAATATAGCAAGTAGAAATATTTCCAATTGTAAACAAATTGAAGTTTTTTTTAATTCAACAAATTCAAATTTAAGCTTTCAATGTCAAACCTTTTTCGTCATCATTCCTCATCGTCATAAAATAAGGCAATTTTTAAATTAGCAATTTTTTAAAATAAAGCAATTTAAAATGCTAATTTTTAAATTTGAAGATTATAGAGATAAAATTATTTTTATATTTAAATCGTGATAATAATAATTTCAAACTGAACTAAGTGAACAACAAGTTTTAAAAATGTTAAGTATTCGTGAGTATCAGAATTAAATTTAATTCTGAATGAAAATTCTTTGAAGTAAAACATTTTTTAAATTAGAACATTAAGAATTATAATATGTAGTGTTATATATAATTATATATGCTGGTATAATAATCGAATTACTTAGTCTTTATGAGTCAAATTTTTTTATTTTTTATTTTTTCAAATATCAAAATAAAGAACCTGAATTATTAATTAAACATTTCGTCCCAACTCTATGCGAGTTTTCGGCACTCCGTAATTTAAATATCATTTTTGCACACTTGACAAACTCTCTATAGAGCAATACATTCTTTATTTGTAATTTATCAGTGAGAGGTCAAAACAAATTTAAGTATTTGGCTCGTGATATAAAATAGATAGTTCTTATTATACACGCTGATTGTTTACGCTTCTTACTTATCAATTTATCATTTTACATAACGGAAAAAAGAGTAAAGTTTACATGATAATGCATGATTCACTGGATTTTTAAACGAGTTAATAAATATCGTTTGGAGTTAAATACCAAATTGAGTCATAATCTAGAAAAGCCATCAAAGTCGACTTAGGTGTTTAATTACAAAGTATGAAAAAATCGGAAATAGGGCAGGGAGGGAAGGAAGGGTGATTGTTAATAAATAATGCAAAATTTGTGGTTTTTCTAGAGAATGGCTCAACAGTTATTATTATTATACCATTAAGCCATTTCCCTTTCGGGGTAGGCGTGACTTGCTCGGTTGGAAAATAGTATCATTTCCTAAAATCTATATTTTCAGAAAATATGTTATTATTTTTTGAAATATGAAATTTGTTGCTATTTATTAATTAAACTCAATTTATTCACTTTTAATCAAATAGAAAGTTAGTTCATGAAGAATTAATATCTATTTCTTTTGTCTGAATTTAAATCACACTGCAAATCTGAGAATGGTACATTTCTTATCCTTTTACTGAATTTACATATTGTCTCTATTTTTGGAATAATGATATGCATGAAAAAAAAGTTTCCGCATTCCTTTCCCGATATATCTGTTCTATCAAATGAAAAAGAATCTGAATCGATACGGGTACAATTTCAAGAATCAGGTGACCTTGTACAATGTACATTGAGAACTTGTTTCCTTGTGATGATATTAGTCAGTTTGCGATTCTGAAGTAATTATCAACAAATTCCTACTTTTCGAAAAATTTCTCCAAGTGAAAGTTTTAATAAAATTATTGGCAAATAAGGAAATATGCTACTGTTTTAATTAGAAATCCATGTACGTTTTTTAAATTTGTTAAATATAAAATTAAAAAATACCTCTACTTTTTTACTTCTGTTTCCATTTACACTACATTTCATTAAAACGAGACAGATTCATGGATATTAATCATAGTGGACTTTATAATAATTTTTCCACTGTTAAAAAAAATACTGGATAGAAATTAATTAATTTCAATGTATTCCCTCAGGCAAATTTATGTTTCAGAATTCCGTAACTGTAAAAAATAGTAAACGAGCAGTAATCCCCACAAGGAGTAAACGAACTTGCGACTCATTAATATGTAGGGACTTCGTTCATTCATTCGTATTCGACGAGGCGTAATGAAAAGTGAGTGAATGAAAGGTGAAGCGAATAATGTTTCGCGCTTTTTTCGAACAGCTTTCTTCCAAGTTTTTAAAAGCTCTGCTCTTACCAGACATTTCCTCAATTAGTTAATTTTCCAGAAAGTTTAAAAAATTTACGTGGAAATATTTTAAAATTTTTGGCGAAATTGTGCACATTCTTTTGAAATATTTTGTATTTTTATTCTCTCATTTTGAAAAATTCTTATTTTTATTATAAAAATAGATTGTACTATAATTTAATGAAATATCCTCAATTCTAATATTTCTCAATTCAGTCGATTGCATAAAAAATATTTATAATTTTTGAATAAAGTTACAATTAATTTGTTTTCAATTATTAATATTGAATGGATTACAGATTTTGGAAACTATTATACAAAAAAAACTGTATAATAATTATGGTGAAATATTACCAAATACTTAGTATGCTAAAATTAATTACATTAGAACGGCATGTACCAAAAAAATTCGGCCATTTGTACCGAAATTTCGGTACACGTAGTCACGGCCTATTGAAAAATGATGTTTTAATCTGCATTTCTTGATTTGCTTCACTCACAAAATTTATCTCTATTTTTAAGAATATTTGAAGAATTCAATCAAATTTGCGGGACAAAATTATTAGCCAACCAAAGAATTTGGTTTAGTTACAAAATATTGTGGTAAGATCAAACAAAAGTTGATTCAATTTACCAAAAATAGTGTTTTTTCTTTAAATCACTCAAAATTCATTGACGCTATAGTAACCCATTTTCCTTAAAAATTAAGGAAAAATAAATTATTTTTTATACGAAGCTAAGAAATATTTTTAAACTTTAAAAATAATCAGAAAAGAAAAACGAGCTCCCGTATACTGTACGATAGACTTTTAAAAATTAAGAATCTTAAATAATAATTTTCCGCATCAGGGTTCCAAATTCTCTACTCAAAAATAATAAACATTTCAAAATTCTAAAAAAACTGTCCAACACTCAAAAAGATGACCGTGAAAAAACTCTTTGAATCCATTTTCTAATCTTACAAAAGGTGTCAACTTTTAAAACATTTTAGATTTTTTTTTAAATTTTGGGCACCGATTTGTTTTTAAAATTAGGGACTGATAGGGAGATGTTAAAAAATTTGGTTAGCAACACTGACCGAATAGATCGCCGGCGCATGATGAGGAGAGATAAAAAATCCCTTCGAAAATCGTTCGTATATCCAATGCGGCAGGCGTGTCGGGATTTCAAGGTCCTGTATGGTGTCCCTTCCTCCGAATACTCGCGTTAGACCAAACCTTAACGAAACCTTCACGAGGCGTTCGAAAACGCGCGCGCGGCAACCCACGAGAAACTGACCAAAAGATGCATGGAGCACGGAGAGAGAAGCGAACCCCGAGGGATACCGATGCTCCGCGAGAGAGCGAGGAGAGCGAAGAAGCGCCGGAGCGAGGGAGAGAAACTCCAATTGGTGGAGGGGACTCTCATTCATGGACCCTGGTTCCGTACGCCCCCGCAACCGCAAAGCGACACCCCTCAACCCTTTCCAGGACTGATAAGACTTTCCCTCCTCCAAGTCAAAAGTCTAAAAGTGTACATGTACAATTGTGCCAGATTACAATTTCTCGTTATAGCCTGCTTTATATAAATTAAAATGGAATTCTTTTCAATCATAATTTAAAATTTTTAAATAGAGCCACTAAACTAGGTATGCGTTAAGCTGGCACAACACTATTGAGGTATAGAGATGTAACCTATTTCATAATTTAGGGCTGATTTAGGGCTAAGTTGGGCCCTTTTCCCAAATTTAGGGCTCTTTTATTTTTTTTTAAATTAGTGTTTGCGCTAGCTTATAACGTTAAGCTAGCTGAACATTGCTGTAAAACGTACTAAAAATGATTTTACAGAAAATTCACCTTATACAATAATTTTGGGCTCATTTAGGGCTCTGGGAATATAATAATCAAAATTGAAAAAAAAGTTTAAACAATTTTTGTTTAAACAATCCTACTAAAAATGAATTGAACATATTTGTTTTCTTATACCACGTTAAGGCGCATTTAGGGCTCCCCGAATATGATATTTGAACATTAAAAAAAATTGTTTAAACAATTATTGTTTAAACAAAAATTGTTCAAACTTTTTTTTACATTTTTGATTATTATATTCCCAGAGCCCTAAATGAGCCCTAAATTATTGTATAGGATGAATTTTCTGTAAAATCATTTTTAGTACGTTTTACAGCAATGTTCGGCTAGCTTAACGTTAGGCGAGCGCAAACACTAATTAAAAAAAAAATATTGGAGCCCTAAATTTGGGACTACGGGCCCAAATTAGTCCTCAATGAGCCCTAAAATATGCGAGTGAAAAGAATCGCTTTTATAATTTTCTTCACGTATTTTTTATAACGTTGAGGTGGCACAACACCATGTATAACAACAAAAAATGGGCAAAGGAAAAATCGGACGACTTCCGGTCGACGACATTTCAGGAGCCCTGAATAAGCCTGAAATTATGCAAGGGGAAAAAAAACCAACATTTTTGGGTAAATTTGTTTGTACAATAATTCTTTAAACAATTTTTTTAAATGTTCAAATATCATATTTGGGGAGCCCTAAATAAGCCTTAACGTGGGATAAGGAAATAAATATGTTCAATTCATTTTTAGTAGGATTGTTTAAACAAAAATTGTTTAAACTTGTTTTTTTACATTTTTAATTATTATATTCCCAGTGCCCTAAATGAGCCCTAAATTATTTTATAGGATGAATTTTCTGTAAAATCATTTTTAGTACGTTTTACAGCAATGTTCGGCTAGCTTAACGTTAGGCGAGCGCAAACACTAATTAAAAAAAAAATATTGGAGCCCTAAATTTGGGACTACGGGCCCAAATTAGTCCTCAATGAGCCCTAAAATATGCGAGTGAAAAGAATCGCTTTTATAATTTTCTTCACGTATTTTTTATAACTTTGAGGTGGCACAACACCATGTATAACAAAAAAAAGGGGCAAAGGAAAAATCGGACGACTTCCGGTCGACGATATTTCAGGAGCCCTAAATAAGCCTGAAATTATGCAAGGGGGAAAAAACCAACATTTTTGGGTAAATTTGTTTGAACAATAATAGTTTAAACAATTTTTCTAAATGTTCAAATATCATATTTGGGGAGCCCTAAATAAGCCTTAACGTGGGATAAGGAAATAAATATGTTCAATTCATTTTTAGTAGGATTGTTTAAACAAAAATTGTTTAAACTTGTTTTTTTACATTTTTGATTATTATATTCCCAGTGCCCTAAATGAGCCCTAAATTATTTTATAGGATGAATTTTCTGTAATATCATTTTTAGTACGTTTTACAGCAATGTTCGGCTAGCTTAACGTTAAGCTAGCGCAAACACTAATTTTAAAAAAAAATATTGGAGCCCTAAATTTGAGACTACGGGCCCAAATTAATCCTCAATAAGTCCTACAATATGCGAGTTGAAAGAATCGCTTTTATCATTTTCTTCACGTATTTTTTATAACGTTGAGGTGGCACAACACCATCTATAACAAAAAAAAAGGGCAAAGGAAAAATCGGACGACTTCCGGTCGACGATATTTCAGGAGCCCTAAAGAAGCCTGAAATTATGCAAGGGAAATAAAAAAAATAAAATTTTTTGGTAAATTTTTTAAAACAAATAAGTCCTAAATGAGCCTTAACGTGGTATAAGAAAATAAATATGTTCAATTCATTTTTAGTAGGATTGTTTAAACAAAAATTTTTTAAACTTTTTTTCAATTTTGATTATTATATTCCCAGAGCCCTAAATGAGCCCTAAATTATTGTATAAGGTGAATTTTCAGTAACATTATTTTTAGTACGTTTTACAGCAATGTTCGGCTAGCTTAACGTTAAGCTAGCACAAACACTAATTTAAAAAAAAAGAGCCCTAAATTTAGGAATAGGGGCCCAAATTAGCCCTAAATTATGAAATAGGTTACATCTCTATACCTCAATAGTGTTGTGCCAGCTTAACATACCTCACTACACTCATGATTCTTTCCAATCTGCAGGGTTTGCTTATGAATAATTTAAGATTTCTTTAAATTGAGTTTACATAGTTTTACCTCAATTTTATTTTAAGAAATCTTTCTTTTTATGCAAATTTTTTAAAAATAATGTAGTGATTTTAGCAATTTTTAATAAATGTATTTAAATATTTTGGATTGTTTTCTTTTCCTGATTGGAAAATTTAATAAGCAAAATAGATTGGTTTTGAATCACCCACAAACATTAGATCTGGGCACTATGGTCTTTTTCCTTCTTTAATATTATAAAAATAAAAAGCGTCTCTTCTCTCTCTCTCTCTCTTAAAAGTGAGATGGAAAGATTTCTAAAATCTGTCATGCCTTGAGAGTTTTCGTGTTAAAAAAGAAGTTTAGTTTGCATCGGCACTTTGAATACTTCACCACGTAATTTTTGTCAGTGATATTTTCATTCAAAATAATTGTTCTTTTTTAATATAAATTAAAACAAAATTTCCACAATTTTTCGAGAATGTCTTTGTGTTCATTGATTACTATTTTCCTTTTTAAATAATTCTTTGAATCGAATTTTTAATACTTTTTAAATCTTATTATAAATAATAATCTTTATATCTTGGTCAGTTTTTCACTAATGAATACAAAGTTAGATTAAGTTTTTTTAATTAGCATAAGAATATATTAATCATACCTTGTAGTTTCCTATAAATAATCCCTGATGAGGGGGTCTAAATTGGCCCCGAAACATGTTGGTCCCCTCGTAGTATAAAAAAGACGGAGAAAGGAAAAAGTGAGAGGTTGGTTTTTGGTTTACTTTTTCCCTTTTTCTCCCTCTTTTTTCATTATGTTATTTTTGTCTCTAATGAGCCGAAAAGTGAGGTTGCTTTGGAATTTTATTTTTTGATTATGAATCCTTTCCCTGCTTATTTTGCAAAAATTATTCATGATAAAATGGAATTCATTTCAATCTTAATTCAAAATAAACTCATTCATTAAAGTTTTCTAGAAAAAACATTGAAATCCCTACAAATCTTTTGAAATCGATTGAAATCTTTGGAAATTTAATAAAATCCTTTAAATCTTGTGAAATTCCTTGAAATACATTAAAATCGCTTAAAATCTGTGAAATCGTTAAGAATCCCTTGAATTCAATGAAATTTCGTTTATTTTCCAAAGTTCTCTAGAAATCCCTTGAAAGCTTTGAAAATCCTAGAAAATTCTTTGTAATCCCTTGAAATTTTTTATATCTCTTGAAATCCTGTGTAATCTCTTGAAATATTCGGAAAACGTAAAAATGAATTTAAAAAAGTATAAATCATTTGAAAGCCCTTGAGTACAATTGAAATTAAAATTATTCATTAAAGTTCTCTAAATAAAACCTGTTTAGATCTCGAAAAAACTTTGAAATCTCTTCAAATCATTGGAGATTTAATGAAATCCTTGAATCTGTGTGAAAATCCTGAAAATACCTTAAAATCCCTTAAAATGTTTGGGATCGTCAGGAATCCCTTGAAATTTATTTAAATTTTAATTAATTACCCAAAGTTCACTATAAATCTCTTAAAATCTTTAAAAATCCTAAAAATTTTTACATTTTTTATTTCTTTTGAAATCCTTTAGAATCTCTTGAAATCCCTTAAAATCTTTGGAAAACGTACAAATTCATTTTAAAAAGTATAAATCATTGCAAAGCCCTAGAATATAATTTAAATAGAAGTTATTCATCAAAGTTATCTAAAAAAACATTAAATCCCTTGAAATCTTTGAAATTCCTTGAAATCCCTTGAAATCCTTGGATATTTAATAAAACTCTTGAATCTTATGAAATTCCTTAAAATACCTTAAAATCTCTCGAAATCTTTGAAATCGGTAGGAATCCCTTGAAATTTAATTTATTTTCCAAAGTTCACTAGAAATTCCTTGAAATCTTTGAAAATCCTACGAAATTCTGTGGAATTCTTTGACACTTTTTATATCTCTTTAAATCCTTTAGAATCTATTAAAATACCTTGAAATCTTTGGAAAAAGGTAAAAGTCCATTTTAGAATGTATAAATCATTTGAAAGCCCTGGAATATAATTTGTATTAAAGTTATTCATTAATGTTCTCAAAAAAAAAAACCAGTTTGAATCCCTAGAAACCTTCGAAATCCCTTGAAATTCTTGGAAATTTAATAATATAGGGTAAGGAGGGGCAGCGCCGACCAGTTAACAGTCAATGATTTTTTTAAAGTTAATAAGATGTGGAATTGATCCATTTTTTTTCATTTCGAGTCCTACATTATTGTACATCATATTTCTATAAGTAACAATTACATGAATAAAAGAATGATTTAATAATTGAATTATTTCTGACAAGCTGTATTTCGTCGGCTTTGCCCCACACCGGAGGGCAAAGCCAACCGCAGCTTTTTATGAAAATCAAAACATCTGAAGAGTGGAAAACATGATGTTCCGCGTCTGTGGTATTTTATTTATTGGAAAAATTACCTTTAAACATATTCAGCAAGAAGAATAAGTTATTTTTAATAAAAATAGTGATAGCTGTGATATAACCTCTTATTAGTTGACATTCAACTAGAGACGGAGTACGCGCAAAGGTTTCTACCGTACCAATACAAAACACCCGCTCTACCGACCGGCTTGAAAATAATAATATATAATAGAGTTTCTTGCATGTAGCCCAGAAGATAAGTGGCTGTTCTACATTACCGATGACTTATCGACAAAACTTATGATACGTTTATAACCTAAGCACGTGTAAACTATTATTTTGGTCGGGCTTGCCCCACTGGTGAGGCCTTAATTATTTACGATATTAAATACACTTTGGACTTGTATTACGTTCAATTATTATAATGACATAATGTGATATTGTTTTATCTGTCAAAATATCAAATTTTCATACTGTAAGTATTGCCATTAACGTCGAAAACTTTACATTTCTGCCAGCGAATCTTCCATTCTTTCGTTGTCAAAACTGTTTTCTGCATAATTTTTCTTTTACAACGTCAATTTTCAAGATTTCAGTAAGTAACGCTATCTCTATAATAAAATAGATTTATTTAATGCAAAGCAGAATGAAAATTGTTAAATAATAGCGATGTTATAAGCAAAGTTACCTTTGCCCCACCGGTCGGCGCTGCCCCTCCTTACCCTACTTGAATCTTTGTCAAATTCATTGAAATACCTTAAAATCCCTTGAAATCATCGGAATTACTATAGGAATCCCCTGAAATTTTATTTCATTTAATTTATTTTCCTGAGTTCACTAGAAATTCCTTGAAATCTTTGGAAATCCTACAGCATTCTTTGAAATCCCTTGCCATTTTTTCTATCTTTTGAAATCCTCTATAATCCCTTGAAATACCTTGAAATCTTCGAAAAAAGGTAAAAATTCATTCAAAAAAGTATAAATCATTGATAATTCCTGGAATATAATTTACATTAAAGTTATTCAATAAAGTTCTCTAAAAAAAAATTAAATTCCTTGAAATCTTTAAAATTTCTTGAAATCCCTTGAAATCCTTGGATATTTAATAAAACCTTCAAATCTTGTGCAATTCCTTGAAATATACCTTAAAATCTCTCGAAATCCTTGGAATCGGTAGGAATCCCTTGAAATTTAATTTATTTTCCAAAGTTCACTAGATATTCCTTGAAATCTTTGAAAATAATACAAAATTCTTTAAAATTCTTTGACATTTTTTATATCACTTGAAATCCTTTAGAATCCCTTAAAACACCTTGAAATCTTTGGGAAAAGGTAAAAATCCATTTTAAAAAGTATAAATCATTTTTAAGCCCTGGAATATAATTTATATTAAAGTTATTCATTAATGTTGTCAACAAAAAAAAACTAGTTGGAATCCCTAGATACCTTCGAAATCCCTTGAAATCTTCGGAATCACTATAGGAATCCCCTCAAATTTTATTTCATTTAATTTATTTTCCTGAGTTCATTAGAAATTCCTGGAAATCCTAAAAATTTCTTTGAAACCCTTGACATTTTTCCCCTGAAATCTTTGGAAAACGTAAAAATTCATTTTTAAAAGTATAAATCATTGGAAAGCCCTAGAATATAATTTGAATTAAAGTTCTTTGAAAAAAATGCAATCTCTTGAAATCTTTGAAATTCCTTGAAATCCCTTGAAATCCTTGGATATTCAATAAAACCCTTGAATCTGGTGAAATTCCTTGAAATATCTTAAAATCTCTCGAAATCTTTGAAATCGGTAGGAATCCCCTGAAATTTTATTTCATTTAATTTATTTTCCTGAGTTCACTAGAAATTCCTGGAAATCTTTGGAAATCCTAAAAATTTCTTTGAAATCCCTTGACATTTTTCCCCTGAAATCTTTGGAAAACGTAAAAATTCATTTTTAATAGTATAAATCATTGGAAAGCCCTAGAATATAATTTAAATTAAAGTTCTTTGAAAAAAATCAAATCCCTTGAAATCTTTGAAATTCCTTGAAATCCCTTGAAATCCTTGGATATTTAATAAAACCCTTGAATCTGGTGAAATTCCTTGAAATATCTTAAAATCTCTCGAAATCTTTGAAATCGGTAGGAATCCCTCGAAATTTCATTTATTTTCCAAAGTTTACTAGAAATTTCTTGAAATCTTTGAAAATCCTACGAAATTCATTCTTTATAACTCTTGAAATCCTTTAGAATCCTTCAAAATACCTTGAAATCCTTGGAAATTTAATAATATCCTTGAATCATTGTCAAATTCCTTGAAATCCCTTAAAATCCCTTGAAATCTTCGGAATCACTACAGGAATCCCCTGAAATTTTATTTCATTCAATTCATTTTCCAGAGTTCACTAGAAATCCCTTGAAATCTTTGGAAATCCTACAAAATTCTTTGAAATCCCTCGACATTTTTTCTATCTCTTGAAATCCTTTATAATTCCTTAAAATACCTTGAAATCGTCGGAAAATGGTAAATGTAAAGGGAATTTCTCGAATTTGAAATTTCTTGATTTTAATTAGAAATTGTTTCAATCCATTTACAAAAGATTATATGTTAAAAATTTTACAAGAGTAAGATTCTGGTATTTGAATATTAATGGTCAGGGGAAACAAAAATTGGTCAGAGTAAAGTTAGGGAATTTTGAAACTGGAGTTTGGGACTACCCCGATATAATATTCTTGTAAGTATTTTATTTGCCATGTATTTTTATTTCTTTTTTTCAGTTGCTTCCTCATGACGATTATATTTTTAGTTAAGAATTTTATTATTTGGTTGCAAATTCAACAATTTCCTTGAAAAGTCATATTTTTTGTTTGGAATATCTACAATGACATTATTCGTTGAGAATTCATCTTTTTTAGTAGAAAATTTAATTATTCGGATGAAGGTTTCAGTGATAAATCTTTTTTTTTTTGATAATTCGTTTTGTTGTTGTTGGAGAATGATTTTTTCAATTGAAATTCAACTGTTTTGTTGACTTTTTTTTGTTTGGGTTACAAATTTTAGTATTTTCGTAGAAAATTCAACTATTTGGTTGAAAATTCATATTTTCGGGTTGAAAATTCAATTGTTTTGTAAAGAATTCGTCTTTCTGGCCTAAAAATTCAACAATTTGCATGCATTTTTTGTTCTATCAACTGAAAAATCTTTCTTGGTAGAAAGTTCACTTGTTTTGTTGAAAATTCATTCATTAAACATTCAACAACTTGGGTAAAAGTAGAACCACATTGTTAAAAATTTATTTTTGTTGTTGTTTAAAGGTTCATCTCTTTGGTTGAAAATTTAACAGTTTTATTGTATTTTTTTCAATTTAAAATTAATTTTTTACCTGCAAATGTAACTTTCCATTTTTGGTTGAAAATTGATCTTTTTTAGTTAAAAATTCATATTTGTCGGTAAAAAAATAATCTTTCTGGTTGAAATTTCCTTCTTTTAGGTGAAAAGTGGAACTGTTTGGTAGAAAATTAACTTTTTTGTTGAAAATTCACATTTTTGGGTTGAAAATGCAACTTGTTTACAAAAAAATCGTCTTCTGGCTTTAGAGTTCAACAATTTGGATGCAATTTTTTTTCTTTCTTGAACATTAACATTTTTGGGTTAAAGATTCAAATTTTCTATCGAAAATTCGTCTTCTCGGTTTAAAATTGTTCAAAATACTTTAATCAAAATTCATTTTCTTGGTTTCAGACCATCATCTTAGTTGAAAATTCCGAGGAAAATTCAACTATTTGGTTGAACATTCAAGTATTTTGATAGAAAGTCTTGCTTTTTGGTTCAAAATTCAACTGTTTGGCGAACATTTATATATTTGGACAGAAAATTCGTTCTTTTGGATTTAAAAATCACCTTTTTTGTTGAAAATTGAACTTTTTTTTGAAAAATTCAATTATTTCGTTGAAAATGCAACTGTTTTTGATTGAATTTTAATCTTTTATATTTGCAGTTCGATCATGTGATAGAAAATTCATCATTGTATGTTGAAAATTGAACAATTTGGTTAAAAATTCAACTATTTTGTTAAAAATGTAATTATATAATTAAAAATTAGGCTCAAATTAGCCTAAAATTCGATAACTCAGTCAAATTTCAACCAATTCTAATTAAAAAAAGTCATTACATGCGGAATTGAACTCGCTTTGATTATATCAACAGCAACAAATTATTGGATTCGAAAAATGTCATTCAATTATTGTTAAATATGACAAAATGAGAAACTTCGGAATATTCTCGATTGTCGCGTCGTGATTTTTTACCGTTATAAAATGAACAATCAGAAAAAAGCGGTTTTTTAAACATAAAATCAAATTTTAGGGGCGTATAAGAAATTTCGCATATGACACTTTTTTAATTCCAGTAGACCTACAATTTCTATGTTTCGTAAAAAACTTTTTTTTTTAACTGTAAAAAAAGGTACCTGAAAAAATCTATTTTTTTTCTTCTGGAAAACCTGAAAAAGTCCTGAATTTTTTTTTTAAGGCACGCTAGACACGGATGCAAGTGAAACAGTTTGTGATTATTTAGTTGAACACAATATTGCTGATAAAACGCAACTCTTATGTGCACGGACGACCTATAATGATAAATTAATAACGCTTCCGTAATTATTAATCACTTGCTTATGGTATTGTGGTATCAAATTGTGACTCTCGTCCCAATGTGGATTATATATATCCAGGTGCCAGAAACTACGAATAGTGAATGCATATAACGCTCTCGACTCATGGCATAAGTTAACGCTTATTAAACACGTTGAGAGTATTGTTGGTGTAGACTAATTAATCAGTTCTCCTGGTATTTAGTGATATTTTGACTCACAAAATTTCAGAGATAAATATTTCTCTAATTAGAGAGAAAAGAGAAGCATTTCAAAATATTACAATTTTAAACTTATTCGAAGGTAATCGGTACAATGATTGGCCACTTCAGGAATTTTTTAAGTTTGAGAATTTGAAGAAACTGCACTCAGCGTCAAAGAAAATTATAAAATGCGGAAATTGCCGAAAGTTGTCGGTACGGCCAGCTCACAGTGGGGAAAAAATTACTTTTTTGGTTCGAAATAACGTACAGCCCACAAATATTGACCGATTTGGACGACAAAAATTGTAAAAAGCTGATAAAATTTGAAAGAAAGTTGTCAAGCCTGATTGTTGATTTAGTTTTTCAATTTTTTTCATAAATAAACAAATATGACAAAAAATGACAATTTTTTCTATTTGAAGTTCTCGGCGCTCGTCAATCATATGGAAATTATTGTAATCGCCTTCGATTTATAGATTTACATTACTGAAAGATAATCCATCATGATACAATAAAAAAAAGGAATTTTAAAACAAAGTATTTGTTGAAAGTGTGTTTTCTATCATTATCAATAACTGTACGTTTTTTTAAGTTATAATCAAAGAAATTTGGATGGAAACAATATAATAATGGAGATTTCTCTTCAGATTATTCTTGTTAATATTATAAACAAAATTTAATAAACAAATTCATTATTCGGGCATTTGTCGACCGCAAAATTAATTTTTTCAATTCCAATCCTCTTAATTGGGATCTTCATAATAATTTTAGCAACGTTCATAATTAGTTGATAAATTTTATGATTTTTTTAACAAATGCATTATTCGGACATCTATCGACGGAAAAATTCGTTTTTTTTCAATGTCAGTCTTTTTAATTGGGAACTTAACTATAATTTGACAAAAATTTGTAATAGAGTTGATGAATTTTATCATTTTTAAAGACAAATTCAATAAAAAAATGCATTATTCGGGCATTGGGAATTTCATTTCATGTTTTTTTTAAAGTTAATAAACAAATGCATTATAAATTTTTCCAGGCAAATGCCCGAATAATGCATTTGTTCAGTAAATCTATTCAAAGAAGACATAAAATTATTCGACTTATTATCAATTTTGCTAAAATTATCGTAAGGTTCCTAATTGAAAGGACTAACATTTAAAAAAACGAATTTTTCCGTCGACAGATGCCCCAATAATGCATTTGCTAAAAAAACATTAAAGTTATGAACTAATTATGAATGTTGCTAAAATTATCATGAATTATCATTCATTATAATTCATATGAATTATCATTCTCTGGCATCGAAAAAAAACTAATTTTTCCGTCGAAAAATACCCGAATAATGCATTTGTTCATTGTTTAATAAAATGATAAAATGTATCAACAAATTATGAACTTTGCTGAAATTATCATAAGGCTCCTAATTTTGAAATAAACTGACATCGAGAAAAACGAATGTTTCTGTCGACAAATGCCTGAATAATGCATTTGTTAATTAAATTTGTTCACTAAATTTGTTTATAATACTAACAAGAATAATTTTAGGAGAAATTGTCCTCATTTGAATATTGTTTTTATCCAAATTGCTTGCCATATAACTTAAAACAAAACGTAAAATTATTGAAAATGATAGAAAACATATTTACAACAAATAATTTGTTCATAAATTTTGTTTTGTTTATTGTATCATGATGAAATGTCCTTATCTAATATAAGTTTATGAGTCGTAGGCAATTACTAAAATTTCCCTATTCTTGACGAGCATCGGGAACGTCAAATAGAAAGAATTGCCATTTTTTCGTCATATTTGTTTATTTATATACAAACAATGAGAAACTAAATCAGAAATAAGGCACGAAAACTTTCTTTAAAATTTTTGTCAGCTCTTTTCGAATTTTTTTGGTCTAAATTGGTCAATATCTGTGGGCTGTACGTTATTTTGAACGAAAAAAGTCATTTTTTCCCACTGTGCAGCGCGAGTAGTATTAAAAGTCACTACTGACTTTGGAAGGTGATTATTCGTTCAAAAAACAGAGCGAGAAACTTTTTTCAAAAACCATTGGAAAGCCTATTAAATTCCGCGTCAAGTGGCCTCTAAATGATATATTTTTGACTTTTTGAAGCGGATAGACCATGTGAGAAGTTTGCAAAAAAAGGGAGAATTTCTCGAATTTTTTAGAAAAAATCTGAAATTTGTAACACATAGACTTTGGACTCTTATCTCTAATTTAAGACAATAAAACTTAAAAAATCATCACGGGTTCTCGAGATACGACTAAAAATATCTAAGTTTCTAATGTCAAGTTTCAGTCAGCCATTACCGCAGTCAGCGATCACCGCTATCGGCCGCGAGAGCGGTGATTGCCAAGAATTTCGCAGATTTTGTTCCCTAACTTCAACTCGTGATGTTTGAAATCTTATATTTAACTTAAGCCCATAAAACTTTGAAAATATTTCAGGGTTCCCAAGATATGATTAAAAATGTTCAAGAGTGTCTGCGTCGAGTGTCCGTCGGCGTGCCAGGCTCGCTGCGTAAGCGACTGAAATTCGGCGCTGACACGCATGGACTTTTTTAGTAGTATCTCGAGAACCCGTTCAGATTTTTTTAACTTTTATTGGCTTCAATTGAAGATAAGACTTCAAAGACTGTGTAGTATAAATTTCAGAATTTTGCCACATTTTCCCTAGGTTTTGCGAGAAGTTGGAATCAGAAAGCTTGAAGGTTCATCCACACATAGTGAGATGCATAGAGAGATTGATGCCCCTTCGGAAAACTGAATTTACTATCTCATCTGGAAATTGTCGTGTGACAACGAACAATGTCACCTTCCAGAGGGGCGTCTTTTAGGGCGATACCATGAGCCCTCTGCTCTTTTGCATCACACTTCTGCCTCCATCTCTCGCACTACAAAGTTCTCCTGGAAACCTCTACGGCGACACTAATCATCGCGAGCATAAGGTCACTCATGTATTTTATATGAATGACCTGAAGATCTGTGCTTGTGGATACAAGTCTTATTAGACATCTTGACACTGGAGAGACCTATACATACCTGGGCATGCCTGTCTGCGTTGAACAAGGTCTGCGACTAACATGCTTGCCGTCCCGATTCTGCTCTACTCGTTTGGGTTGGTTAAATGGACGAAGAACGAATTTACGGTCCTTGATATCGCCACACGTGAGATTATGCATACGCATAAGAGCTTGCATGTAAATTCCTCCGTTCCGCGATTATACATCTCACGCCGGCAAGGCGGACGCGGACTTCTGAATCTCCAGTGTCTTTATAACCGAATTGTTCTAAGTACAGCTTAAATCGTTGCAAATGACAGATATCCTCTCCTAAAAATGGTCAGGAAACACGAGATGATTGGCTAAGGAGAGTTCCTTTACAAAGCCGTGGTGCAGGCGGCCGAGACCCTTGGTCTGAATTTTAACATCAGAAGCGAGGAAAGTGCATTTCTCTATCTAGATGTTTCACTTCAAAAAGCCGCGGTAAAGAACGCCGAGGTTGAAAAATTCTGCTAATAGCAACTCCACAAGAAAATGCACGGAAACTTTCATAGAAATGTAGAAAATCAGCCCTTGCCGAAGGAGCAAACTTTTGCTTTCCTCAGGTCACCAGGACTTAATTTAGGTACAGAGAGATTTTGAATTTTCGCATGCCAGGCCGATGTCATTTCTACCTTAATAAACCGTGACCGCATTTTAGGTCAAGAAGTTCCCAGGGATAGGTACAGAGCGTGTCATGCACACACTGAGTACCTAGAACACATACTATCCGGGTGTCCCATTCGCGCGGGAACGAAGTACAGTCGAACCTCCATAATTCGAACAGCAAGGGACCGGCTGAAAAGTTCGAATTATGGAGGTGTTCGAATTATCTGCATCTGGTTTTCTGCATCTTTTTCTGCTTTGGTTTGATGTAGAAAAATCACTAAGAATCTTCTCTTTGTTCTTGAGAACAGTAGAAAGAGTATTCCGCGGAATTTGAAACTCTTCAGCGATCTGCGATTTTTTTCTCACGCCCTTTTCAACTTCTATGATAGCAGCGACTTTCTCTGCTAAAGATAGAGTTTTATACTTTGTCTTACTTAAATCAGTCATATTATTATTATTATTATTATTATAGATTAGCAGTTCGAACTCGAA